>OW804094.1:161494579-161874579 GCA_942159475.1 Sthenelais limicola | reverse complement strand
CCTAACCCTAACCCTAACCCTAACCCTAACCCTAACCCTAACCCTAACCCTAACCCTAACCCTAACCCTAACCCTAACCCTAACCCTAACCCTAACCCTAACCCTAACCCTAACCCTAACCCTAACCCTAACCCTAACCCTAACCCTAACCCTAACCCTAACCCTAACCCTAACCCTAACCCTAACCCTAACCCTAACCCTAACCCTAACCCTAACCCTAACCCTAACCCTAACCCTAACCCTAACCCTAACCCTAACCCTAACCCTAACCCTAACCCTAACCCTAACCCTAACCCTAACCCTAACCCTAACCCTAACCCTAACCCTAACCCTAACCCTAACCCTAACCCTAACCCTAACCCTAACCCTAACCCTAACCCTAACCCTAACCCTAACCCTAACCCTAACCCTAACCCTAACCCTAACCCTAACCCTAACCCTAACCCTAACCCTAACCCTAACCCTAACCCTAACCCTAACCCTAACCCTAACCCTAACCCTAACCCTAACCCTAACCCTAACCCTAACCCTAACCCTAACCCTAACCCTAACCCTAACCCTAACCCTAACCCTAACCCTAACCCTAACCCTAACCCTAACCCTAACCCTAACCCTAACCCTAACCCTAACCCTAACCCTAACCCTAACCCTAACCCTAACCCTAACCCTAACCCTAACCCTAACCCTAACCCTAACCCTAACCCTAACCCTAACCCTAACCCTAACCCTAACCCTAACCCTAACCCTAACCCTAACCCTAACCCTAACCCTAACCCTAACCCTAACCCTAACCCTAACCCTAACCCTAACCCTAACCCTAACCCTAACCCTAACCCTAACCCTAACCCTAACCCTAACCCTAACCCTAACCCTAACCCTAACCCTAACCCTAACCCTAACCCTAACCCTAACCCTAACCCTAACCCTAACCCTAACCCTAACCCTAACCTAACCCTAACCCTAACCCTAACCCTAACCCTAACCCTAACCCTAACCCTAACCCTAACCCTAACCCTAACCCTAACCCTAACCCTAACCCTAACCCTAACCCTAACCCTAACCCTAACCCTAACCCTAACCCTAACCCTAACCCTAACCCTAACCCTAACCCTAACCCTAACCCTAACCCTAACCCTAACCCTAACCCTAACCCTAACCCTAACCCTAACCCTAACCCTAACCCTAACCCTAACCCTAACCCTAACCCTAACCCTAACCCTAACCCTAACCCTAACCCTAACCCTAACCCTAACCCTAACCCTAACCCTAACCCTAACCCTAACCCTAACCCTAACCCTAACCCTAACCCTAACCCTAACCCTAACCCTAACCCTAACCCTAACCCTAACCCTAACCCTAACCCTAACCCTAACCCTAACCCTAACCCTAACCCTAACCCTAACCCTAACCCTAACCCTAACCCTAACCCTAACCCTAACCCTAACCCTAACCCTAACCCTAACCCTAACCCTAACCCTAACCCTAACCCTAACCCTAACCCTAACCCTAACCCTAACCCTAACCCTAACCCTAACCCTAACCCTAACCCTAACCCTAACCCTAACCCTAACCCTAACCCTAACCCTAACCCTAACCCTAACCCTAACCCTAACCCTAACCCTAACCCTAACCCTAACCCTAACCCTAACCCTAACCCTAACCCTAACCCTAACCCTAACCCTAACCCTAACCCTAACCCTAACCCTAACCCTAACCCTAACCCTAACCCTAACCCTAACCCTAACCCTAACCCTAACCCTAACCCTAACCCTAACCCTAACCCTAACCCTAACCCTAACCCTAACCCTAACCCTAACCCTAACCCTAACCCTAACCCTAACCCTAACCCTAACCCTAACCCTAACCCTAACCCTAACCCTAACCCTAACCCTAACCCTAACCCTAACCCTAACCCTAACCCTAACCCTAACCCTAACCCTAACCCTAACCCTAACCCTAACCCTAACCCTAACCCTAACCCTAACCCTAACCCTAACCCTAACCCTAACCCTAACCCTAACCCTAACCCTAACCCTAACCCTAACCCTAACCCTAACCCTAACCCTAACCCTAACCCTAACCCTAACCCTAACCCTAACCCTAACCCTAACCCTAACCCTAACCCTAACCCTAACCCTAACCCTAACCCTAACCCTAACCCTAACCCTAACCCTAACCCTAACCCTAACCCTAACCCTAACCCTAACCCTAACCCTAACCCTAACCCTAACCCTAACCCTAACCCTAACCCTAACCCTAACCCTAACCCTAACCCTAACCCTAACCCTAACCCTAACCCTAACCCTAACCCTAACCCTAACCCTAACCCTAACCCTAACCCTAACCCTAACCCTAACCCTAACCCTAACCCTAACCCTAACCCTAACCCTAACCCTAACCCTAACCCTAACCCTAACCCTAACCCTAACCCTAACCCTAACCCTAACCCTAACCCTAACCCTAACCCTAACCCTAACCCTAACCCTAACCCTAACCCTAACCCTAACCCTAACCCTAACCCTAACCCTAACCCTAACCCTAACCCTAACCCTAACCCTAACCCTAACCCTAACCCTAACCCTAACCCTAACCCTAACCCTAACCCTAACCCTAACCCTAACCCTAACCCTAACCCTAACCCTAACCCTAACCCTAACCCTAACCCTAACCCTAACCCTAACCCTAACCCTAACCCTAACCCTAACCCTAACCCTAACCCTAACCCTAACCCTAACCCTAACCCTAACCCTAACCCTAACCCTAACCCTAACCCTAACCCTAACCCTAACCCTAACCCTAACCCTAACCCTAACCCTAACCCTAACCCTAACCCTAACCCTAACCCTAACCCTAACCCTAACCCTAACCCTAACCCTAACCCTAACCCTAACCCTAACCCTAACCCTAACCCTAACCCTAACCCTAACCCTAACCCTAACCCTAACCCTAACCCTAACCCTAACCCTAACCCTAACCCTAACCCTAACCCTAACCCTAACCCTAACCCTAACCCTAACCCTAACCCTAACCCTAACCCTAACCCTAACCCTAACCCTAACCCTAACCCTAACCCTAACCCTAACCCTAACCCTAACCCTAACCCTAACCCTAACCCTAACCCTAACCCTAACCCTAACCCTAACCCTAACCCTAACCCTAACCCTAACCCTAACCCTAACCCTAACCCTAACCCTAACCCTAACCCTAACCCTAACCCTAACCCTAACCCTAACCCTAACCCTAACCCTAACCCTAACCCTAACCCTAACCCTAACCCTAACCCTAACCCTAACCCTAACCCTAACCCTAACCCTAACCCTAACCCTAACCCTAACCCTAACCCTAACCCTAACCCTAACCCTAACCCTAACCCTAACCCTAACCCTAACCCTAACCCTAACCCTAACCCTAACCCTAACCCTAACCCTAACCCTAACCCTAACCCTAACCCTAACCCTAACCCTAACCCTAACCCTAACCCTAACCCTAACCCTAACCCTAACCCTAACCCTAACCCTAACCCTAACCCTAACCCTAACCCTAACCCTAACCCTAACCCTAACCCTAACCCTAACCCTAACCCTAACCCTAACCCTAACCCTAACCCTAACCCTAACCCTAACCCTAACCCTAACCCTAACCCTAACCCTAACCCTAACCCTAACCCTAACCCTAACCCTAACCCTAACCCTAACCCTAACCCTAACCCTAACCCTAACCCTAACCCTAACCCTAACCCTAACCCTAACCCTAACCCTAACCCTAACCCTAACCCTAACCCTAACCCTAACCCTAACCCTAACCCTAACCCTAACCCTAACCCTAACCCTAACCCTAACCCTAACCCTAACCCTAACCCTAACCCTAACCCTAACCCTAACCCTAACCCTAACCCTAACCCTAACCCTAACCCTAACCCTAACCCTAACCCTAACCCTAACCCTAACCCTAACCCTAACCCTAACCCTAACCCTAACCCTAACCCTAACCCTAACCCTAACCCTAACCCTAACCCTAACCCTAACCCTAACCCTAACCCTAACCCTAACCCTAACCCTAACCCTAACCCTAACCCTAACCCTAACCCTAACCCTAACCCTAACCCTAACCCTAACCCTAACCCTAACCCTAACCCTAACCCTAACCCTAACCCTAACCCTAACCCTAACCCTAACCCTAACCCTAACCCTAACCCTAACCCTAACCCTAACCCTAACCCTAACCCTAACCCTAACCCTAACCCTAACCCTAACCCTAACCCTAACCCTAACCCTAACCCTAACCCTAACCCTAACCCTAACCCTAACCCTAACCCTAACCCTAACCCTAACCCTAACCCTAACCCTAACCCTAACCCTAACCCTAACCCTAACCCTAACCCTAACCCTAACCCTAACCCTAACCCTAACCCTAACCCTAACCCTAACCCTAACCCTAACCCTAACCCTAACCCTAACCCTAACCCTAACCCTAACCCTAACCCTAACCCTAACCCTAACCCTAACCCTAACCCTAACCCTAACCCTAACCCTAACCCTAACCCTAACCCTAACCCTAACCCTAACCCTAACCCTAACCCTAACCCTAACCCTAACCCTAACCCTAACCCTAACCCTAACCCTAACCCTAACCCTAACCCTAACCCTAACCCTAACCCTAACCCTAACCCTAACCCTAACCCTAACCCTAACCCTAACCCTAACCCTAACCCTAACCCTAACCCTAACCCTAACCCTAACCCTAACCCTAACCCTAACCCTAACCCTAACCCTAACCCTAACCCTAACCCTAACCCTAACCCTAACCCTAACCCTAACCCTAACCCTAACCCTAACCCTAACCCTAACCCTAACCCTAACCCTAACCCTAACCCTAACCCTAACCCTAACCCTAACCCTAACCCTAACCCTAACCCTAACCCTAACCCTAACCCTAACCCTAACCCTAACCCTAACCCTAACCCTAACCCTAACCCTAACCCTAACCCTAACCCTAACCCTAACCCTAACCCTAACCCTAACCCTAACCCTAACCCTAACCCTAACCCTAACCCTAACCCTAACCCTAACCCTAACCCTAACCCTAACCCTAACCCTAACCCTAACCCTAACCCTAACCCTAACCCTAACCCTAACCCTAACCCTAACCCTAACCCTAACCCTAACCCTAACCCTAACCCTAACCCTAACCCTAACCCTAACCCTAACCCTAACCCTAACCCTAACCCTAACCCTAACCCTAACCCTAACCCTAACCCTAACCCTAACCCTAACCCTAACCCTAACCCTAACCCTAACCCTAACCCTAACCCTAACCCTAACCCTAACCCTAACCCTAACCCTAACCCTAACCCTAACCCTAACCCTAACCCTAACCCTAACCCTAACCCTAACCCTAACCCTAACCCTAACCCTAACCCTAACCCTAACCCTAACCCTAACCCTAACCCTAACCCTAACCCTAACCCTAACCCTAACCCTAACCCTAACCCTAACCCTAACCCTAACCCTAACCCTAACCCTAACCCTAACCCTAACCCTAACCCTAACCCTAACCCTAACCCTAACCCTAACCCTAACCCTAACCCTAACCCTAACCCTAACCCTAACCCTAACCCTAACCCTAACCCTAACCCTAACCCTAACCCTAACCCTAACCCTAACCCTAACCCTAACCCTAACCCTAACCCTAACCCTAACCCTAACCCTAACCCTAACCCTAACCCTAACCCTAACCCTAACCCTAACCCTAACCCTAACCCTAACCCTAACCCTAACCCTAACCCTAACCCTAACCCTAACCCTAACCCTAACCCTAACCCTAACCCTAACCCTAACCCTAACCCTAACCCTAACCCTAACCCTAACCCTAACCCTAACCCTAACCCTAACCCTAACCCTAACCCTAACCCTAACCCTAACCCTAACCCTAACCCTAACCCTAACCCTAACCCTAACCCTAACCCTAACCCTAACCCTAACCCTAACCCTAACCCTAACCCTAACCCTAACCCTAACCCTAACCCTAACCCTAACCCTAACCCTAACCCTAACCCTAACCCTAACCCTAACCCTAACCCTAACCCTAACCCTAACCCTAACCCTAACCCTAACCCTAACCCTAACCCTAACCCTAACCCTAACCCTAACCCTAACCCTAACCCTAACCCTAACCCTAACCCTAACCCTAACCCTAACCCTAACCCTAACCCTAACCCTAACCCTAACCCTAACCCTAACCCTAACCCTAACCCTAACCCTAACCCTAACCCTAACCCTAACCCTAACCCTAACCCTAACCCTAACCCTAACCCTAACCCTAACCCTAACCCTAACCCTAACCCTAACCCTAACCCTAACCCTAACCCTAACCCTAACCCTAACCCTAACCCTAACCCTAACCCTAACCCTAACCCTAACCCTAACCCTAACCCTAACCCTAACCCTAACCCTAACCCTAACCCTAACCCTAACCCTAACCCTAACCCTAACCCTAACCCTAACCCTAACCCTAACCCTAACCCTAACCCTAACCCTAACCCTAACCCTAACCCTAACCCTAACCCTAACCCTAACCCTAACCCTAACCCTAACCCTAACCCTAACCCTAACCCTAACCCTAACCCTAACCCTAACCCTAACCCTAACCCTAACCCTAACCCTAACCCTAACCCTAACCCTAACCCTAACCCTAACCCTAACCCTAACCCTAACCCTAACCCTAACCCTAACCCTAACCCTAACCCTAACCCTAACCCTAACCCTAACCCTAACCCTAACCCTAACCCTAACCCTAACCCTAACCCTAACCCTAACCCTAACCCTAACCCTAACCCTAACCCTAACCCTAACCCTAACCCTAACCCTAACCCTAACCCTAACCCTAACCCTAACCCTAACCCTAACCCTAACCCTAACCCTAACCCTAACCCTAACCCTAACCCTAACCCTAACCCTAACCCTAACCCTAACCCTAACCCTAACCCTAACCCTAACCCTAACCCTAACCCTAACCCTAACCCTAACCCTAACCCTAACCCTAACCCTAACCCTAACCCTAACCCTAACCCTAACCCTAACCCTAACCCTAACCCTAACCCTAACCCTAACCCTAACCCTAACCCTAACCCTAACCCTAACCCTAACCCTAACCCTAACCCTAACCCTAACCCTAACCCTAACCCTAACCCTAACCCTAACCCTAACCCTAACCCTAACCCTAACCCTAACCCTAACCCTAACCCCCCATTTTTTGTAGGAGGAGTGTCATCCCGGGAACGCCCTTGAACAGCCTACAAATAAGGAACAAAATACATTTGAGAATTTGAAATTCTACATCTACAGAAAATCTGTCTTGGCATACGTAATCTATTGTTTTTTAAAAGAGATATGCCATTAAATCCATCTATAAATTTTATAGATGGATTTCATGCTATTTCTCTAACCTCTTTGAGGTCTACCAAGCCTCCCGCAGGATGCGGGAGGCTCCCGCATTTGGTTAATTCCTCCCGCCTACCCGCAAAGGAGACAAAACCTCCCACAGAAAAATAATAGCAATCTCGCACATTTTTTAACAATAAATATTCGTTCATCGACCAGATATAGCCCTGCAGTATAATGTGTACAGCAATGAAGTATTTAAATTTGTTTGGAATACATAAAAAAAGTGCAGTTTGGAATACATAAATAAGTGATATTTGATGGCTGTATTGCATTTAAACAATGTCCACTCCAAGGAACGATAAGGGGGTCTGATGTAATCGTATGTGTTATCAGCCCGGAGAGAAGTGTTTTGTTGATATATTGAATAAAAATGTTTAAAAAAAAGAAAAAGATATTTGATGGCTGTAAATACTAGGCCTAGCTGTCTACACATTGGCCATCGCACCAGTTGGCGAAAGCCGCTTAGAGAAGTCTGTGAGTATTAATGTAGTAGCCTAGTGACATACACCAGAAGCCACCATTCTTCATACAAAAATTTTAAATATTCTGGGGTTGCACCCCCGCCCCCGCCCCCAACAGGAAGGTAGGCCCCCTACTGCACCTGTGCTGTGCTTTGTACAGTGCCAAGCCTCCGAAAATATGGACACCCCTACTTCCACACAAATCTCCCTACCTACCCAAAACTTTAACAAAAACCATGACAATGAAAGTTATTGTCTAGTTTATTTTCATGTCTAACATTACATAATATTATGTCGAAATAGTTTTACTTTTTAAGTTATTGTATATTTTCTTTTTTTTTTAAATATTTTTATTGGCCAAGACATTTAACAAAATAATAATTATCATGAAGTAGAAAAATACGCATAACTGTCCATGCAGCTATATTTCATGCATTGCCCATACTTTCTAAATTATAGTAAGGAATCACAATCGATGGTACTTGTGTATCAGAGATTAGGCCTACATTATAATACTGGGACTATTACAAACGTCCATTTACATACCTTATGTCATCAATAGACAAGTTATAGACAAAACTGCTGAGGTGTTTCCGATAATCCAAATACAAACCACAAGGCATTGTAAGGCAGATCTTTGCATGTTGACATCTCCAGAACAAAAATTGTGACTGGAAACAAATCTAGTTTGGTCATTCGAGACGATTTAGCTAGTTCACCGCAAGGATAAAAACCGGGCAAGTCTAAAAACATATCAATTATCGTTGTTTACAGTAAGCAATTCTCCGTATCTATTAATGAGTGCTTGTTTAAACAGCCTGTGATCGACGATTTTTTTGAACTCTTGATCTAGTTCATTCCATTCTCTTTTCCCTATGTATTATAAGCAATCGATCTTTTAAAACGTTCAGTGTTTGTTCGACATATGACATTCATATACACATACCGTATATAATATAGCATACATTTATACAGTTTTTATTTGTTTCAACGTTAAGAATATTGCGTTTTTTTCTCTATGGTAATTAAATATTGTATCGGCTTTAAACTGAATAAAAAAAAGAATTTCTCAGAATGAAGTCGGGGGTTGGGCCACTTACTAACACAGAAAATCTCCCGCATTTCAAACCCCACAACTTGAATAATGCAATATTTAGGGTGTGCATTCGTAATCTATCGCTAGTAAATTTTGGCCACAACAGACAAACCCCACATGCAAAAAAATAAGGATATGAAGGCCGTAGCATCAATATTTTTCCATTTAAAGCCAAAAATGCTAGTAGGTTTTGGCCCCGAAATGGCGATTTCACTGGAATCGACAATATACATTAATTCTATAGTGTTAGACCAGGAGTGTGTTGAATAATGATAATAAATTATCATCATTATGCAACACACTCCAGGGAAATAAGCCGGCGCAACGCACAAGAACGGGCAATAAATCAAACATGTTTGATATGATCTCCCGGTCAAAAATGCACCGGGAGATGACCGGGACATAACACCTGAGGTATGTTACACCTATTTTTCAACCGGAGCACCTTTTGTCCCGATTACCGTCAGGGCGTAATCGGGACATCGCCGGGCGATAATTAGCGCTAGTGTAACACCCCCTTTAGCCACGTTGTACCACTAGTATAGCTCACCCCCCACCTAAAAGCTAGATCTAACAATCATTGATTAGAGTGATTTCACTTGTATCACAAATTATAAGTTTGATGCCCTTTTGGGTATGGTTGGAAATAGAGAGTATTTCACAGAAGGTGCATGAGGAGTAGGAACACAGGTGCTACCAGAAGTAAACATATTCTGTAGGCATTAGTTGTGACAACAGAGTATTAAGGACGAGCAGGACTTGCCCCTGAAGGCTCCATCAAACATCGTCTTGGAAGTATCAAAGATGATGCCATAGCTAAAATAAACAAGGATGAACAAAATGTTATGTAAGATAACTCACTACCATATGCTGTATATACTTCATATTTATTCAGCTCTCACCCTCAATGAGAACAAATATTAATTCAGTAAATATCAATAATTGCTCCAGTCTAATCGGCGCCCAATCAGCTTGAAAAAAGCGTTATTGTAAGGTTTGAAAAAGTTTTGCAGTTTCTCCATTGTTGTATTCTCCAACTTAGGGTGGAGTCTTCCTTTTGAATTCCCCAAACATTCGGGACTACCATCAGTGCCCCTCTGGCAGTAGAATCTCTTCTTCTTTGAATAGATGAACATCTCCTGTTTGAAATAGGAAGGTAAACCAAGAAATCTTTCTAAATGTTGAAGTTCGGGCACAGGATTATTTCCAAATGCATCACCGTCAATGATATGTATACGGTCTAGTGGGACTTCTACCAACCATTTTGTTAATGCTTTAGAATAAAGAGATGTCTGTAAAATTCTTTGTGTTTGAATAATATTGCCTCTTTTTGATATCAAATCTTTTTCTAAGCCAAGTTTTGTTTGTTCTAGTGTCATATTATTGTGTCTGTGCCTATGTAAGTAGTTCGAGATCATGCGATCTATTGGGTCTCTCACTATGACAAAGAACTTTCCTGCAGGATAAAACTTTGATATTTGTTTCACAGCTAAATCGTTAAAGAAGTACACTGGGGAAAACTCAATGGTCGTCTGATTAGGCCATGAAAATGGCATTTTTTTAGAGTGATTCCTATGACTGTTCTTAGTCATTCTTCTATTATAATCATAGAATTCTTTAATCTCAGTTGATGCAGCAATGTTTGGATGCTTGATGAGAAATGACCGGAGAGCTCCTGTAAAAAAGAAATAACATGTAAACTTGGATTAGTTACACATGGAAATAGTGATAAACCGAAGCAAGTGTAAACATTTTGCAGAGTGAACAGGAAGGATGGCCATGATTCCATGGACACAGGTCGTCTACAGGTAACAGCATCATGGAGTCATCCAAACTCTGCCCATATCTGGGTTATGTATTAACCCAGATATGGGCAGAGGTTCTAGACATCTTCTCCGTCAAGTGGTCCGGAATTCTGTGACAGAGATAGAGAGAGAGGGAAAGAGAAAGGGAGGAAACAAAGGTTGTAGAATGCCTGGTCCAATTCCTACTGTGAAAATGACTTCAATTTTCATTACAACCAGACATGAATCAAGAATCCCAAGAATGTCAGCTGGTAAACTGAAACCTTGGAAATATGTGTGATTTACAACACAATATATGTCCAGCTTCCCCCATTACCATCATTGTAACCACCATCTTCTAATCCTACAACTCTACATGGAAGTATGCTGATGACAGGTATTCATTGTGAATGTATGTTAATTATCTTTAGCTTGGTTGCAACTTCTTGTTCCTAGCGAAGCACCCACTCATCCTTTCATCCACTGAGGCAGAAAGGGAACATAGTCACAACAATTATACACTCTAGTCTTATACCCCATGTATTCACACAACTAAAAAGTTATGTTCAATGTAGTGAAGATGGGTTTTAGTAGTTTGGGAATATTTGGCTCAGCCAGGCACTGCTATAATTGGGTGCATGCACCTCGACTGAACACGGTCCCAGCCGAGAAACAGCCTTTTAGATTCCCGTCATTTCTTACATGGACAATAATCTATTATGATAATATCATGGGTGTTTCCAATCTAGTCATGTCATGTACCATAATATGTGTGGGAGGACTTCCAGATGATCCGGCAAGTCTCAATCTAATCATATGTACCTGTTTTCACACTAAACCTTGTTAAGCATCTATACCATCAACACCTGCTGTCCCTTTGTACCAATGTTACCTGTTGTCATGCTGTGCTGAGACCTGGTCACCTTTGTTGGGTTCGATATTGACTATCAGACCCGGTTTTTGTTGATAATAAAGCCTGTGATACCTAAAGAGCTGTGTGTCTGGTCTTCTTTCCCTTTGCTAAGACTGATAGAGATTCAAACTTGGTTAGTGAGCCAGAAATCATTACATTGATATATTTTCCAATAATGTAAAATCTAAAAAGGTTGTTACATGGGGAAAACTTGTTTTCCATTTGTCAAGATAATTTCAATGAATCTATTTCAATCACGGAAATAAGAATCACATGGAAAGGGTGTACAGTGCATTTTAAAATGCTTTTTTTGACTCATTACAACAATTTAGAACAAACCTGTTCCTGCTTTGCCCACTCCAAGTAACATTGCTTGTGGCAACCTTTGCTTGTACAAACTATCGCCAATGACAGTAGTGATATCCAAGATTCTCATCGTGTTATTTCGATAACCAAAACTGTTTGTGGTCTCTGAAAATATCTGAAGAAGCACTTGTGAAAAAAGAATTTTAAGGATGGTAATAACTAAAAGGAGAACGGCGCCTGTTAAAGTGAGAGAAATGATGCGAAATTTCACAGAGGCAGCCATTAGGCATGAGAGCACAGGAACTATAGGTTATAGAGAAACTGTATGAAACACATGCAACATGCAGTTTGTGTAGTGATCAATGGAGCTAATCTTGAGCTAATATTATTGACTGTTTGTATATTTGATGAATCTGTAGCAAACTCTAGATTGTTAGGTTAAGCAAGCCACTCAGGATTAAAAAACCAAATAGTCTAGCTGGTGTCATATATTAGATATTAGGTAACCACCAAGCCTAGCCAGGCCGTTGTGTTTATGTATTGGATAACCAGCAGAGGCTCGCCTCTTGCATTGAATAATAAATGACTTAATATCAACTCTTTGACTTATCAAGTTGTCCTTCGCCATCTCCTCAAATAACAAACCATTTCTATATTGTTACTACATTATTTCTAAAACTATAACAATGATATGCAGTTGGATTGTTCATTTTATGATAAAAGCGTAAAATTTGATATATAAGGGCAGTGGGGACATTTCCACCATTCCGGCACCATTCTCTCCCAGGCTTTTACTTCTCAGCCTGGGAGTCAAACCCATGAGTTCTTTGGTAGCTGAGCCTGTCAGTCAGTTGGTAGGACCACCAGAAGGGAGCCAACGGTTCTACCAACTAAGCTCCCTAAGAGTTCAAGGTGTTTAATAAAATACATAGCATACATACACAGAGATATCATAAAATATTTCATATTGGTAGACACTTATATACATATTGACACATTCTTATAAATAGTATACCTAAGTTTTGATAGGTAAGAATTACATTGATCACGTGGATTGATCAGATATAAAAGCAATAACAACATGGCGCCCATGGTAAACAACCTCGTTGGCTAAGCTCCAGCAAAATCAGAGTCTCAGTTGTAAGCTGCATTTAGGAAACTTGGATTACAATAACGCCAACAACTTCCATACATGGTCAGGTCCTGCGTGCCTGAAGGGCAATGTAATATAAACTTGTCATGTAGGTGTACATGTGGAGTTGTAAGAATCCTGTTTACCTAGAAATGTGGGTGCTGGTTCCTGTTTTATGATGTCATGTGACCTGTAGAAACCATATATATGGAACCCTCTGAGACCAATAAAGCAATTCATTCACAGACTAGCCATCTCTGGAGAGATACTAGTGGATTTACCTTTATAAGCTGATCTTTGGATTCTGCTGGGGTTTTGGATAGTGATAAATTACTGTTTGACCGGATGTAGTCATTTAGGATAGGGATGTAGTAAATTATATTTTGGATGTAGTAAATTACAATCGTTCCCCGCGTTTCCACTCATTCACTTACCTCCTCAACTAGTTGTTTGTCGTTGATTCCGCGTTCAGTTTGGAACGTGTATAAAGTCCTGGTCACCCAAAAGTCTTTTTTCCACTGTTTCCGATGAAAATATTAGCCATTTTTAAGTTTTTAGGGCATAGGGCTCGCCATAATGTGACGATGGTAGACATCGTGCAAGCGATGTTGTGATACAATGGCTGCCTCCCAGTGACAATCAGACGAAACAGGCCAGACTCTGTAAAACTGCAATAAATATCACTACCACTAGCTCCAAAAGCACCGATAATGTTCCAAATATCCTTGTACTTAGCATGATCCGCTTGCTGAATGGTGGTGAGCAACAAAATAGGGAATAATCCATTTGTCAATTCCGGCAAAACATTGTCATGATCGCCACAGATGGCCATGAAAGTTCTAAGTACAGAGGTCAAGTTCGGGTCAGGAATAACTTCCGGGTCAAAGTGTTTTCGAATGGAAGGAGGAGTGCGATAAATAGACTACCGTACACAATGCAAGGCCAAGTGCATCATGCACAAAGTAGGTATGCCGAAAGTCTCCATATCTCTTCCAAACGTAAACACGTATGGCTTCTGAAATCGCCATTTATTGATTCACATAGACTAAAACTTCGGTATTGGGGGATAAAACAATATTAAAATCATTTCTACCGATTTTTCTACAGATTTTTTATTTATTTCTTTATTAAGTCGCTAGACACACTAACACGGCCGAATCAGTCAAGGTCGCCATAATGTGGGCGCGCAACATTAGAGCCCCGGACACTTGGTGATTTGGACATTATAAAGGCAGCGTTTTGACTTGGTCCTTTCCGTGTAAGAAGTAAAATAGTAACCCACGTGGTCGAGTGGAAGAGCTAAATTATTGCATTTCTTCATGCTGTAAGTACATCTAAAACGTTTTTTAAAGGGTCTAATATTCGTTAATATGTGTTTAAACAGTAGTATTGAATCCAAAAATCGGCTAATAAAGTGATAAATTCCCTTAATTCCATTAAAAGCTGCCTTGCAGTCGGACAGTCGTTGGGTTTTTTTCTGTTCATTATGCCTTTTTGTAGAGCTTGCCAACATGATCACTCACACCCTGGAGAAAAATCCTGACGGTTTAGGACCAAGGCAATTGAAGCAGCAAAAGCAGCCGGCAGTTCCGAAGATCAATGGAAGTTATACCTTGATATCGATGTTCTTGGCTCTGACCAGTTGGACGTCGAGGAGACACCGGCTGCTGCTGCTATGTCCACCGATGAATCACTGTCCGCACTTGTTAAAATGGTAAATACCCAGCAAGACACTTTAAATGCCATCGTCATGGCTCAGGCTGCTAGTAAGATGTCGTTATCCACATTCATTACATGTTTGTCTTCACTAGAAAAGGGGAAAACACCTGGTTCTTCTCCTTTGACGACTCCTAATGTTGGCAACACCGGCTTTCAGCAAGTTCCAGCCGGCTCTCTACTCAATCCTCCTCGGTCGGATCCCACGGAACCGATGGCTGCTTTGTCAATGTCACAGCTTTCACTCAGCTTGGATCCCTCGGTATCCCGTCCGCAAGGTATACCCTTACGGCCTGAATATCAGTATTTGTGTATTATTAAAGGATCACCGATCAAATCTGCTGACTGGAAGAGTTACTTAGCACATTTTCAGCTGTTGCTTAGTATTGCTATCGGTAAATCATATGAAGTCTCTGCCTTTGCTGCCTATGACCGGAAGGTCATTGATAATTATTTAAAGACCCCGGCCCTAGGGTTTGTGCCCAGGTCGCCATTGTCCATTGCTGCGCATTTTACTTCTGCAGCGGAAGCGAAATCCAAGTACATTACTTCTCGTCAGTCGGGCAAACAACAGAAACGGTCTGACTCGAAGGTTAGTGTTCCCAGATACTGGCCTGATGACATTTGCTATAAGTATAACACATCTTCATGCTTTGGCTACTGCACAAGGAACCATTTGTGTGGTAAATGCCATGGCAGAGGCCATAAAATGTCAGTTTGTCGGAACTCTACTACACCTGCAGACAAGCTCTGACTTCTGCCCCGGACCACTACTTCCGGCAAGATGGCGGACACCATGACCCTTTTCAGTCTTTCGACAAACCATTTTGATCATGTTTCTAATAATCAAGATTACATTTCTTTTGATTTACCACCCTATCATGTCGAGACTATGTCTGCCTCTGCTCATTCAGAAGTTTGTGATCCCACAGTCTCTCATTCCTCGTCCAGCACCTATAATGTTTCATCTCGCATGCCTTTGTTGACACGTTTGGCCTGCCATCATCATATCGGAGGTTTGATTTCTCAGAGGAATCTTGCTGGTTGGATGTGGGAATTAGATAGAGAGCTTGACTCAACTCTTCGTGACTTCCTATTCCATGGCATTTGTGATCGTTTCTTCATTGTGGACCCTTCGGCTCAAGTTCCATATTACAGATGTTCTAATTATTCATCTGCTACCATTGGGCCTGCATATGACTTCATCAGCGATGTTTTACGTACTGAATTGTGTGAAGGCAAAATGATATTTGCTGCCCCTTCCTCTCTACAATGTATTCATGCAATCGGTGCTGTGCCCAAGGGTCTGAAGGGATTTAGACCTATTACCAATTGTAGTCAACCTGATAAATCTTCCATCAACAACTATATCCAACAACTATGGTTCAAAACACCAACACTTAAGAAATGTTATATCCAAAAATACAAACAGAAATTCAGTCTTTCGTCTCATGAAAAATACACCTACTCGAAAAAAGAACATGTTAGTATAGTAATGGTAAAGCAGAATGATCAGCTATATCGCCCAAATACACAAACACTCCAGCAAAAGGTCTGAGTGGCAATGTGAAGAAACGCAGAAATATACAAGAAAACACATGGTTGTTATCAATACACAAATGGTTTCTGTAAAAGAAAAGTATTCTCTTGTTGATGATTTTTAATGTTCATCTTACAGGCTGTGTACAGTGTTACAGGCTGGGTACAGTGTTACAGGCTGGGTACTGTGTTACAGGCTGTGTACTGTGTTACAGGCTGTGTACAGTGTTACAGGCTGTGTACTGTGTTACAGGCTGGGTACAGTGTTACAGGCTGGGTACTGTGTTACAGGCTGTGTACAGTGTTACAGGCTGTGTACAGTGTTACAGGCTGTGTACAGTGCTACAGGCTGGGTACTCTGTTACAGGCTGTGTACTGTGTTACAGGCTGTGTACAGTGTTACAGGCTGGGTACTGTGTTACAGGCTGGGTACTGTGTTACAGGCTGTGTACTGTGTTGCCGGCTGTGTACAGTGTTACAGGCTGGGTACAGTGTTACAGGCTGTGTACAGTGGTACAGGCTGGGTAGAGTGTTACAGGCTGGGTACAGTGTTACAGGCTGGGTACAGTGTTACAGGCTGTGTACAGTGTTACAGGCTGTGTACAGTGGTACAGGTTGTGTACAGTGTTACAGGCTGTGTACAGTGTTACAGGGTGTGTACAGTGTTACAGGCTGTGTACTGTGTTACAGGCTGGGTACTGTGTTACAGGCTGTGTACTGTGTTACAGGCTGGGTACTGTGTTACAGGCTGGGTACTGTGTTACAGGCTGGGTAGAGTGTTACAGGCGGTGTACAGTGCTACAGGCTGGGTACTGTGTTACAGGCTGGGTACTGTGTTACAGGCTGGGTACAGTGCTACAGGCTGGGTACTGTGGTACAGGCTGGGTACTGTGTTACAGGCTGTGTAGAGTGTTACAGGCTGGGTAGAGTGTTACAGGCTGGGTACTGTGTTACAGGCTGTGTACAATGTTACAGGCTGAGTACAGTGTTACAGGGTGTGTACTGTGTTACAGGCTGGGTACAGTGTTACAGGCTGTGTACAGTGTTACAGGCTGTGTACAGTGCTACAGGCTGGGTACTGCGTTACAGGCTGGGTACAGTGTTACAGGCTGGGTACTGTGTTACAGGCTGGGTACTGTGTTACAGGCTGGGTACTGTGTTACAGGCTGGGTACTGTGTTACAGGCTGGGTACAGTGTTACAGGCTGTGTACTGTGGTACAGGCTGTGTACAGTGTTACAGGCTGTGTACAGTGGTACAGGCTGTGTACAGTGTTACAGGCTGGGTACAGTGTTACAGGTTGGGTACAGTGTTACAGGCTGTGTACAGTGTTACAGGCTGTGTACAGTGTTACAGGCTGGGTACAGTGCTACAGGCTGGGTACAGTGTTACAGGCTGGGTACTGTGTTACAGGCTGGATACTGTGTTACAGGCTGTGTACAGTGTTACAGGCTGTGTACTGTGGTACTGGCTGTGTACAGTGTTACAGGCTGTGTACAGTGTTACAGGCTGGGAACAGTGTTACAGGCTGGGAACAGTGTTACAGGCTGGGTACTGTGTTACAAGCTGGGTACTGTGTTACAAACTGGGTCCTGACTTACATGCTGTGTACTGTGGTACAGGCTGTGTACAGTGTTACAGGCTGTGTACTGTGTTACAGGCTGTGTACTGTGTTACAGGCTGTGTACTGTGTTACAGGCTGGGTACTGTGTTACAGGCTGGGTACTGTGGTACAGGCTGTGTACTGTGTTACAGGCTGGGTACTGTGTTACAAGCTGGGTACTGTGTTACAAACTGGGTCCTGACTTACAGGCTGTGTACTGTGTTACAGGCTGTGTACAGTGTTACAGGCTGTGTACAGTGCTACAGGCTGTGTACAGTGGTACAGGCTGTGTACTGTGTTACAGGCTGTGTACTGTGTTACAGGCTGTGTACTGTGGTACAGGCTGTGTACAGTGTTACAGGCTGGGTACTGTGTTACAGGCTGGGTACTGTGTTACAGGCTGTGTACAGTGTTACAGGCTGTGTACAGTGTTACAGGCTGTGTACAGTGGTACTATGATAGTACCGCACGAGTAGGTGGTCTGGCTCAAAGGATCACATTGACCCAAGACGTTTCTTTTCGCATGGCACACGAGCCGATAGGCGAGTGTGTTATATCGAAAAGAATCGTCGAGGGTCAATGTGATCCTTTGAGCCAGACCACCTACGAGATGCGGTGCTATTTTTACTCCACGGTGCTATTAAATTAATTATAAATTATAACACAAAGTCCTTTATTTACTTACGAAGTGACAGCCATGCTTCTCTCACTGATGCCGGCGAGGACGCAATAGTGTACATCGTAACGTCGCGACGTTAGTAACGCTAGTAAGAGTCATTGACAACGCATTTTCGCGCGTGGAAGGGAGCCAATCAAATGAGCTTATTTTGCGTGTGGTACAAAACAATGTACCACACGGTATGTACCACACTCCTCTACATACAAATGTTATGTGATACATACTTCACCGTGGAGTAAAGGCTGTGTACAGTGTTACAGGCTGGGTACTGTGTTACAGGCTGTGTACAGTGTTACAGGCTGGGTACTGTGTTACAGGGTGGGTACTGTGTTTCAGGCTGGGTACAGTGCTACAGGCTGGGTACTGTGTTACAGGCTGGGTACAGTGTTACAGGCTGGGTACAGTGTTACAGGCTGTGTAGAGTGTTACAGGCTGTGTACAGTGTTACAGGCTGTGTACTGTGTTAAAGGCTGGGTAGAGTGTTACAGGCTGGGTACAGTGTTACAGGCTGTGTACTGTGGTACAGGCTGTGTACAGTGTTACAGGCTGGGTACAGTGTTACAGGCTGGGTACTGTGTTTCAGGCTGGGTACTGTGTTACAGGTTGGGTACTGTGTTACAGGGTGGGTACTGTGTTACAGGTTGGGTACTGTGTTACAGGGTGGGTACTGTGTTACAGGGTGGGTACTGTGTTTCAGGCTGGGTACAGTGCTACAGGCTGTGTACTGTGTTACAGGCTGGGTACAGTGTTACAGGCTGTGTACAGTGTTACAGGCTGTGTACTGTGTTACAGGCTGTGTACAGTGTTACAGGCTGTGTACTGTGTTACAGGCTGGGTACAGTGTTACAGGCTGTGTACAGTGTTACAGGCTGTGTACTGTGTTACAGGCTGTGTACAGTGTTACAGGCTGGGTACAGTGGTACAGGCTGTGTACAGTGTTACAGGCTGTGTACAGTGGTACAGGCTGGGTACTGTGTTACAGGCTGTGTACTGTGTTACAGGCTGGGTACTGTGTTACAGGCTGGGTACTGTGTTACAGGCTGGGTACTGTGTTACAGGCTGGGTACAGTGGTACAGGCTGTGTACAGTGGTACAGGCTGGGTACAGTGTTACAGGCTGGGTACAGTGTTACAGGCTGTGTACAGTGTTACAGGCTGGGTACTGTGTTACAGGGTGGGTACTGTGTTACAGGCTGTGTACAGTGTTACAGGCCCGGTACTGTGTTACAGGGTGGGTACTGTGTTACAGGCTGGGTACTGTGTTACAGGCTGGGTACGGTGTTACAGGCTGTGTACAGTGTTACAGGCTGTGTACAGTGCTACAGGCTGTGTACTGTGTTACAGGCTGTGTACAGTGTTACAGGCTGTGTACAGTGTTACAGGGTGGGTACTGTGTTACAGGCTGGGTACAGTGTTACAGGCTGGGTACAGTGTTACAGGCTGGGTACTGTGTTACAGGGTGGGTACTGTGTTACAGGCTGGGTACAGTGTTACAGGCTGTGTACAGTGTTACAGGCTGTGTACAGTGTTACAGGGTGGGTACTGTGTTACAGGCTGGGTACAGTGTTACAGGCTGTGTACAGTGTTACAGGCTGGGTACTGTGTTACAGGGTGGGTACTGTGTTACAGGCTGGGTACAGTGTTACAGGCTGGGTACAGTGTTACAGGCTGTGTACAGTGTTACAGGCTGTGTACTGTGTTACATGCTGTGTACAGTGTTACAGGCTGTGTACAGTGCTACAGGCTGTGTACTGTGTTACAGGCTGTGTACAGTGTTACAGGCTGTGTACAGTGTTACAGGGTGTGTACAGTGTTACAGGCTGTGTACAGTGTTAGAGGCTGTGTACAGTGTTACAGGCTGTGTACTGTGTTACAGGCTGGGTACAGTGTTACAGGCTATGTACAGTGTTACAGGCTGTGTACAGCGTTACAGGTTGGGTACAGTGTTACAGGCTGTGTACAGTGTTACAGGCTGTGTACAGTGTTACAGGCTGTGTACAGTGTTACAGGCTGTGTACAGTGTTACAGGCTGTGTACAGTGTTACAGGCTGGGTAGAGTGGTACAGGCTGGGTACTGTGTTACAGGCTGTGTACAGTGTTACAGGCTGTGTACAGTGTTACAGGCTGTGTACAGTGTTACAGGCTGTGTACTGTGTTACAGGCTGGGTACTGTGTTAAAGGCTGGGTAGAGTGTTACAGGCTGTGTACAGTGTTACAGGCTGGGTACAGTGTTACAGGCTGGGTACTGTGTTACAGGCTGTGTACAGTGTTACAGGCTGTGTACAGTGTTACAGGCTGGGTACAGTGTTACAGGCTGGGTACTGTGTTACAGGCTGTGTACTGTGTTACAGGCTGGGTACAGTGTTACAGGCTGGGTACTGTGTTACAGGCTGTGTACTGTGTTACAGGCTGTGTACAGTGTTACAGGCTGTGTACAGTGTTACAGGCTGTGTACAGTGTTACAGGCTGGGTACAGTGTTACAGGCTGGGTACTGTGTTACAGGCTGGGTACTGTGTTACAGGCTGTGTACAGTGTTACAGGCTGTGTACAGTGTTACAGGCTGTGTACTGTGTTACAGGCTGGGTACTGTGTTAAAGGCTGGGTAGAGTGTTACAGGCTGTGTACAGTGTTACAGGCTGGGTACTGTGTTACAGGCTGGGTAGAGTGTTACAGGCTGTGTACAGTGTTACAGGCTGGGTACAGTGTTACAGGCTGGGTACAGTGTTACAGGCTGGGTACAGTGTTACAGGCTGGGTACAGTGTTACAGGCTGTGTACAGTGTTACAGGCTGGGTACTGTGTTACAGGCTGGGTACTGTGTTACAGGCTGTGTACAGTGTTACAGGCTGGGTACTGTGTTACAGGCTGGGTAGAGTGTTACAGGCTGGGTACAGTGTTACAGGCTGGGTACTGTGTTACAGGCTGTGTACAGTGTTACAGGCTGGGTACTGTGTTACAGGCTGGGTAGAGTGTTACAGGCTGTGTACAGTGTTACAGGCTGGGTACAGTGTTACAGGCTGGGTACAGTGTTACAGGCTGGGTACAGTGTTACAGGCTGGGTACTGTGTTACAGGCTGTGTACTGTGTTACAGGCTGGGTACTGTGTTACAGGCTGGGTAGAGTGTTACAGGCTGGGTAGAGTGTTACAGGCTGGGTACAGTGTTACAGGCTGGGTACTGTGTTACAGGCTGTGTACAGTGTTACAGGCTGGGTACTGTGTTACAGGCTGGGTAGAGTGTTACAGGCTGTGTACAGTGTTACAGGCTGGGTACAGTGTTACAGGCTGGGTACAGTGTTACAGGCTGGGTACAGTGTTACAGGCTGGGTACTGTGTTACAGGCTGTGTACTGTGTTACAGGCTGGGTAGAGTGTTACAGGCTGGGTACTGTGTTACAGGCTGGGTACTGTGTTAAAGGCTGGGTAGAGTGTTACAGGCTGTGTACAGTGGTACAGGCTGGGTACTGTGTTACAGGCTGTGTACAGTGTTACAGGCTGTGTACAGTGGTACAGGCTGTGTACAGTGTTACAGGCTGGGTACTGTGCTACAGGCTGGGTACAGTGTTACAGGCTGGGTACTGTGTTACAGGCTGTGTACTGTGTTACAGGCTGTGTACAGTGGTACAGGCTGGGTACAGTGTTACAGGCTGGGTACAGTGTTACAGGCTGTGTACAGTGTTACAGGCTGGGTACTGTGTTACAGGCTGTGTACTGTGTTACAGGCTGGGTACTGTGTTAAAGGCTGGGTAGAGTGTTACAGGCTGTGTACAGTGTTACAGGCTGGGTACTGTGTTACAGGCTGGGTACAGTGTTACAGGCTGTGTACAGTGGTACAGGCTTGGTACTGTGTTACAGGCTGTGTACAGTGGTACAGGCTGGGTACTGTGTTACAGGCTGGGTACAGTGTTACAGGCTGGGTACTGTGTTACAGGCTGTGTACAGTGTTACAGGCTGTGTACAGTGTTACAGGCTGGGTAGAGTGTTACAGGCTGTGTACAGTGTTACAGGCTGGGTACTGTGTTACAGGGTGGGTACTGTGTTACAGGCTGGGTACTGTGTTACAGGCTGTGTACAGTGTTACAGGCTGGGTACTCTGTTACAGGCTGTGTACAGTGTTACAGGCTGTGTACAGTGTTACAGGCTGGGTACTGTGTTACAGGCTGGGTACAGTGGTACAGGCTGTGTACAGTGTTACAGGCTGTGTACAGTGTTACAGGCTGGGTACAGTGTTACAGGCTGGGTACTGTGTTACAGGCTGGGTACAGTGGTACAGGCTGGGTACAGTGGTACAGGCTGGGTACTGTGTTACAGGCTGGGTACTGTGTTAAAGGCTGGGTAGAGTGTTACAGGCTGGGTACAGTGTTACAGGCTGGGTACAGTGTTACAGGCTGGGTACTGTGTTACAGGCTGTGTACAGTGGTACAGGCTGGGTACAGTGTTACAGGCTGGGTACTGTGTTACAGGCTGTGTACAGTGGTACAGGCTG
This sequence comes from Sthenelais limicola, assembly GCA_942159475.1. Taxonomy (NCBI): domain Eukaryota; kingdom Metazoa; phylum Annelida; class Polychaeta; order Phyllodocida; family Sigalionidae; genus Sthenelais; species Sthenelais limicola. Next base: position 161,851,427 of record OW804094.1, on the reverse strand, counting down.
TGTACAGTGTTACAGGCTGGGTACAGTGTTACAGGCTGGGTAGAGTGTTACAGGCTGGGTACTGTGTTACAGGCTGGGTACTGTGTTAAAGGCTGGGTAGAGTGTTACAGGCTGGGTACAGTGTTACAGGCTGGGTACAGTGTTACAGGCTGTGTACAGTGTTACAGGCTGGGTATGTTGGTACAGGCTGGGTACTGTGTTACAGGGTGGGTACAGTGTTACAGGCTGGGTACTGTGTTACAGGCTGGGTACAGTGGTACAGGCTGTGTACAGTGTTACAGGCTGTGTACAGTGTTACAGGCTGGGTACTGTGTTACAGGCTGTGTACAGTGGTACAGGCTGTGTACAGTGTTACAGGCTGTTTACAGTGTTACAGGCTGTGTACAGTGTTAAAGGCTGTGTACAGTGCTACAGGCTGTGTACAGTGGTACAGGCTGTGTACTGTGTTACAGGCTGGGTACAGTGTTACAGGCTGGGTACAGTGGTACAGGCTGGGTACTGTGTTACAGGCTGTGTACTGTGTTACAGGCTGTGTACTGTGGTACAGGCTGGGTACTGTGTTACAGGCTGGGTACTGTGTTACAGGCTGGGTACAGTGGTACAGGCTGTGTACAGTGTTACAGGCTGGGTACAGTGGTACAGGCTGGGTACAGTGCTACAGGCTGTTTACAGTGTTACAGGCTGTGTACAGTGTTACAGGCTGGGTACAGTGGTACAGGCTGTGTACAGTGTTACAGGCTGTGTACAGTGTTACAGGCTCGGTACTGTGTTAAAGGCTGTGTACAGTGTTACAGGCTGTGTACTGTGTTACAGGCTGGGTACAGTGGTACAGGCTGGGTACAGTGTTACAGGCTGTGTACAGTGTTACAGGCTCGGTACTGTGTTACAGGCTGTGTACAGTGGTACAGGGTGGGTACACTGTTACAGGCTGTGTACAGTGTTTCAGGCTGTGTACAGTGTTACAGGCTCGGTACTGTGTTAAAGGCTGGGTAGAGTGTTACAGGCTGTGTACAGTGTTACAGGCTGTGTACTGTGTTACAGGCTGTGTACAGTGTTAGAGGCTGTGTACAGTGTTACAGGCTGGGTACTGTGTTACAGGCTGTGTACTGTGTTACAGGCTGTGTACTGTGTTACAGGCTGGGTACTGTGTTACAGGCTGTGTACTGTGTTACAGGCTGTGTACTGTGGTACAGGCTGGGTACAGTGGTACAGGCTGGGTACTGTGTTACAGGCTGTGTACAGTGTTACAGGGGTGTGTACAGTGTTACAGGCTGGGTACTGTGTTACAGGCTGTGTACAGTGTTACAGGCTGGGTACAGTGTTACAGGCTGGGTACAGTGTTACAGGCTGGGTACAGTGTTACAGGCTGTGTACAGTGTTACAGGCTGTGTACAGTGTGACAGGCTGGGTACTGTGTTAAAGGCTGGGTAGAGTGTTACAGGCTGTGTACAGTGTTACAGGCTGTGTACTGTGGTACAGGCTGTGTACTGTGGTACAGGCTGGGTACTGTGTTACAGGCTGTGTACTGTGTTACAGGCTGGGTACAGTGTTACAGGCTGTGTACAGTGTTACAGGCTGTGTACTGTGTTACTGGCTGGGTACTGTGTTAAAGGCTGGGTAGAGTGTTACAGGCTGTGTACAGTGTTACAGGCTGTGTACTGTGTTACAGGCTGGGTACAGTGTTACAGGCTGTGTACAGTGTTACAGGCTGTGTACTGTGTTACAGGCTGTGTACTGTGTTACAGGCTGGGTAGAGTGGTACAGGCTGTGTACAGTGTTACAGGCTGGGTACTGTGTTAAAGGCTGGGTAGAGTGTTACAGGCTGTGTACAGTGTTACAGGCTGTGTACTGTGTTACAGGCTGGGTACTGTGTTACAGGCTGTGTACTGTGTTACAGGCTGGGTACTGTGTTACAGGCTGGGTACAGTGTTACAGGCTGGGTACAGTGTTACAGGCTGTGTACAGTGTTACAGGCTGTGTACAGTGGTACAGGCTGGGTACTGTGTTACAGGCTGTGTACAGTGTTACAGGCTGTGTACTGTGTTACAGGCTGGGTACAGTGTTACAGGCTGTGTACTGTGTTACAGGCTTGGTACAGTGTTACAGGCTGGGTACTGTGTTACAGGCTGGGTACAGTGGTACAGGCTGGGTACTCTGTTACAGGCTGTGTACAGTGTTACAGGCTGTGTACAGTGTTACAGGCTGTGTACAGTGGTACAGGCTGGGTACACTGTTACAGGCTGTGTACAGTGTTACAGGCTGTGTACAGTGTTACAGGCTGTGTACAGTGTTACAGGCTGGGTACTGTGTTACAGGCTGGGTACTGTGTTACAGGCTGGGTACTGTGTTACAGGCTGTGTACAGTGTTACAGGCTGTGTACAGTGTTAGAGGCTGTGTACAGTGTTACAGGCTGTGTACAGTGCTACAGGCTGTGTACTGTGTTACAGGCTGGGTACTGTGTTACAGGCTGTGTACAGTGTTACAGGCTGTGTACAGTGTTACAGGCTGTGTACTGTGTTACAGGCTGGGTACTGTGTTACAGGCTGTGTACAGTGTTACAGGCTGGGTACAGTGTTACAGGCTGTGTACAGTGTTACAGGCTGTGTACAGTGTTAGAGGCTGTGTACAGTGTTACAGGCTGTGTACAGTGCTACAGGCTGGGTACAGTGTTACAGGCTGTGTACAGTGTTACAGGCTGTGTACTGTGTTACTGGCTGGGTACTGTGTTAAAGGCTGGGTAGAGTGTTACAGGCTGTGTACAGTGTTACAGGCTGTGTACTGTGTTACAGGCTGGGTACAGTGTTACAGGCTGTGTATAGTGTTACAGGCTGTGTACTGTGTTACAGGCTGTGTACTGTGTTACAGGCTGGGTAGAGTGGTACAGGCTGTGTACAGTGTTACAGGCTGGGTACTGTGTTACAGGCTGGGTACTGTGTTACAGGCTGGGTACTGTGTTACAGGCTGTGTACAGTGTTACAGGCTGTGTACTGTGTTACAGGCTGTGTACAGTGTTACAGGCTGGGTACAGTGGTACAGGCTGTGTACAGTGTTACAGGCTGTGTACAGTGGTACAGGCTGGGTACTGTGTTACAGGCTGTGTACTGTGTTACAGGCTGGGTACTGTGTTACAGGCTGGGTACTGTGTTACAGGCTGGGTACTGTGTTACAGGCTGGGTACAGTGGTACAGGCTGTGTACAGTGGTACAGGCTGGGTACAGTGTTACAGGCTGGGTACAGTGTTACAGGCTGTGTACAGTGTTACAGGCTGGGTACAGTGTTACAGGCTGTGTACAGTGTTACAGGGTGGGTACTGTGTTACAGGGTGGGTACTGTGTTACAGGCTGTGTACAGTGTTACAGGCCCGGTACTGTGTTACAGGGTGGGTACTGTGTTACAGGCTGGGTACTGTGTTACAGGCTGGGTACGGTGTTACAGGCTGTGTACAGTGTTACAGGCTGTGTACAGTGCTACAGGCTGTGTACTGTGTTACAGGCTGTGTACAGTGTTACAGGCTGTGTACAGTGTTACAGGGTGGGTACTGTGTTACAGGCTGGGTACAGTGTTACAGGCTGGGTACAGTGTTACAGGCTGGGTACTGTGTTACAGGCTGTGTACTGTGTTACAGGCTGGGTACAGTGTTACAGGCTGTGTACAGTGTTACAGGCTGTGTACAGTGTTACAGGGTGGGTACTGTGTTACAGGCTGGGTACAGTGTTACAGGCTGTGTACAGTGTTACAGGCTGGGTACTGTGTTACAGGGTGGGTACTGTGTTACAGGCTGGGTACAGTGTTACAGGCTGGGTACAGTGTTACAGGCTGTGTACAGTGTTACAGGCTGTGTACTGTGTTACATGCTGTGTACAGTGTTACAGGCTGTGTACAGTGCTACAGGCTGTGTACTGTGTTACAGGCTGTGTACAGTGTTACAGGCTGTGTACAGTGTTACAGGGTGTGTACAGTGTTACAGGCTGTGTACAGTGTTAGAGGCTGTGTACAGTGTTACAGGCTGTGTACTGTGTTACAGGCTGGGTACAGTGTTACAGGCTATGTACAGTGTTACAGGCTGTGTACAGCGTTACAGGCTGTGTACTGTGTTACAGGCTGTGTACAGTGTTACAGGCTGTGTACTGTGTTACAGGCTGGGTACTGTGTTACAGGCTGGGTACTGTGTTACAGGCTGGGTACTGTGTTACAGGCTGGGTACAGTGGTACAGGCTGTGTACAGTGGTACAGGCTGGGTACAGTGTTACAGGCTGGGTACAGTGTTACAGGCTGTGTACAGTGGTACAGGCTGTGTACAGTGTTACAGGCTGTTTACAGTGTTACAGGCTGTGTACAGTGTTAAAGGCTGTGTACAGTGCTACAGGCTGTGTACAGTGGTACAGGCTGTGTACTGTGTTACAGGCTGGGTACAGTGTTACAGGCTGGGTACAGTGGTACAGGCTGGGTACTGTGTTACAGGCTGTGTACTGTGTTACAGGCTGTGTACTGTGGTACAGGCTGGGTACTGTGTTACAGGCTGGGTACTGTGTTACAGGCTGGGTACAGTGGTACAGGCTGTGTACAGTGTTACAGGCTGGGTACAGTGGTACAGGCTGGGTACAGTGCTACAGGCTGTTTACAGTGTTACAGGCTGTGTACAGTGTTACAGGCTGGGTACAGTGGTACAGGCTGTGTACAGTGTTACAGGCTGTGTACAGTGTTACAGGCTCGGTACTGTGTTAAAGGCTGTGTACAGTGTTACAGGCTGTGTACTGTGTTACAGGCTGGGTACAGTGGTACAGGCTGGGTACAGTGTTACAGGCTGTGTACAGTGTTACAGGCTCGGTACTGTGTTACAGGCTGTGTACAGTGGTACAGGGTGGGTACACTGTTACAGGCTGTGTACAGTGTTACAGGCTGTGTACAGTGTTACAGGCTCGGTACTGTGTTAAAGGCTGGGTAGAGTGTTACAGGCTGTGTACAGTGTTACAGGCTGTGTACTGTGTTACAGGCTGTGTACAGTGTTAGAGGCTGTGTACAGTGTTACAGGCTGGGTACTGTGTTACAGGCTGTGTACTGTGTTACAGGCTGTGTACTGTGTTACAGGCTGGGTACTGTGTTACAGGCTGTGTACTGTGTTACAGGCTGTGTACTGTGGTACAGGCTGGGTACAGTGGTACAGGCTGGGTACTGTGTTACAGGCTGTGTACAGTGTTACAGGGGTGTGTACAGTGTTACAGGCTGGGTACTGTGTTACAGGCTGTGTACAGTGTTACAGGCTGGGTACAGTGTTACAGGCTGGGTACAGTGTTACAGGCTGGGTACAGTGTTACAGGCTGTGTACAGTGTTACAGGCTGTGTACAGTGTGACAGGCTGGGTACTGTGTTAAAGGCTGGGTAGAGTGTTACAGGCTGTGTACAGTGTTACAGGCTGTGTACTGTGGTACAGGCTGTGTACTGTGGTACAGGCTGGGTACTGTGTTACAGGCTGTGTACTGTGTTACAGGCTGGGTACAGTGTTACAGGCTGTGTACAGTGTTACAGGCTGTGTACTGTGTTACTGGCTGGGTACTGTGTTAAAGGCTGGGTAGAGTGTTACAGGCTGTGTACAGTGTTACAGGCTGTGTACTGTGTTACAGGCTGGGTACAGTGTTACAGGCTGTGTACAGTGTTACAGGCTGTGTACTGTGTTACAGGCTGTGTACTGTGTTACAGGCTGGGTAGAGTGGTACAGGCTGTGTACAGTGTTACAGGCTGGGTACTGTGTTAAAGGCTGGGTAGAGTGTTACAGGCTGTGTACAGTGTTACAGGCTGTGTACTGTGTTACAGGCTGGGTACTGTGTTACAGGCTGTGTACTGTGTTACAGGCTGGGTACTGTGTTACAGGCTGGGTACAGTGTTACAGGCTGGGTACAGTGTTACAGGCTGTGTACAGTGTTACAGGCTGTGTACAGTGGTACAGGCTGGGTACTGTGTTACAGGCTGTGTACAGTGTTACAGGCTGTGTACTGTGTTACAGGCTGGGTACAGTGTTACAGGCTGTGTACTGTGTTACAGGCTTGGTACAGTGTTACAGGCTGGGTACTGTGTTACAGGCTGGGTACAGTGGTACAGGCTGGGTACTCTGTTACAGGCTGTGTACAGTGTTACAGGCTGTGTACAGTGTTACAGGCTGTGTACAGTGGTACAGGCTGGGTACACTGTTACAGGCTGTGTACAGTGTTACAGGCTGTGTACAGTGTTACAGGCTGTGTACAGTGTTACAGGCTGGGTACTGTGTTACAGGCTGGGTACTGTGTTACAGGCTGGGTACTGTGTTACAGGCTGTGTACAGTGTTACAGGCTGGGTACTGTGTTACAGGCTGGGTACAGTGGTACAGGCTGTGTACAGTGTTAGAGGCTGTGTACAGTGTTACAGGCTGTGTACAGTGCTACAGGCTGTGTACTGTGTTACAGGCTGGGTACTGTGTTACAGGCTGTGTACAGTGTTACAGGCTGTGTACAGTGTTACAGGCTGTGTACTGTGTTACAGGCTGGGTACTGTGTTACAGGCTGTGTACAGTGTTACAGGCTGGGTACAGTGTTACAGGCTGTGTACAGTGTTACAGGCTGTGTACAGTGTTAGAGGCTGTGTACAGTGTTACAGGCTGTGTACAGTGCTACAGGCTGGGTACAGTGTTACAGGCTGTGTACAGTGTTACAGGCTGTGTACTGTGTTACTGGCTGGGTACTGTGTTAAAGGCTGGGTAGAGTGTTACAGGCTGTGTACAGTGTTACAGGCTGTGTACTGTGTTACAGGCTGGGTACAGTGTTACAGGCTGTGTACAGTGTTACAGGCTGTGTACTGTGTTACAGGCTGTGTACTGTGTTACAGGCTGGGTAGAGTGGTACAGGCTGTGTACAGTGTTACAGGCTGGGTACTGTGTTACAGGCTGGGTACTGTGTTACAGGCTGGGTACTGTGTTACAGGCTGTGTACAGTGTTACAGGCTGTGTACTGTGTTACAGGCTGTGTACAGTGTTACAGGCTGGGTACAGTGGTACAGGCTGTGTACAGTGTTACAGGCTGTGTACAGTGGTACAGGCTGGGTACTGTGTTACAGGCTGTGTACTGTGTTACAGGCTGGGTACAGTGTTACAGGCTGTGTACAGTGTTACAGGCTGTGTACAGTGTGACAGGCTGGGTACTGTGTTAAAGGCTGGGTAGAGTGTTACAGGCTGTGTACAGTGTTACAGGCTGTGTACTGTGGTACAGGCTGTGTACTGTGGTACAGGCTGGGTACTGTGTTACAGGCTGTGTACTGTGTTACAGGCTGGGTACAGTGTTACAGGCTGTGTACAGTGTTACAGGCTGTGTACTGTGTTACTGGCTGGGTACTGTGTTAAAGGCTGGGTAGAGTGTTACAGGCTGTGTACAGTGTTACAGGCTGTGTACTGTGTTACAGGCTGGGTACAGTGTTACAGGCTGTGTACAGTGTTACAGGCTGTGTACTGTGTTACAGGCTGTGTACTGTGTTACAGGCTGGGTAGAGTGGTACAGGCTGTGTACAGTGTTACAGGCTGGGTACTGTGTTAAAGGCTGGGTAGAGTGTTACAGGCTGTGTACAGTGTTACAGGCTGTGTACTGTGTTACAGGCTGGGTACTGTGTTACAGGCTGTGTACTGTGTTACAGGCTGGGTACTGTGTTACAGGCTGGGTACAGTGTTACAGGCTGGGTACAGTGTTACAGGCTGTGTACAGTGTTACAGGCTGTGTACAGTGGTACAGGCTGGGTACTGTGTTACAGGCTGTGTACAGTGTTACAGGCTGTGTACTGTGTTACAGGCTGGGTACAGTGTTACAGGCTGTGTACTGTGTTACAGGCTTGGTACAGTGTTACAGGCTGGGTACTGTGTTACAGGCTGGGTACAGTGGTACAGGCTGGGTACTCTGTTACAGGCTGTGTACAGTGTTACAGGCTGTGTACAGTGTTACAGGCTGTGTACAGTGGTACAGGCTGGGTACACTGTTACAGGCTGTGTACAGTGTTACAGGCTGTGTACAGTGTTACAGGCTGTGTACAGTGTTACAGGCTGGGTACTGTGTTACAGGCTGGGTACTGTGTTACAGGCTGGGTACTGTGTTACAGGCTGTGTACAGTGTTACAGGCTGGGTACTGTGTTACAGGCTGGGTACAGTGGTACAGGCTGTGTACAGTGTTAGAGGCTGTGTACAGTGTTACAGGCTGTGTACAGTGCTACAGGCTGTGTACTGTGTTACAGGCTGGGTACTGTGTTACAGGCTGTGTACAGTGTTACAGGCTGTGTACAGTGTTACAGGCTGTGTACTGTGTTACAGGCTGGGTACTGTGTTACAGGCTGTGTACAGTGTTACAGGCTGGGTACAGTGTTACAGGCTGTGTACAGTGTTACAGGCTGTGTACAGTGTTAGAGGCTGTGTACAGTGTTACAGGCTGTGTACAGTGCTACAGGCTGGGTACAGTGTTACAGGCTGTGTACAGTGTTACAGGCTGTGTACTGTGTTACTGGCTGGGTACTGTGTTAAAGGCTGGGTAGAGTGTTACAGGCTGTGTACAGTGTTACAGGCTGTGTACTGTGTTACAGGCTGGGTACAGTGTTACAGGCTGTGTACAGTGTTACAGGCTGTGTACTGTGTTACAGGCTGTGTACTGTGTTACAGGCTGGGTAGAGTGGTACAGGCTGTGTACAGTGTTACAGGCTGGGTACTGTGTTACAGGCTGGGTACTGTGTTACAGGCTGGGTACTGTGTTACAGGCTGTGTACAGTGTTACAGGCTGTGTACTGTGTTACAGGCTGTGTACAGTGTTACAGGCTGGGTACAGTGGTACAGGCTGTGTACAGTGTTACAGGCTGTGTACAGTGGTACAGGCTGGGTACTGTGTTACAGGCTGTGTACTGTGTTACAGGCTGGGTACTGTGTTACAGGCTGGGTACTGTGTTACAGGCTGGGTACTGTGTTACAGGCTGGGTACAGTGGTACAGGCTGTGTACAGTGGTACAGGCTGGGTACAGTGTTACAGGCTGGGTACAGTGTTACAGGCTGTGTACAGTGTTACAGGCTGGGTACAGTGTTACAGGCTGTGTACAGTGTTACAGGCTGGGTACTGTGTTACAGGGTGGGTACTGTGTTACAGGCTGTGTACAGTGTTACAGGCTGGGTACTGTGTTACAGGGTGGGTACTGTGTTACAGGCTGGGTACTGTGTTACAGGCTGGGTACGGTGTTACAGGCTGTGTACAGTGTTACAGGCTGTGTACAGTGCTACAGGCTGTGTACTGTGTTACAGGCTGTGTACAGTGTTACAGGCTGTGTACAGTGTTACAGGGTGGGTACTGTGTTACAGGCTGGGTACAGTGTTACAGGCTGGGTACAGTGTTACAGGCTGGGTACTGTGTTACAGGGTGGGTACTGTGTTACAGGCTGGGTACAGTGTTACAGGCTGTGTACAGTGTTACAGGCTGTGTACAGTGTTACAGGGTGGGTACTGTGTTACAGGCTGGGTACAGTGTTACAGGCTGTGTACAGTGTTACAGGCTGGGTACTGTGTTACAGGGTGGGTACTGTGTTACAGGCTGGGTACAGTGTTACAGGCTGGGTACAGTGTTACAGGCTGTGTACAGTGTTACAGGCTGTGTACTGTGTTACATGCTGTGTACAGTGTTACAGGCTGTGTACAGTGCTACAGGCTGTGTACTGTGTTACAGGCTGTGTACAGTGTTACAGGGTGTGTACAGTGTTACAGGGTGTGTACAGTGTTACAGGCTGTGTACAGTGTTAGAGGCTGTGTACAGTGTTACAGGCTGTGTACTGTGTTACAGGCTGGGTACAGTGTTACAGGCTATGTACAGTGTTACAGGCTGTGTACAGCGTTACAGGTTGGGTACAGTGTTACAGGCTGTGTACAGTGTTACAGGCTGTGTACAGTGTTACAGGCTGTGTACAGTGTTACAGGCTGTGTACAGTGTTACAGGCTGTGTACAGTGTTACAGGCTGGGTAGAGTGGTACAGGCTGGGTACTGTGTTACAGGCTGTGTACAGTGTTACAGGCTGTGTACAGTGTTACAGGCTGTGTACAGTGTTACAGGCTGTGTACTGTGTTACAGGCTGGGTACTGTGTTAAAGGCTGGGTAGAGTGTTACAGGCTGTGTACAGTGTTACAGGCTGGGTACAGTGTTACAGGCTGGGTACTGTGTTACAGGCTGTGTACAGTGTTACAGGCTGTGTACAGTGTTACAGGCTGGGTACAGTGTTACAGGCTGGGTACTGTGTTACAGGCTGTGTACTGTGTTACAGGCTGGGTACAGTGTTACAGGCTGGGTACTGTGTTACAGGCTGTGTACTGTGTTACAGGCTGTGTACAGTGTTACAGGCTGTGTACAGTGTTACAGGCTGTGTACAGTGTTACAGGCTGGGTACAGTGTTACAGGCTGGGTACTGTGTTACAGGCTGGGTACTGTGTTACAGGCTGTGTACAGTGTTACAGGCTGTGTACAGTGTTACAGGCTGTGTACTGTGTTACAGGCTGGGTACTGTGTTAAAGGCTGGGTAGAGTGTTACAGGCTGTGTACAGTGTTACAGGCTGGGTACTGTGTTACAGGCTGGGTAGAGTGTTACAGGCTGTGTACAGTGTTACAGGCTGGGTACAGTGTTACAGGCTGGGTACAGTGTTACAGGCTGGGTACAGTGTTACAGGCTGGGTACAGTGTTACAGGCTGTGTACAGTGTTACAGGCTGGGTACTGTGTTACAGGCTGGGTACTGTGTTACAGGCTGTGTACAGTGTTACAGGCTGGGTACTGTGTTACAGGCTGGGTAGAGTGTTACAGGCTGGGTACAGTGTTACAGGCTGGGTACTGTGTTACAGGCTGTGTACAGTGTTACAGGCTGGGTACTGTGTTACAGGCTGGGTAGAGTGTTACAGGCTGTGTACAGTGTTACAGGCTGGGTACAGTGTTACAGGCTGGGTACAGTGTTACAGGCTGGGTACAGTGTTACAGGCTGGGTACTGTGTTACAGGCTGTGTACTGTGTTACAGGCTGGGTACTGTGTTACAGGCTGGGTAGAGTGTTACAGGCTGGGTAGAGTGTTACAGGCTGGGTACAGTGTTACAGGCTGGGTACTGTGTTACAGGCTGTGTACAGTGTTACAGGCTGGGTACTGTGTTACAGGCTGGGTAGAGTGTTACAGGCTGTGTACAGTGTTACAGGCTGGGTACAGTGTTACAGGCTGGGTAGAGTGTTACAGGCTGGGTACAGTGTTACAGGCTGGGTACTGTGTTACAGGCTGTGTACTGTGTTACAGGCTGGGTAGAGTGTTACAGGCTGGGTACTGTGTTACAGGCTGGGTACTGTGTTAAAGGCTGGGTAGAGTGTTACAGGCTGTGTACAGTGGTACAGGCTGGGTACTGTGTTACAGGCTGTGTACAGTGTTACAGGCTGTGTACAGTGGTACAGGCTGTGTACAGTGTTACAGGCTGTGTACAGTGTTACAGGCTGGGTACTGTGTTACAGGCTGTGTACTGTGTTACAGGCTGGGTACTGTGTTAAAGGCTGGGTAGAGTGTTACAGGCTGTGTACAGTGTTACAGGCTGGGTACTGTGTTACAGGCTGGGTACAGTGTTACAGGCTGTGTACAGTGGTACAGGCTGTGTACTGTGTTACAGGCTGTGTACAGTGGTACAGGCTGGGTACTGTGTTACAGGCTGGGTACAGTGTTACAGGCTGGGTACTGTGTTACAGGCTGTGTACAGTGTTACAGGCTGTGTACAGTGTTACAGGCTGGGTAGAGTGTTACAGGCTGTGTACAGTGTTACAGGCTGGGTACTGTGTTACAGGGTGGGTACTGTGTTACAGGCTGGGTACTGTGTTACAGGCTGTGTACAGTGTTACAGGCTGGGTACTCTGTTACAGGCTGTGTACAGTGTTACAGGCTGTGTACAGTGTTACAGGCTGGGTACTGTGTTACAGGCTGGGTACAGTGGTACAGGCTGTGTACAGTGTTACAGGCTGTGTACAGTGTTACAGGCTGGGTACAGTGTTACAGGCTGGGTACTGTGTTACAGGCTGGGTACAGTGGTACAGGCTGGGTACAGTGGTACAGGCTGGGTACTGTGTTACAGGCTGGGTACTGTGTTAAAGGCTGGGTAGAGTGTTACAGGCTGGGTACAGTGTTACAGGCTGGGTACAGTGGTACAGGCTGTGTACAGTGTTACAGGCTGGGTACAGTGTTACAGGCTGGGTAGAGTGTTACAGGCTGGGTACTGTGTTACAGGCTGGGTACTGTGTTAAAGGCTGGGTAGAGTGTTACAGGCTGGGTACAGTGTTACAGGCTGGGTACAGTGTTACAGGCTGTGTACAGTGTTACAGGCTGGGTATGTTGGTACAGGCTGGGTACTGTGTTACAGGGTGGGTACAGTGTTACAGGCTGGGTACTGTGTTACAGGCTGGGTACAGTGGTACAGGCTGTGTACAGTGTTACAGGCTGTGTACAGTGTTACAGGCTGGGTACTGTGTTACAGGCTGTGTACAGTGGTACAGGCTGTGTACAGTGTTACAGGCTGTTTACAGTGTTACAGGCTGTGTACAGTGTTAAAGGCTGTGTACAGTGCTACAGGCTGTGTACAGTGGTACAGGCTGTGTACTGTGTTACAGGCTGGGTACAGTGTTACAGGCTGGGTACAGTGGTACAGGCTGGGTACTGTGTTACAGGCTGTGTACTGTGTTACAGGCTGTGTACTGTGGTACAGGCTGGGTACTGTGTTACAGGCTGGGTACTGTGTTACAGGCTGGGTACAGTGGTACAGGCTGTGTACAGTGTTACAGGCTGGGTACAGTGGTACAGGCTGGGTACAGTGCTACAGGCTGTTTACAGTGTTACAGGCTGTGTACAGTGTTACAGGCTGGGTACAGTGGTACAGGCTGTGTACAGTGTTACAGGCTGTGTACAGTGTTACAGGCTCGGTACTGTGTTAAAGGCTGTGTACAGTGTTACAGGCTGTGTACTGTGTTACAGGCTGGGTACAGTGGTACAGGCTGGGTACAGTGTTACAGGCTGTGTACAGTGTTACAGGCTCGGTACTGTGTTACAGGCTGTGTACAGTGGTACAGGGTGGGTACACTGTTACAGGCTGTGTACAGTGTTACAGGCTGTGTACAGTGTTACAGGCTCGGTACTGTGTTAAAGGCTGGGTAGAGTGTTACAGGCTGTGTACAGTGTTACAGGCTGTGTACTGTGTTACAGGCTGTGTACAGTGTTAGAGGCTGTGTACAGTGTTACAGGCTGGGTACTGTGTTACAGGCTGTGTACTGTGTTACAGGCTGTGTACTGTGTTACAGGCTGGTTACTGTGTTACAGGCTGTGTACTGTGTTACAGGCTGTGTACTGTGGTACAGGCTGGGTACAGTGGTACAGGCTGGGTACTGTGTTACAGGCTGTGTACAGTGTTACAGGGGTGTGTACAGTGTTACAGGCTGGGTACTGTGTTACAGGCTGTGTACAGTGTTACAGGCTGGGTACAGTGTTACAGGCTGGGTACAGTGTTACAGGCTGGGTACAGTGTTACAGGCTGTGTACAGTGTTACAGGCTGTGTACAGTGTGACAGGCTGGGTACTGTGTTAAAGGCTGGGTAGAGTGTTACAGGCTGTGTACAGTGTTACAGGCTGTGTACTGTGGTACAGGCTGTGTACTGTGGTACAGGCTGGGTACTGTGTTACAGGCTGTGTACTGTGTTACAGGCTGGGTACTGTGTTACAGGCTGGGTAGAGTGTTACAGGCTGGGTAGAGTGTTACAGGCTGGGTACAGTGTTACAGGCTGGGTACTGTGTTACAGGCTGTGTACAGTGTTACAGGCTGGGTACTGTGTTACAGGCTGGGTAGAGTGTTACAGGCTGTGTACAGTGTTACAGGCTGGGTACAGTGTTACAGGCTGGGTACAGTGTTACAGGCTGGGTACAGTGTTACAGGCTGGGTACTGTGTTACAGGCTGTGTACTGTGTTACAGGCTGGGTAGAGTGTTACAGGCTGGGTACTGTGTTACAGGCTGGGTACTGTGTTAAAGGCTGGGTAGAGTGTTACAGGCTGTGTACAGTGGTACAGGCTGGGTACTGTGTTACAGGCTGTGTACAGTGTTACAGGCTGTGTACAGTGGTACAGGCTGTGTACAGTGTTACAGGCTGGGTACTGTGCTACAGGCTGGGTACAGTGTTACAGGCTGGGTACTGTGTTACAGGCTGTGTACTGTGTTACAGGCTGTGTACAGTGGTACAGGCTGGGTACAGTGTTACAGGCTGGGTACAGTGTTACAGGCTGTGTACAGTGTTACAGGCTGGGTACTGTGTTACAGGCTGTGTACTGTGTTACAGGCTGGGTACTGTGTTAAAGGCTGGGTAGAGTGTTACAGGCTGTGTACAGTGTTACAGGCTGGGTACTGTGTTACAGGCTGGGTACAGTGTTACAGGCTGTGTACAGTGGTACAGGCTGTGTACTGTGTTACAGGCTGTGTACAGTGGTACAGGCTGGGTACTGTTTTACAGGCTGGGTACAGTGTTACAGGCTGGGTACTGTGTTACAGGCTGTGTACAGTGTTACAGGCTGTGTACAGTGTTACAGGCTGGGTAGAGTGTTACAGGCTGTGTACAGTGTTACAGGCTGGGTACTGTGTTACAGGGTGGGTACTGTGTTACAGGCTGGGTACTGTGTTACAGGCTGTGTACAGTGTTACAGGCTGGGTACTCTGTTACAGGCTGTGTACAGTGTTACAGGCTGTGTACAGTGTTACAGGCTGGGTACTGTGTTACAGGCTGGGTACAGTGGTACAGGCTGTGTACAGTGTTACAGGCTGTGTACAGTGTTACAGGCTGGGTACAGTGTTACAGGCTGGGTACTGTGTTACAGGCTGGGTACAGTGGTACAGGCTGGGTACAGTGGTACAGGCTGGGTACTGTGTTACAGGCTGGGTACTGTGTTAAAGGCTGGGTAGAGTGTTACAGGCTGGGTACAGTGTTACAGGCTGGGTACAGTGTTACAGGCTGGGTACTGTGTTACAGGCTGTGTACAGTGGTACAGGCTGTGTACAGTGTTACAGGCTGGGTACAGTGTTACAGGCTGGGTAGAGTGTTACAGGCTGGGTACTGTGTTACAGGCTGGGTACTGTGTTAAAGGCTGGGTAGAGTGTTACAGGCTGGGTACAGTGTTACAGGCTGGGTACAGTGTTACAGGCTGTGTACAGTGTTACAGGCTGGGTATGTTGGTACAGGCTGGGTACTGTGTTACAGGGTGGGTACAGTGTTACAGGCTGGGTACTGTGTTACAGGCTGGGTACAGTGGTACAGGCTGTGTACAGTGTTACAGGCTGTGTACAGTGTTACAGGCTGGGTACTGTGTTACAGGCTGTGTACAGTGGTACAGGCTGTTTACAGTGTTACAGGCTGTGTACAGTGTTAAAGGCTGTGTACAGTGCTACAGGCTGTGTACAGTGGTACAGGCTGTGTACTGTGTTACAGGCTGGGTACAGTGTTACAGGCTGGGTACAGTGGTACAGGCTGGGTACTGTGTTACAGGCTGTGTACTGTGTTACAGGCTGTGTACTGTGGTACAGGCTGGGTACTGTGTTACAGGCTGGGTACTGTGTTACAGGCTGGGTACAGTGGTACAGGCTGTGTACAGTGTTACAGGCTGGGTACAGTGGTACAGGCTGGGTACAGTGCTACAGGCTGTTTACAGTGTTACAGGCTGTGTACAGTGTTACAGGCTGGGTACAGTGGTACAGGCTGTGTACAGTGTTACAGGCTGTGTACAGTGTTACAGGCTCGGTACTGTGTTAAAGGCTGTGTACAGTGTTACAGGCTGTGTACTGTGTTACAGGCTGGGTACAGTGGTACAGGCTGGGTACAGTGTTACAGGCTGTGTACAGTGTTACAGGCTCGGTACTGTGTTACAGGCTGTGTACAGTGGTACAGGGTGGGTACACTGTTACAGGCTGTGTACAGTGTTACAGGCTGTGTACAGTGTTACAGGCTCGGTACTGTGTTAAAGGCTGGGTAGAGTGTTACAGGCTGTGTACAGTGTTACAGGCTGTGTACTGTGTTACAGGCTGTGTACAGTGTTAGAGGCTGTGTACAGTGTTACAGGCTGGGTACTGTGTTACAGGCTGTGTACTGTGTTACAGGCTGTGTACTGTGTTACAGGCTGGTTACTGTGTTACAGGCTGTGTACTGTGTTACAGGCTGTGTACTGTGGTACAGGCTGGGTACAGTGGTACAGGCTGGGTACTGTGTTACAGGCTGTGTACAGTGTTACAGGGGTGTGTACAGTGTTACAGGCTGGGTACTGTGTTACAGGCTGTGTACAGTGTTACAGGCTGGGTACAGTGTTACAGGCTGGGTACAGTGTTACAGGCTGGGTACAGTGTTACAGGCTGTGTACAGTGTTACAGGCTGTGTACAGTGTGACAGGCTGGGTACTGTGTTAAAGGCTGGGTAGAGTGTTACAGGCTGTGTACAGTGTTACAGGCTGTGTACTGTGGTACAGGCTGTGTACTGTGGTACAGGCTGGGTACTGTGTTACAGGCTGTGTACTGTGTTACAGGCTGGGTACTGTGTTACAGGCTGGGTAGAGTGTTACAGGCTGGGTAGAGTGTTACAGGCTGGGTACAGTGTTACAGGCTGGGTACTGTGTTACAGGCTGTGTACAGTGTTACAGGCTGGGTACTGTGTTACAGGCTGGGTAGAGTGTTACAGGCTGTGTACAGTGTTACAGGCTGGGTACAGTGTTACAGGCTGGGTACAGTGTTACAGGCTGGGTACAGTGTTACAGGCTGGGTACTGTGTTACAGGCTGTGTACTGTGTTACAGGCTGGGTAGAGTGTTACAGGCTGGGTACTGTGTTACAGGCTGGGTACTGTGTTAAAGGCTGGGTAGAGTGTTACAGGCTGTGTACAGTGGTACAGGCTGGGTACTGTGTTACAGGCTGTGTACAGTGTTACAGGCTGTGTACAGTGGTACAGGCTGTGTACAGTGTTACAGGCTGGGTACTGTGCTACAGGCTGGGTACAGTGTTACAGGCTGGGTACTGTGTTACAGGCTGTGTACTGTGTTACAGGCTGTGTACAGTGGTACAGGCTGGGTACAGTGTTACAGGCTGGGTACAGTGTTACAGGCTGTGTACAGTGTTACAGGCTGGGTACTGTGTTACAGGCTGTGTACTGTGTTACAGGCTGGGTACTGTGTTAAAGGCTGGGTAGAGTGTTACAGGCTGTGTACAGTGTTACAGGCTGGGTACTGTGTTACAGGCTGGGTACAGTGTTACAGGCTGTGTACAGTGGTACAGGCTTGGTACTGTGTTACAGGCTGTGTACAGTGGTACAGGCTGGGTACTGTGTTACAGGCTGGGTACAGTGTTACAGGCTGGGTACTGTGTTACAGGCTGTGTACAGTGTTACAGGCTGTGTACAGTGTTACAGGCTGGGTAGAGTGTTACAGGCTGTGTACAGTGTTACAGGCTGGGTACTGTGTTACAGGGTGGGTACTGTGTTACAGGCTGGGTACTGTGTTACAGGCTGTGTACAGTGTTACAGGCTGGGTACTCTGTTACAGGCTGTGTACAGTGTTACAGGCTGTGTACAGTGTTACAGGCTGGGTACTGTGTTACAGGCTGGGTACAGTGGTACAGGCTGTGTACAGTGTTACAGGCTGTGTACAGTGTTACAGGCTGGGTACAGTGTTACAGGCTGGGTACTGTGTTACAGGCTGGGTACAGTGGTACAGGCTGGGTACAGTGGTACAGGCTGGGTACTGTGTTACAGGCTGGGTACTGTGTTAAAGGCTGGGTAGAGTGTTACAGGCTGGGTACAGTGTTACAGGCTGGGTACAGTGTTACAGGCTGGGTACTGTGTTACAGGCTGTGTACAGTGGTACAGGCTGTGTACAGTGTTACAGGCTGGGTACAGTGTTACAGGCTGGGTAGAGTGTTACAGGCTGGGTACTGTGTTACAGGCTGGGTACTGTGTTAAAGGCTGGGTAGAGTGTTACAGGCTGGGTACAGTGTTACAGGCTGGGTACAGTGTTACAGGCTGTGTACAGTGTTACAGGCTGGGTATGTTGGTACAGGCTGGGTACTGTGTTACAGGGTGGGTACAGTGTTACAGGCTGGGTACTGTGTTACAGGCTGGGTACAGTGGTACAGGCTGTGTACAGTGTTACAGGCTGTGTACAGTGTTACAGGCTGGGTACTGTGTTACAGGCTGTGTACAGTGGTACAGGCTGTGTACAGTGTTACAGGCTGTTTACAGTGTTACAGGCTGTGTACAGTGTTAAAGGCTGTGTACAGTGCTACAGGCTGTGTACAGTGGTACAGGCTGTGTACTGTGTTACAGGCTGGGTACAGTGTTACAGGCTGGGTACAGTGGTACAGGCTGGGTACTGTGTTACAGGCTGTGTACTGTGTTACAGGCTGTGTACTGTGGTACAGGCTGGGTACTGTGTTACAGGCTGGGTACTGTGTTACAGGCTGGGTACAGTGGTACAGGCTGTGTACAGTGTTACAGGCTGGGTACAGTGGTACAGGCTGGGTACAGTGCTACAGGCTGTTTACAGTGTTACAGGCTGTGTACAGTGTTACAGGCTGGGTACAGTGGTACAGGCTGTGTACAGTGTTACAGGCTGTGTACAGTGTTACAGGCTCGGTACTGTGTTAAAGGCTGTGTACAGTGTTACAGGCTGTGTACTGTGTTACAGGCTGGGTACAGTGGTACAGGCTGGGTACAGTGTTACAGGCTGTGTACAGTGTTACAGGCTCGGTACTGTGTTACAGGCTGTGTACAGTGGTACAGGGTGGGTACACTGTTACAGGCTGTGTACAGTGTTACAGGCTGTGTACAGTGTTACAGGCTCGGTACTGTGTTAAAGGCTGGGTAGAGTGTTACAGGCTGTGTACAGTGTTACAGGCTGTGTACTGTGTTACAGGCTGTGTACAGTGTTAGAGGCTGTGTACAGTGTTACAGGCTGGGTACTGTGTTACAGGCTGTGTACTGTGTTACAGGCTGTGTACTGTGTTACAGGCTGGGTACTGTGTTACAGGCTGTGTACTGTGTTACAGGCTGTGTACTGTGGTACAGGCTGGGTACAGTGGTACAGGCTGGGTACTGTGTTACAGGCTGTGTACAGTGTTACAGGGGTGTGTACAGTGTTACAGGCTGGGTACTGTGTTACAGGCTGTGTACAGTGTTACAGGCTGGGTACAGTGTTACAGGCTGGGTACAGTGTTACAGGCTGGGTACAGTGTTACAGGCTGTGTACAGTGTTACAGGCTGTGTACAGTGTGACAGGCTGGGTACTGTGTTAAAGGCT
The DNA here is from genome assembly GCA_942159475.1 of Sthenelais limicola. Taxonomy (NCBI): domain Eukaryota; kingdom Metazoa; phylum Annelida; class Polychaeta; order Phyllodocida; family Sigalionidae; genus Sthenelais; species Sthenelais limicola. The sequence goes on along the minus strand of OW804094.1, from coordinate 161,832,081 downwards.
GGGTAGAGTGTTACAGGCTGTGTACAGTGTTACAGGCTGTGTACTGTGGTACAGGCTGTGTACTGTGGTACAGGCTGGGTACTGTGTTACAGGCTGTGTACTGTGTTACAGGCTGGGTACAGTGTTACAGGCTGTGTACAGTGTTACAGGCTGTGTACTGTGTTACTGGCTGGGTACTGTGTTAAAGGCTGGGTAGAGTGTTACAGGCTGTGTACAGTGTTACAGGCTGTGTACTGTGTTACAGGCTGGGTACAGTGTTACAGGCTGTGTACAGTGTTACAGGCTGTGTACTGTGTTACAGGCTGTGTACTGTGTTACAGGCTGGGTAGAGTGGTACAGGCTGTGTACAGTGTTACAGGCTGGGTACTGTGTTAAAGGCTGGGTAGAGTGTTACAGGCTGTGTACAGTGTTACAGGCTGGGTACTGTGTTACAGGCTGGGTACTGTGTTACAGGCTGTGTACTGTGTTACAGGCTGGGTACTGTGTTACAGGCTGGGTACAGTGTTACAGGCTGGGTACAGTGTTACAGGCTGGGTACTGTGTTACAGGCTGGGTACAGTGGTACAGGCTGGGTACTCTGTTACAGGCTGTGTACAGTGTTACAGGCTGTGTACAGTGTTACAGGCTGTGTACAGTGGTACAGGCTGGGTACACTGTTACAGGCTGTGTACAGTGTTACAGGCTGTGTACAGTGTTACAGGCTGTGTACAGTGTTACAGGCTGGGTACTGTGTTACAGGCTGGGTACTGTGTTACAGGCTGGGTACTGTGTTACAGGCTGTGTACAGTGTTACAGGCTGTGTACAGTGTTAGAGGCTGTGTACAGTGTTACAGGCTGTGTACAGTGCTACAGGCTGTGTACTGTGTTACAGGCTGGGTACTGTGTTACAGGCTGTGTACAGTGTTACAGGCTGTGTACAGTGTTACAGGCTGTGTACTGTGTTACAGGCTGGGTACTGTGTTACAGGCTGTGTACAGTGTTACAGGCTGGGTACAGTGTTACAGGCTGTGTACAGTGTTACAGGCTGTGTACAGTGTTAGAGGCTGTGTACAGTGTTACAGGCTGTGTACAGTGCTACGGGCTGTGTACAGTGTTACAGGTTGGGTACAGTGTTACAGGCTGTGTACAGTGGTACAGGCTGGGTACTGTGTTACAGGCTGGGTACAGTGTTACAGGCTGTGTACAGTGTTACAGGCTGGGTACAGTGGTACAGGCTGGGTACTGTGTTCCAGGCTGGGTACAGTGTTACAGGCTGTGTACAGTGTTACAGGCTGGGTACAGTGGTACAGGCTGTGTACAGTGGTACAGGCTGGGTACTGTGTTACAGGCTGGGTACAGTGTTACAGGCTGTGTACAGTGTTACAGGCTGGGTACAGTGGTACAGGCTGGGTACTGTGTTACAGGCTGGGTACAGTGTTACAGGCTGTGTACAGTGTTACAGGCTGGGTACAGTGGTACAGGCTGGGTACAGTGTTACAGGCTGTGTACAGTGTTACAGGCTGTGTACAGTGTTACAGGCTGTGTACAGTGGTACAGGCTGTGTACAGTGTTACAGGCTGGGTACTGTGTTACAGGCTGTGTACAGTGTTACAGGCTGGGTACTGTGTTACAAGCTGTGTACAGTGGTACAGGCTGTGTACAGTGTTACAGGCTGGGTACTGTGTTACAGGCTGTGTACAGTGTTACAGGCTGGGTACAGTGTTACAGGCTGTGTACAGTGTTACAGGCTGTGTACAGTGTTACAGGCTGTGTACTGTGGTACAGGCTGTGTACTGTGTTACAGGCTGGGTACTGTGTTACAGGCTGGGTAGAGTGTTACAGGCTGTGTACAGTGCTACAGGCTGTGTACAGTGTTACAGGCTGTGTACAGTGTTACAGGCTGTGTACAGTGGTACAGGCTGTGTACAGTGTTACAGGCTGTGTACAGTGTTACAGGCTGTGTACAGTGTTACTGGCTGTGTACAGTGTTACAGGCTGTGTACAGTGTTACAGGCTGGGTACTGTGTTACAGGCTGGGTACTGTGTTACAGGCTGGGTACTGTGTTACAGGCTGTGTACTGTGGTACAGGCTGTGTACAGTGCTACAGGCTGTGTACAGTGTTACAGGCTGTGTACAGTGTTACAGGCTGTGTACAGTGGTACAGGCTGGGTACACTGTTACAGGCTGTGTACAGTGTTACAGGCTGTGTACAGTGTTACAGGCTGTGTACAGTGTTACAGGCTGGGTACTGTGTTACAGGCTGGGTACTGTGTTACAGGCTGGGTACTGTGTTACAGGCTGTGTACTGTGGTACAGGCTGTGTACAGTGCTACAGGCTGTGTACAGTGTTACAGGCTGTGTACAGTGTTACAGGCTGTGTACAGTGTTACAGGCTGTGTACTGTGTTACAGGCTGTGTACTGTGTTACAGGTTGTGTACAGTGTTACAGGCTGGGTACTGTGTTACAGGCTGTGTACTGTGGTACAGGCTGTGTACTGTGTTACAGGCTGTGTACAGTGTTACAGGCGGTGTACAGTGCTACAGGCTGGGTACTGTGTTACAGGCTGTGTACAGTGTTACAGGCTGGGTACTGTGTTACAGGCTGGGTACTGTGTTACAGGCTGGGTACTGTGTTACAGGCTGTGTACGGTGTTACAGGCTGTGTACAGTGTTACAGGCTGTGTACTGTGTTACAGGCTGGGTACTGTGTTACAGGTTGGGTACAGTGGTACAGGTTGTGTACTGTGTTACAGGCTGGGTACAGTGTTACAGGCTGTGTACAGTGTTACAGGCTGTGTACAGTGTTACAGGCTGGGTACAGTGTTACAGGCTGGGTACTGTGTTACAGGCTGGGTATGTTGGTACAGGCTGGATACTGTGTTACAGGCTGGGTACAGTGTTACAGGCTGGGTACTGTGTTACAGGCTGTGTACTGTGTTAAAGGCTGGGTACTGTGTTACAGGCTGTGTACTGTGTTACAGGCTGAGTACAGTGTTACAGGCTGGGTACTGTGTTACAGGCTGTGTACAGTGCTACAGGCTGGGTACTGTGTTACAGGCTGGGTAGAGTGTTACAGGCTGTGTACAGTGTTACAGGTTGTGTACAGTGTTACAGGCTGTGTACTGTGTTACAGGCTGGGTACAGTGTTACAGGCTGGGTACAGTGTTACAGGCTGTGTACAGTGTTACAGGCTGTGTACAGTGGTACAGGCTGGGTACAGTGTTACAGGCTGTGTACTGTGTTACAGGCTGGGTACAGTGCTACAGGCTGGGTACTCTGTTACAGGCTGTGTACTGTGTTACAGGCTGTGTACTGTGTTACAGGCTGTGTACTGTGTTACAGGCTGGGTACAGTGCTACAGGCTGGGTACTCTGTTACAGGCTGTGTACTGTGTTACAGGCTGTGTACTGTGTTACAGGCTGGGTACAGTGCTACATGCTGGGTACTCTGTTACAGGCTGTGTACTGTGTTACAGGCTGTGTACTGTGTTACAGGCTGTGTACTGTGTTACAGGCTGTGTACAGTGGTACAGGGTGGGTACACTGTTACAGGCTGTGTACAGTGTTACAGGCTGTGTACAGTGTTACAGGCTCGGTACTGTGTTAAAGGCTGGGTAGAGTGTTACAGGCTGTGTACAGTGTTACAGGCTGTGTACTGTGTTACAGGCTGTGTACAGTGTTAGAGGCTGTGTACAGTGTTACAGGCTGGGTACTGTGTTACAGGCTGTGTACTGTGTTACAGGCTGTGTACTGTGTTACAGGCTGGGTACTGTGTTACAGGCTGTGTACTGTGTTACAGGCTGGGTACTGTGGTACAGGCTGGGTACAGTGGTACAGGCTGGGTACTGTGTTACAGGCTGTGTACAGTGTTACAGGGGTGTGTACAGTGTTACAGGCTGGGTACTGTGTTACAGGCTGTGTACAGTGTTACAGGCTGGGTACAGTGTTACAGGCTGGGTACAGTGTTACAGGCTGGGTACAGTGTTACAGGCTGTGTACAGTGTTACAGGCTGTGTACAGTGTGACAGGCTGGGTACTGTGTTAAAGGCTGGGTAGAGTGTTACAGGCTGTGTACAGTGTTACAGGCTGTGTACTGTGGTACAGGCTGTGTACTGTGGTACAGGCTGGGTACTGTGTTACAGGCTGTGTACTGTGTTACAGGCTGGGTACAGTGTTACAGGCTGTGTACAGTGTTACAGGCTGTGTACTGTGTTACTGGCTGGGTACTGTGTTAAAGGCTGGGTAGAGTGTTACAGGCTGTGTACAGTGTTACAGGCTGTGTACTGTGTTACAGGCTGGGTACAGTGTTACAGGCTGTGTACAGTGTTACAGGCTGTGTACTGTGTTACAGGCTGTGTACTGTGTTACAGGCTGGGTAGAGTGGTACAGGCTGTGTACAGTGTTACAGGCTGGGTACTGTGTTAAAGGCTGGGTAGAGTGTTACAGGCTGGGTACAGTGTTACAGGCTGGGTACAGTGTTACAGGCTGTGTACAGTGTTACAGGCTGTGTACAGTGGTACAGGCTGGGTACTGTGTTACAGGCTGTGTACAGTGTTACAGGCTGTGTACTGTGTTACAGGCTGGGTACAGTGTTACAGGCTGTGTACTGTGTTACAGGCTTGGTACAGTGTTACAGGCTGGGTACTGTGTTACAGGCTGGGTACAGTGGTACAGGCTGGGTACTCTGTTACAGGCTGTGTACAGTGTTACAGGCTGTGTACAGTGTTACAGGCTGTGTACAGTGGTACAGGCTGGGTACACTGTTACAGGCTGTGTACAGTGTTACAGGCTGTGTACAGTGTTACAGGCTGTGTACAGTGTTACAGGCTGGGTACTGTGTTACAGGCTGTGTACAGTGTTACAGGCTGTGTACAGTGTTAGAGGCTGTGTACAGTGTTACAGGCTGTGTACAGTGCTACAGGCTGTGTACTGTGTTACAGGCTGGGTACTGTGTTACAGGCTGGGTACTGTGTTACAGGCTGGGTACTGTGTTACAGGCTGTGTACAGTGTTACAGGCTGGGTACAGTGTTACAGGCTGTGTACAGTGTTACAGGCTGGGTACTGTGTTACAGGCTGTGTACAGTGTTACAGGCTGTGTACAGTGTTAGAGGCTGTGTACAGTGTTACAGGCTGTGTACAGTGCTACAGGCTGTGTACTGTGTTACAGGCTGTGTACTGTGGTACAGGCTGTGTACAGTGTTACAGGCTGTGTACTGTGTTACAGGCTGTGTACAGTGTTACAGGCTGGGTACTGTGTTACAGGCTGTGTACAGTGTTACAGGCTGGGTACTGTGTTACAGGCTGTGTACAGTGTTACAGGCTGTGTACAGTGTTACAGGCTGGGTACTGTGTTACAGGCTGGGTACAGTGTTACAGGCTGTGTACAGTGTTACAGGCTGTGTACAGTGTTACAGGCTGTGTACAGTGGTACAGGCTGTGTACAGTGTTACAGGCTGTGTACTGTGTTACAGGCTGGGTACAGTGTTACAGGCTGTGTACAGTGTTACAGGCTGGGTACTGTGGTACAGGCTGGGTAGAGTGTTACAGGCTGTGTACAGTGTTAGAGGCTGTGTACAGTGTTACAGGCTGTGTACAGTGCTACAGGCTGGGTACAGTGTTACAGGCTGTGTACAGTGTTACAGGCTGTGTACAGTGTTACAGGCTGTGTACTGTGGTACAGGCTGTGTACTGTGTTACAGGCTGGGTACTGTGTTACAGGCTGGGTAGAGTGTTACAGGCTGTGTACAGTGCTACAGGCTGTGTACAGTGTTACAGGCTGTGTACAGTGTTACAGGCTGTGTACAGTGTTAGAGGCTGTGTACTGTGTTACAGGCTGTGTACAGTGTTACTGGCTGTGTACAGTGTTACAGGCTGTGTACAGTGTTACAGGCTGTGTACAGTGTTACAGGCTGTGTACAGTGGTACAGGCTGGGTACACTGTTACAGGCTGTGTACAGTGTTACAGGCTGTGTACAGTGTTACAGGCTGTGTACAGTGTTACTGGCTGTGTACAGTGTTACAGGCTGTGTACAGTGTTACAGGCTGGGTACTGTGTTACAGGCTGGGTACTGTGTTACAGGCTGGGTACTGTGTTACAGGCTGTGTACTGTGGTACAGGCTGTGTACAGTGCTACAGGCTGTGTACAGTGTTACAGGCTGGGTACTGTGCTACAGGCTGTGTACAGTGGTACAGGCTGGGTACTCTGTTACAGGCTGTGTACAGTGGTACAGGCTGGGTACAGTGTTACAGGCTGTGTACAGTGTTACAGGCTGTGTACAGTGGTACAGGCTGTGTACAGTGTTACAGGCTGTGTACTGTGTTACAGGCTGTGTACTGTGGTACAGGCTGTGTACTGTGTTACAGGCTGTGTACAGTGGTACAGGCTGGGTAGAGTGTTACAGGCTGGGTACTGTGTTACAGGCTGTGTACAGTGGTACAGGCTGGGTACACTGTTACAGGCTGTGTACAGTGTTACAGGCTGTGTACAGTGTTACAGGCTGTGTACAGTGTTACAGGCTGGGTACTGTGTTACAGGCTGGGTACTGTGTTACAGGCTGGGTACTGTGTTACAGGCTGTGTACTGTGGTACAGGCTGTGTACAGTGCTACAGGCTGTGTACAGTGTTACAGGCTGTGTACAGTGTTACAGGCTGTGTACAGTGTTACAGGCTGTGTACTGTGTTACAGGCTGTGTACTGTGTTACAGGTTGTGTACAGTGTTACAGGCTGGGTACTGTGTTACAGGCTGTGTACTGTGGTACAGGCTGTGTACTGTGTTACAGGCTGTGTACAGTGTTACAGGCGGTGTACAGTGCTACAGGCTGGGTACTGTGTTACAGGCTGTGTACAGTGTTACAGGCTGGGTACTGTGTTACAGGCTGGGTACTGTGTTACAGGCTGGGTACTGTGTTACAGGCTGTGTACGGTGTTACAGGCTGTGTACAGTGTTACAGGCTGTGTACTGTGTTACAGGCTGGGTACTGTGTTACAGGTTGGGTACAGTGGTACAGGTTGTGTACTGTGTTACAGGCTGGGTACAGTGTTACAGGCTGTGTACAGTGTTACAGGCTGTGTACAGTGTTACAGGCTGGGTACAGTGTTACAGGCTGGGTACTGTGTTACAGGCTGGGTATGTTGGTACAGGCTGGATACTGTGTTACAGGCTGGGTACAGTGTTACAGGCTGGGTACTGTGTTACAGGCTGTGTACTGTGTTAAAGGCTGGGTACTGTGTTACAGGCTGTGTACTGTGTTACAGGCTGAGTACAGTGTTACAGGCTGGGTACTGTGTTACAGGCTGTGTACAGTGCTACAGGCTGGGTACTGTGTTACAGGCTGGGTAGAGTGTTACAGGCTGTGTACAGTGTTACAGGTTGTGTACAGTGTTACAGGCTGTGTACTGTGTTACAGGCTGGGTACAGTGTTACAGGCTGTGTACAGTGTTACAGGCTGTGTACAGTGGTACAGGCTGGGTACAGTGTTACAGGCTGTGTACTGTGTTACAGGCTGGGTACAGTGCTACAGGCTGGGTACTCTGTTACAGGCTGTGTACTGTGTTACAGGCTGTGTACTGTGTTACAGGCTGTGTACTGTGTTACAGGCTGGGTACAGTGCTACAGGCTGGGTACTCTGTTACAGGCTGTGTACTGTGTTACAGGCTGTGTACTGTGTTACAGGCTGGGTACAGTGCTACATGCTGGGTACTCTGTTACAGGCTGTGTACTGTGTTACAGGCTGTGTACTGTGTTACAGGCTGTGAACTGTGTTACAGGCTGGGTACAGTGCTACAGGCTGGGTACTCTGTTACAGGCTGTGTACTGTGTTACAGGCTGTGTACTGTGTTACAGGCTGGGTACAGTGCTACAGGCTGGGTACAGTGCTACAGGCTGTGTACTGTGTTACAGGCTGTGTACTGTGTTACAGGCTGTGTACTGTGTTACAGGCTGGGTACAGTGCTACAGGCTGGGTACTCTGTTACAGGCTGTGTACTGTGTTACAAGCTGTGTACTGTGTTACAGGCTGTGTACTGTGTTACAGGCTGGGTACTGTGTTACAGGCTGGGTAGAGTGTTACAGGCTGTGTACAGTGTTACAGGCTGGGTACTGTGTTACAGGCTGTGTACTGTGTTACAGGCTGGGTACAGTGTTACAGGCTGGGTACTGTGTTACAGGCTGTGTACAGTGTTACAGGCTGTGTACAGTGTTACAGGCTGGGTACTGTGTTACAGGCTGGGTACTGTGTTACAGGCTGTGTACAGTGTTACAGGCTGGGTACTGTGTTACAGGCTGTGTACAGTGTTACAGGCTGTGTACTGTGGTACAGGCTTGGTACTGTGTTACAGGCTGGGTACTGTGTTACAGGCTGTGTACTGTGTTACAGGCTGTGTACTGTGGTACAGGCTGGGTACTGTGTTACAGGCTGTGTACTGTGTTACAGGCTGGGTACAGTGTTACAGGCTGGGTACAGTGTTACAGGCTGGGTACTGTGTTACAGGCTGGGTACAGTGGTACAGGCTGGGTACTGTGTTCCAGGCTGGGTACAGTGTGTACAGGCTGGGTACAGTGTTACAGGCTGGGTACAGTGTTACAGGCTGTGTACAGTGTTACAGGCTGGGTACTGTGTTACAGGCTGTGTACTGTGTTACAGGCTGTGTACTGTGGTACAGGCTGTGTACAGTGTTACAGGCTGTGTACAGTGTTACAGTCTGTGTACTGTGTTTCAGGCTGGGTACTGTGTTACAGGCTGGGTAGAGTGGTACAGGCTGTGTACAGTGGTACAGGCTGTGTACAGTGTTACAGGCTGTGTACAGTGTTACAGGCTGTGTACAGTGTTACAGGCTGTGTACAGTGTTACAGGCTGTGTACTGTGTTACAGTCTGTGTACTGTGTTTCAGGCTGGGTACTGTGTTACAGGCTGGGTAGAGTGGTACAGGCTGGGTACTGTGTTACAGGCTGTGTACTGTGTTACAGGCTGTGTACTGTGTTTCAGGCTGGGTACTGTGTTACAGGCTGGGTACTGTGTTACAGGCTGTGTACAGTGTTACAGGCTGTGTACTGTGTTACAGGCTGGGTAGAGTGTTACAGGCTGTGTACAGTGTTACAGGCTGTGTACTGTGTTACAGGCTGTGTACAGTGTTACAGGCTGTGTACAGTGTTACAGGCTGTGTACAGTGTTACAGGCTGTGTACAGTGCTACAGGCTGGGTACTGTGTTACAGGCTGTGTACAGTGTTACAGGGTGGGTACTGTGTTACAGGCTGGGTACAGTGTTACAGGCTGGGTACAGTGTTACAGGCTGGGTACAGTGTTACAGGCTGTGTACAGTGTTACAGGCTGTGTACAGTGTTACAGGCTGTGTACAGTGCTACAGGCTGGGTACAGTGTTACAGGCTGTGTACAGTGGTACAGGCTGGGTACTGTGTTACAGGCTGTGTACTGTGGTACAGGCTGTGTACAGTGCTACAGGCGGTGTACTGTGTTACAGGCTGTGTACTGTGTTACAGGCTGGGTACTGTGTTACAGGCTGTGTACAGTGTTACAGGCTGTGTACAGTGGTACAGGCTGGGTACAGTGTTACAGGCTGTGTACAGTGTTACAGGCTCGGTACTGTGTTACAGGCTGTGTACAGTGGTACAGGGTGGGTACTGTGTTACAGGCTGGGTACTGTGTTAAAGGCTGGGTAGAGTGTTACAGGCTGTGTACACTGTTACAGGCTGTGTACAGTGGTACAGGCTGTGTACAGTGTTACAGGCTGGGTACTGTGTTACAGGCTGGGTACTGTGTTAAAGGCTGGGTAGAGTGTTACAGGCTGTGTACAGTGTTACAGGCTGTGTACTGTGTTACAGGCTGTGTACAGTGTTACAGGCTGTGTACAGTGTTACAGGCTGTGTACTGTGTTACAGGCTGTGTACTGTGCTACAGGTTGTGTACAGTGTTACAGGGGTGTGTACAGTGTTACAGGCTGGGTACTGTGTTACAGGCTGTGTACAGTGTTACAGGCTGGGTACAGTGTTACAGGCTGGGTACTGTGTTACAGGCTGGGTACAGTGTTACAGGCTGTGTACAGTGTTACAGGCTGTGTACTGTGTTACAGGCTGGGTACTGTGTTAAAGGCTGGGTAGAGTGTTACAGGCTGTGTACAGTGTTACAGGCTGTGTACTGTGTTACAGGCTGGGTACAGTGTTACAGGCTGTGTACAGTGTTACAGGCTGTGTACTGTGTTACAGGCTGTTTACTGTGTTACAGGCTGGGCAGAGTGGTACAGGCTGTGTACAGTGTTACAGGCTGTGTACTGTGTTACAGGCTGGGTACTGTGTTACAGGCTGGGTACTGTGTTACAGGCTGTGTACAGTGTTACAGGCTGTGTACAGTGTTACAGGCTGGGTACAGTGTTACAGGGTGGGTACTGTGTTAAAGGCTGGGTAGAGTGTTACAGGCTGGGTACAGTGTTACAGGCTGGGTACAGTGTTACAGGCTGTGTACAGTGTTACAGGCTGTGTACAGTGGTACAGGCTGGGTACTGTGTTACAGGCTGTGTACAGTGTTACAGGCTGTGTACTGTGTTACAGGCTGGGTACAGTGCTACAGGCTGTGTACTGTGTTACAGGCTGTGTACTGTGTTACAGGCTGTGTACTGTGTTACAGGCTGGGTACAGTGCTACAGGCTGGGTACTCTGTTACAGGCTGTGTACTGTGTTACAAGCTGTGTACTGTGTTACAGGCTGTGTACTGTGTTACAGGCTGGGTACTGTGTTACAGGCTGGGTAGAGTGTTACAGGCTGTGTACAGTGTTACAGGCTGGGTACTGTGTTACAGGCTGTGTACTGTGTTACAGGCTGGGTACAGTGTTACTGGCTGGGTACTGTGTTACAGGCTGTGTACAGTGTTACAGGCTGTGTACAGTGTTACAGGCTGGGTACTGTGTTACAGGCTGGGTACTGTGTTACAGGCTGTGTACAGTGTTACAGGCTGGGTACTGTGTTACAGGCTGTGTACAGTGTTACAGGCTGTGTACTGTGGTACAGGCTTGGTACTGTGTTACAGGCTGTGTACTGTGTTACAGGCTGGGTACAGTGTTACAGGCTGGGTAGAGTGTTACAGGCTGGGTACTGTGTTACAGGCTGGGTACAGTGGTACAGGCTGGGTACTGTGTTACAGGCTGGGTACAGTGGTACAGGCTGGGTACAGTGTTACAGGCTGGGTACAGTGTTACAGGCTGTGTACAGTGTTACAGGCTGGGTACTGTGTTACAGGCTGTTTACTGTGTTACAGGCTGTGTACTGTGGTACAGGCTGTGTACAGTGTTACAGGCTGTGTACAGTGTTACAGTCTGTGTACTGTGTTTCAGGCTGGGTACTGTGTTACAGGCTGGGTAGAGTGGTACAGGCTGTGTACAGTGGTACAGGCTGTGTACAGTGTTACAGGCTGTGTACAGTGTTACAGGCTGTGTACAGTGTTACAGGCTGTGTACTGTGTTACAGGCTGTGTACAGTGTTACAGGCTGTGTACAGTGTTACAGGCTGTGTACAGTGTTACAGGCTGTGTACAGTGCTACAGGCTGGGTACTGTGTTACAGGCTGTGTACAGTGTTACAGGGTGGGTACTGTGTTACAGGCTGGGTACAGTGTTACAGGCTGGGTACAGTGTTACAGGCTGGGTACAGTGTTACAGGCTGTGTACAGTGTTACAGGCTGTGTACAGTGTTACAGGCTGTGTACAGTGCTACAGGCTGGGTACAGTGTTACAGGCTGTGTACAGTGGTACAGGCTGGGTACTGTGTTACAGGCTGTGTACTGTGGTACAGGCTGTGTACAGTGCTACAGGCGGTGTACTGTGTTACAGGCTGTGTACTGTGTTACAGGCTGGGTACTGTGTTACAGGCTGTGTACAGTGTTACAGGCTGTGTACAGTGGTACAGGCTGGGTACAGTGTTACAGGCTGTGTACAGTGTTACAGGCTCGGTACTGTGTTACAGGCTGTGTACAGTGGTACAGGGTGGGTACTGTGTTACAGGCTGGGTACTGTGTTAAAGGCTGGGTAGAGTGTTACAGGCTGTGTACACTGTTACAGGCTGTGTACAGTGGTACAGGCTGGGTACAGTGTTACAGGCTGGGTACTGTGTTACAGGCTGGGTACTGTGTTAAAGGCTGGGTAGAGTGTTACAGGCTGTGTACAGTGTTACAGGCTGTGTACTGTGTTACAGGCTGTGTACAGTGTTAGAGGCTGTGTACAGTGTTACAGGCTGTGTACAGTGTTACAGGCTGGGTACTGTGTTACAGGCTGGGTAGAGTGTTACAGGCTGGGTACTGTGTTACAGGCTGTGTACAGTGTTACAGGCTGGGTACTGTGTTACAGGCTGTGTACAGTGTTACAGGCTGGGTACAGTGTTACAGGCTGGGTACTGTGTTACAGGCTGGGTACAGTGTTACAGGCTGTGTACAGTGTTACAGGCTGTGTACTGTGTTACAGGCTGGGTACTGTGTTAAAGGCTGGGTAGAGTGTTACAGGCTGTGTACAGTGTTACAGGCTGTGTACTGTGTTACAGGCTGGGTACAGTGTTACAGGCTGTGTACAGTGTTACAGGCTGTGTACTGTGTTACAGGCTGTTTACTGTGTTACAGGCTGGGCAGAGTGGTACAGGCTGTGTACAGTGTTACAGGCTGTGTACTGTGTTACAGGCTGGGTACTGTGTTACAGGCTGGGTACTGTGTTACAGGCTGTGTACAGTGTTACAGGCTGTGTACAGTGTTACAGGCTGGGTACAGTGTTACAGGGTGGGTACTGTGTTAAAGGCTGGGTAGAGTGTTACAGGCTGGGTACAGTGTTACAGGCTGGGTACAGTGTTACAGGCTGTGTACAGTGTTACAGGCTGTGTACAGTGGTACAGGCTGGGTACTGTGTTACAGGCTGTGTACAGTGTTACAGGCTGTGTACTGTGTTACAGGCTGGGTACAGTGCTACAGGCTGTGTACTGTGTTACAGGCTGTGTACTGTGTTACAGGCTGTGTACTGTGTTACAGGCTGGGTACAGTGCTACAGGCTGGGTACTCTGTTACAGGCTGTGTACTGTGTTACAAGCTGTGTACTGTGTTACAGGCTGTGTACTGTGTTACAGGCTGGGTACTGTGTTACAGGCTGGGTAGAGTGTTACAGGCTGTGTACAGTGTTACAGGCTGGGTACTGTGTTACAGGCTGTGTACTGTGTTACAGGCTGGGTACAGTGTTACTGGCTGGGTACTGTGTTACAGGCTGTGTACAGTGTTACAGGCTGTGTACAGTGTTACAGGCTGGGTACTGTGTTACAGGCTGGGTACTCTGTTACAGGCTGTGTACAGTGTTACAGGCTGGGTACTGTGTTACAGGCGGTGTACAGTGTTACAGGCTGTGTACTGTGGTACAGGCTTGGTACTGTGTTACAGGCTGGGTACTGTGTTACAGGCTGTGTACTGTGTTACAGGCTGTGTACTGTGGTACAGGCTGGGTACTGTGTTACAGGCTGTGTACTGTGTTACAGGCTGGGTACAGTGTTACAGGCTGGGTACAGTGTTACAGGCTGGGTACTGTGTTACAGGCTGGGTACAGTGGTACAGGCTGGGTACTGTGTTACAGGCTGGGTACAGTGGTACAGGCTGGGTACAGTGTTACAGGCTATGTACAGTGTTACAGGCTGTGTACAGTGTTACAGGCTGGGTACTGTGTTACAGGCTGTGTACTGTGTTACAGGCTGTGTACTGTGGTACAGGCTGTGTACAGTGTTACAGGCTGTGTACAGTGTTACAGTCTGTGTACTGTGTTTCAGGCTGGGTACTGTGTTACAGGCTGGGTAGAGTGGTACAGGCTGTGTACAGTGGTACAGGCTGTGTACAGTGTTACAGGCTGTGTACAGTGTTACAGTCTGTGTACTGTGTTTCAGGCTGGGTACTGTGTTACAGGCTGGGTAGAGTGGTACAGGCTGTGTACAGTGGTACAGGCTGTGTACAGTGTTACAGGCTGTGTACAGTGTTACAGGCTGTGTACAGTGTTACAGGCTGTGTACAGAGTTACAGTCTGTGTACTGTGTTACAGGCTGTGTACAGTGTTACAGGCTGTGTACTGTGTTACAGGCTGGGTACTGTGTTACAGGCTGTGTACTGTGTTACAGGCTGCGTACAGTGTTACAGGCTGTGTACTGTGTTACAGGCTGTGTACAGTGTTACAGGCTGTGTACAGTGTTACAGGCTGTGTACAGTGTTACAGGCTGTGTACAGTGCTACAGGCTGGGTACTGTGTTACAGGCTGTGTACAGTGTTACAGGGTGGGTACTGTGTTACAGGCTGGGTACAGTGTTACAGGCTGGGTACAGTGTTACAGGCTGGGTACAGTGTTACAGGCTGTGTACAGTGTTACAGGCTGGGTACAGTGTTACAGGCTGTGTACAGTGCTACAGGCTGGGTACAGTGTTACAGGCTGTGTACAGTGGTACAGGCTGGGTACTGTGTTACAGGCTGTGTACTGTGGTACAGGCTGTGTACAGTGTTACAGGCTGTGTACTGTGGTACAGGCTGTGTACAGTGTTACAGGCTGTGTACTGTGGTACAGGCTGGGTAGAGTGGTACAGGCTGGGTACTGTGTTACAGGCTGGGTACTGTGTTACAGGCTGGGTACTGTGGTACAGGCTGGGTACAGTGTTACAGGCTGGGTACTGTGTTACAGGCTGTGTACTGTGTTACAGGCTGTGTACTGTGTTACAGGCTGGGTAGAGTGGTACAGGCTGCGTACAGTGTTACAGGCTGTGTACTGTGTTACAGGCTGTGTACAGTGTTACAGGCTGGGTACTGTGTTACAGGCTGGGTACTGTGTTACAGGCTGTGTACAGTGTTACAGGCTGGGTACAGTGGTACAGGCTGTGTACAGTGTTACAGGCTGTGTACTGTGTTACAGGCTGTGTACAGTGTTACAGGCTGTGTACAGTGTTACAGGCTGGGTACTGTGTTACAGGCTGGGTAGAGTGTTACAGGCTGGGTACAGTGTTACAGGCTGGGTATGTTGGTACAGGCTGGGTACAGTGTTACAGGCTGGGTAGAGTGTTACAGGCTGGGTACTGTGGTACAGGCTGGGTAGAGTGTTACAGGCTGGGTACAGTGTTACAGGCTGGGTACAGTGGTACAGGCTGGGTACAGTGTTACAGGCTGGGTACTGTGTTACAGGCTGTGTACAGTGTTACGGGGTGGGTACTGTGGTACAGGCTGGGTAGAGTGTTACAGGCTGGGTACACTGTTACAGGCTGTGTACAGTGGTACAGGCTGGGTACAGTGGTACAGGCTGTGTACAGTGTTACAGGCTGTGTACAGTGTTACAGGCTGTGTACAGTGGTACAGGCTGGGTACACTGTTACAGGCTGTGTACAGTGTTACAGGCTGTGTACAGTGTTACAGGCTGTGTACAGTGTTACAGGCTGGGTACTGTGTTACAGGCTGGGTACTGTGTTACAGGCTGGGTACTGTGTTACAGGCTGGGTACTGTGGTACAGGCTGGGTACAGTGCTACAGGCTGTGTACAGTGTTACAGGCTGTGTACAGTGCTACAGGCTGTGTACAGTGTTACAGGCTGTGTACAGTGTTACAGGCTGTGTACAGTGGTACAGGCTGGGTACACTGTTACAGGCTGTGTACAGTGTTACAGGCTGTGTACAGTGTTACAGGCTGTGTACAGTGTTACTGGCTGTGTACAGTGTTACAGGCTGTGTACAGTGTTACAGGCTGGGTACTGTGTTACAGGCTGGGTACTGTGTTACAGGCTGGGTACTGTGTTACAGGCTGGGTACTGTGGTACAGGCTGTGTACAGTGCTACAGGCTGTGTACAGTGTTACAGGCTGTGTACAGTGTTACAGGCTGTGTACAGTGGTACAGGCTGGGTACACTGTTACAGGCTGTGTACAGTGGTACAGGCTGTGTACAGTGTTACAGGCTGTGTACAGTGTTACAGGCTGGGTACTGTGTTACAGGCTGGGTACTGTGTTACAGGCTGGGTACTGTGTTACAGGCTGTGTACTGTGGTACAGGCTGTGTACAGTGCTACAGGCTGTGTACAGTGTTACAGGCTGTGTACAGTGTTACAGGCTGTGTACAGTGTTACAGGCTGTGTACTGTGTTACAGGCTGTGTACTGTGTTACAGGTTGTGTACAGTGTTACAGGCTGGGTACTGTGTTACAGGCTGTGTACTGTGGTACAGGCTGTGTACTGTGTTACAGGCTGTGTACAGTGTTACAGGCGGTGTACAGTGCTACAGGCTGGGTACTGTGTTACAGGCTGTGTACAGTGTTACAGGCTGGGTACTGTGTTACAGGCTGGGTACTGTGTTACAGGCTGGGTACTGTGTTACAGGCTGTGTACGGTGTTACAGGCTGTGTACAGTGTTACAGGCTGTGTACTGTATTACAGGCTGGGTACTGTGTTACAGGTTGGGTACAGTGGTACAGGTTGTGTACTGTGTTACAGGCTGGGTACAGTGTTACAGGCTGTGTACAGTGTTACAGGCTGTGTACAGTGTTACAGGCTGGGTACAGTGTTACAGGCTGGGTACTGTGTTACAGGCTGGGTATGTTGGTACAGGCTGGATACTGTGTTACAGGCTGGGTACAGTGTTAAAGGCTGGGTACTGTGTTACAGGCTGTGTACTGTGTTACAGGCTGAGTACAGTGTTACAGGCTGGGTACTGTGTTACAGGCTGTGTACAGTGCTACAGGCTGGGTACTGTGTTACAGGCTGGGTAGAGTGTTACAGGCTGTGTACAGTGTTACAGGTTGTGTACAGTGTTACAGGCTGTGTACTGTGTTACAGGCTGGGTACAGTGTTACAGGCTGGGTACAGTGTTACAGGCTGTGTACAGTGTTACAGGCTGTGTACAGTGGTACAGGCTGGGTACAGTGTTACAGGCTGTGTACTGTGTTACAGGCTGGGTACAGTGCTACAGGCTGGGTACTCTGTTACAGGCTGTGTACTGTGTTACAGGCTGTGTACTGTGTTACAGGCTGTGTACTGTGTTACAGGCTGGGTACAGTGTTACAGGCTGTGTACAGTGGTACAGGCTGGGTACTGTGTTACAGGCTGTGTACTGTGGTACAGGCTGTGTACAGTGCTACAGGCGGTGTACTGTGTTACAGGCTGTGTACTGTGTTACAGGCTGGGTACTGTGTTACAGGCTGTGTACAGTGTTACAGGCTGTGTACAGTGGTACAGGCTGGGTACAGTGTTACAGGCTGTGTACAGTGTTACAGGCTCGGTACTGTGTTACAGGCTGTGTACAGTGGTACAGGGTGGGTACTGTGTTACAGGCTGGGTACTGTGTTAAAGGCTGGGTAGAGTGTTACAGGCTGTGTACACTGTTACAGGCTGTGTACAGTGGTACAGGCTGTGTACAGTGTTACAGGCTGGGTACTGTGTTACAGGCTGGGTACTGTGTTAAAGGCTGGGTAGAGTGTTACAGGCTGTGTACAGTGTTACAGGCTGTGTACTGTGTTACAGGCTGTGTACAGTGTTAGAGGCTGTGTACAGTGTTACAGGCTGTGTACTGTGTTACAGGCTGTGTACTGTGCTACAGGTTGTGTACAGTGTTACAGGGGTGTGTACAGTGTTACAGGCTGGGTACTGTGTTACAGGCTGTGTACAGTGTTACAGGCTGGGTACAGTGTTACAGGCTGGGTACTGTGTTACAGGCTGGGTACAGTGTTACAGGCTGTGTACAGTGTTACAGGCTGTGTACTGTGTTACAGGCTGGGTACTGTGTTAAAGGCTGGGTAGAGTGTTACAGGCTGTGTACAGTGTTACAGGCTGTGTACTGTGTTACAGGCTGGGTACAGTGTTACAGGCTGTGTACAGTGTTACAGGCTGTGTACTGTGTTACAGGCTGTTTACTGTGTTACAGGCTGGGCAGAGTGGTACAGGCTGTGTACAGTGTTACAGGCTGTGTACTGTGTTACAGGCTGGGTACTGTGTTACAGGCTGGGTACTGTGTTACAGGCTGTGTACAGTGTTACAGGCTGTGTACAGTGTTACAGGCTGGGTACAGTGTTACAGGGTGGGTACTGTGTTAAAGGCTGGGTAGAGTGTTACAGGCTGTGTACAGTGTTACAGGCTGGGTACAGTGTTACAGGCTGTGTACAGTGTTACAGGCTGTGTACAGTGGTACAGGCTGGGTACTGTGTTACAGGCTGTGTACAGTGTTACAGGCTGTGTACTGTGTTACAGGCTGGGTACAGTGCTACAGGCTGTGTACTGTGTTACAGGCTGTGTACTGTGTTACAGGCTGTGTACTGTGTTACAGGCTGGGTACAGTGCTACAGGCTGGGTACTCTGTTACAGGCTGTGTACTGTGTTACAAGCTGTGTACTGTGTTACAGGCTGTGTACTGTGTTACAGGCTGGGTACTGTGTTACAGGCTGGGTAGAGTGTTACAGGCTGTGTACAGTGTTACAGGCTGGGTACTGTGTTACAGGCTGTGTACTGTGTTACAGGCTGGGTACAGTGTTACTGGCTGGGTACTGTGTTACAGGCTGTGTACAGTGTTACAGGCTGTGTACAGTGTTACAGGCTGGGTACTGTGTTACAGGCTGGGTACTGTGTTACAGGCTGTGTACAGTGTTACAGGCTGGGTACTGTGTTACAGGCTGTGTACAGTGTTACAGGCTGTGTACTGTGGTACAGGCTTGGTACTGTGTTACAGGCTGTGTACTGTGTTACAGGCTGGGTACAGTGTTACAGGCTGGGTACAGTGTTACAGGCTGGGTACTGTGTTACAGGCTGGGTACAGTGGTACAGGCTGGGTACTGTGTTACAGGCTGGGTACAGTGGTACAGGCTGGGTACAGTGTTACAGGCTGGGTACAGTGTTACAGGCTGTGTACAGTGTTACAGGCTGGGTACTGTGTTACAGGCTGTTTACTGTGTTACAGGCTGTGTACTGTGGTACAGGCTGTGTACAGTGTTACAGGCTGTGTACAGTGTTACAGTCTGTGTACTGTGTTTCAGGCTGGGTACTGTGTTACAGGCTGGGTAGAGTGGTACAGGCTGTGTACAGTGGTACAGGCTGTGTACTGTGTTTCAGGCTGGGTACTGTGTTACAGGCTGGGTACAGTGTTACAGGCTGGGTACAGTGTTACAGGCTGGGTACAGTGTTACAGGCTGGGTACTGTGTTACAGGCTGTGTACTGTGTTAAAGGCTGGGTAGAGTGTTACAGGCTGTGTACAGTGTTACAGGCTGTGTACAGTGTTACAGGCTGTGTACTGTGTTACAGGCTGTGTACAGTGTTACAGGCTGTGTACAGTGTTACAGGCTGTGTACAGTGTTACAGGCTGTGTACAGTGCTACAGGCTGGGTACTGTGTTACAGGCTGTGTACAGTGTTACAGGGTGGGTACTGTGTTACAGGCTGGGTACAGTGTTACAGGCTGGGTACAGTGTTACAGGCTGGGTACAGTGTTACAGGCTGTGTACAGTGTTACAGGCTGTGTACAGTGTTACAGGCTGTGTACAGTGCTACAGGCTGGGTACAGTGTTACAGGCTGTGTACAGTGGTACAGGCTGGGTACTCTGTTACAGGCTGTGTACAGTGTTACAGGCTGTGTACAGTGTTACAGGCTGTGTACAGTGGTACAGGCTGGGTACACTGTTACAGGCTGTGTACAGTGTTACAGGCTGTGTACAGTGTTACAGGCTGTGTACAGTGTTACAGGCTGGGTACTGTGTTACAGGCTGGGTACTGTGTTACAGGCTGGGTACTGTGTTACAGGCTGTGTACTGTGGTACAGGCTGGGTACAGTGCTACAGGCTGTGTACAGTGTTACAGGCTGTGTACAGTGCTACAGGCTGTGTACAGTGTTACAGGCTGTGTACAGTGTTACAGGCTGTGTACAGTGGTACAGGCTGGGTACACTGTTACAGGCTGTGTACAGTGTTACAGGCTGTGTACAGTGTTACAGGCTGTGTACAGTGTTACTGGCTGTGTACAGTGTTACAGGCTGTGTACAGTGTTACAGGCTGGGTACTGTGTTACAGGCTGGGTACTGTGTTACAGGCTGGGTACTGTGTTACAGGCTGTGTACTGTGGTACAGGCTGTGTACAGTGCTACAGGCTGTGTACAGTGTTACAGGCTGTGTACAGTGTTACAGGCTGTGTACAGTGGTACAGGCTGGGTACACTGTTACAGGCTGTGTACTGTGTTACAGGCTGTGTACAGTGTTACAGGCTGTGTACAGTGTTACAGGCTGGGTACTGTGTTACAGGCTGGGTACTGTGTTACAGGCTGGGTACTGTGTTACAGGCTGTGTACTGTGGTACAGGCTGTGTACAGTGCTACAGGCTGTGTACAGTGTTACAGGCTGTGTACAGTGTTACAGGCTGTGTACAGTGTTACAGGCTGTGTACTGTGTTACAGGCTGTGTACTGTGTTACAGGTTGTGTACAGTGTTACAGGCTGGGTACTGTGTTACAGGCTGTGTACTGTGGTACAGGCTGTGTACTGTGTTACAGGCTGTGTACAGTGTTACAGGCGGTGTACAGTGCTACAGGCTGGGTACTGTGTTACAGGCTGTGTACAGTGTTACAGGCTGGGTACTGTGTTACAGGCTGGGTACTGTGTTACAGGCTGGGTACTGTGTTACAGGCTGTGTACGGTGTTACAGGCTGTGTACAGTGTTACAGGCTGTGTACTGTATTACAGGCTGGGTACTGTGTTACAGGTTGGGTACAGTGGTACAGGTTGTGTACTGTGTTACAGGCTGGGTACAGTGTTACAGGCTGTGTACAGTGTTACAGGCTGTGTACAGTGTTACAGGCTGGGTACAGTGTTACAGGCTGGGTACTGTGTTACAGGCTGGGTATGTTGGTACAGGCTGGATACTGTGTTACAGGCTGGGTACAGTGTTAAAGGCTGGGTACTGTGTTACAGGCTGTGTACTGTGTTACAGGCTGAGTACAGTGTTACAGGCTGGGTACTGTGTTACAGGCTGTGTACAGTGCTACAGGCTGGGTACTGTGTTACAGGCTGGGTAGAGTGTTACAGGCTGTGTACAGTGTTACAGGTTGTGTACAGTGTTACAGGCTGTGTACTGTGTTACAGGCTGGGTACAGTGTTACAGGCTGGGTACAGTGTTACAGGCTGTGTACAGTGTTACAGGCTGTGTACAGTGGTACAGGCTGGGTACAGTGTTACAGGCTGTGTACTGTGTTACAGGCTGGGTACAGTGCTACAGGCTGGGTACTCTGTTACAGGCTGTGTACTGTGTTACAGGCTGTGTACTGTGTTACAGGCTGTGTACTGTGTTACAGGCTGGGTACAGTGTTACAGGCTGTGTACAGTGGTACAGGCTGGGTACTGTGTTACAGGCTGTGTACTGTGGTACAGGCTGTGTACAGTGCTACAGGCGGTGTACTGTGTTACAGGCTGTGTACTGTGTTACAGGCTGGGTACTGTGTTACAGGCTGTGTACAGTGTTACAGGCTGTGTACAGTGGTACAGGCTGGGTACAGTGTTACAGGCTGTGTACAGTGTTACAGGCTCGGTACTGTGTTACAGGCTGTGTACAGTGGTACAGGGTGGGTACTGTGTTACAGGCTGGGTACTGTGTTAAAGGCTGGGTAGAGTGTTACAGGCTGTGTACACTGTTACAGGCTGTGTACAGTGGTACAGGCTGTGTACAGTGTTACAGGCTGGGTACTGTGTTACAGGCTGGGTACTGTGTTAAAGGCTGGGTAGAGTGTTACAGGCTGTGTACAGTGTTACAGGCTGTGTACTGTGTTACAGGCTGTGTACAGTGTTAGAGGCTGTGTACAGTGTTACAGGCTGTGTACTGTGTTACAGGCTGTGTACTGTGCTACAGGTTGTGTACAGTGTTACAGGGGTGTGTACAGTGTTACAGGCTGGGTACTGTGTTACAGGCTGTGTACAGTGTTACAGGCTGGGTACAGTGTTACAGGCTGGGTACTGTGTTACAGGCTGGGTACAGTGTTACAGGCTGTGTACAGTGTTACAGGCTGTGTACTGTGTTACAGGCTGGGTACTGTGTTAAAGGCTGGGTAGAGTGTTACAGGCTGTGTACAGTGTTACAGGCTGTGTACTGTGTTACAGGCTGGGTACAGTGTTACAGGCTGTGTACAGTGTTACAGGCTGTGTACTGTGTTACAGGCTGTTTACTGTGTTACAGGCTGGGCAGAGTGGTACAGGCTGTGTACAGTGTTACAGGCTGTGTACTGTGTTACAGGCTGGGTACTGTGTTACAGGCTGGGTACTGTGTTACAGGCTGTGTACAGTGTTACAGGCTGTGTACAGTGTTACAGGCTGGGTACAGTGTTACAGGGTGGGTACTGTGTTAAAGGCTGGGTAGAGTGTTACAGGCTGTGTACAGTGTTACAGGCTGGGTACAGTGTTACAGGCTGTGTACAGTGTTACAGGCTGTGTACAGTGGTACAGGCTGGGTACTGTGTTACAGGCTGTGTACAGTGTTACAGGCTGTGTACTGTGTTACAGGCTGGGTACAGTGCTACAGGCTGTGTACTGTGTTACAGGCTGTGTACTGTGTTACAGGCTGTGTACTGTGTTACAGGCTGGGTACAGTGCTACAGGCTGGGTACTCTGTTACAGGCTGTGTACTGTGTTACAAGCTGTGTACTGTGTTACAGGCTGTGTACTGTGTTACAGGCTGGGTACTGTGTTACAGGCTGGGTAGAGTGTTACAGGCTGTGTACAGTGTTACAGGCTGGGTACTGTGTTACAGGCTGTGTACTGTGTTACAGGCTGGGTACAGTGTTACTGGCTGGGTACTGTGTTACAGGCTGTGTACAGTGTTACAGGCTGTGTACAGTGTTACAGGCTGGGTACTGTGTTACAGGCTGGGTACTGTGTTACAGGCTGTGTACAGTGTTACAGGCTGGGTACTGTGTTACAGGCTGTGTACAGTGTTACAGGCTGTGTACTGTGGTACAGGCTTGGTACTGTGTTACAGGCTGTGTACTGTGTTACAGGCTGGGTACAGTGTTACAGGCTGGGTACAGTGTTACAGGCTGGGTACTGTGTTACAGGCTGGGTACAGTGGTACAGGCTGGGTACTGTGTTACAGGCTGGGTACAGTGGTACAGGCTGGGTACAGTGTTACAGGCTGGGTACAGTGTTACAGGCTGTGTACAGTGTTACAGGCTGGGTACTGTGTTACAGGCTGTTTACTGTGTTACAGGCTGTGTACTGTGGTACAGGCTGTGTACAGTGTTACAGGCTGTGTACAGTGTTACAGTCTGTGTACTGTGTTTCAGGCTGGGTACTGTGTTACAGGCTGGGTAGAGTGGTACAGGCTGTGTACAGTGGTACAGGCTGTGTACAGTGTTACAGGCTGTGTACAGTGTTACAGGCTGTGTACAGTGTTACAGGCTGTGTACTGTGTTACAGGCTGTGTACAGTGTTACAGGCTGTGTACAGTGTTACAGGCTGTGTACAGTGTTACAGGCTGTGTACAGTGCTACAGGCTGGGTACTGTGTTACAGGCTGTGTACAGTGTTACAGGGTGGGTACTGTGTTACAGGCTGGGTACAGTGTTACAGGCTGGGTACAGTGTTACAGGCTGGGTACAGTGTTACAGGCTGTGTACAGTGTTACAGGCTGTGTACAGTGTTACAGGCTGTGTACAGTGCTACAGGCTGGGTACAGTGTTACAGGCTGTGTACAGTGGTACAGGCTGGGTACTGTGTTACAGGCTGTGTACTGTGGTACAGGCTGTGTACAGTGCTACAGGCGGTGTACTGTGTTACAGGCTGTGTACTGTGTTACAGGCTGGGTACTGTGTTACAGGCTGTGTACAGTGTTACAGGCTGTGTACAGTGGTACAGGCTGGGTACAGTGTTACAGGCTGTGTACAGTGTTACAGGCTCGGTACTGTGTTACAGGCTGTGTACAGTGGTACAGGGTGGGTACTGTGTTACAGGCTGGGTACTGTGTTAAAGGCTGGGTAGAGTGTTACAGGCTGTGTACACTGTTACAGGCTGTGTACAGTGGTACAGGCTGGGTACAGTGTTACAGGCTGGGTACTGTGTTACAGGCTGGGTACTGTGTTAAAGGCTGGGTAGAGTGTTACAGGCTGTGTACAGTGTTACAGGCTGTGTACTGTGTTACAGGCTGTGTACAGTGTTAGAGGCTGTGTACAGTGTTACAGGCTGTGTACAGTGTTACAGGCTGGGTACTGTGTTACAGGCTGGGTAGAGTGTTACAGGCTGGGTACTGTGTTACAGGCTGTGTACAGTGTTACAGGCTGGGTACTGTGTTACAGGCTGTGTACAGTGTTACAGGCTGGGTACAGTGTTACAGGCTGGGTACTGTGTTACAGGCTGGGTACAGTGTTACAGGCTGTGTACAGTGTTACAGGCTGTGTACTGTGTTACAGGCTGGGTACTGTGTTAAAGGCTGGGTAGAGTGTTACAGGCTGTGTACAGTGTTACAGGCTGTGTACTGTGTTACAGGCTGGGTACAGTGTTACAGGCTGTGTACAGTGTTACAGGCTGTGTACTGTGTTACAGGCTGTTTACTGTGTTACAGGCTGGGCAGAGTGGTACAGGCTGTGTACAGTGTTACAGGCTGTGTACTGTGTTACAGGCTGGGTACTGTGTTACAGGCTGGGTACTGTGTTACAGGCTGTGTACAGTGTTACAGGCTGTGTACAGTGTTACAGGCTGGGTACAGTGTTACAGGGTGGGTACTGTGTTAAAGGCTGGGTAGAGTGTTACAGGCTGGGTACAGTGTTACAGGCTGGGTACAGTGTTACAGGCTGTGTACAGTGTTACAGGCTGTGTACAGTGGTACAGGCTGGGTACTGTGTTACAGGCTGTGTACAGTGTTACAGGCTGTGTACTGTGTTACAGGCTGGGTACAGTGCTACAGGCTGTGTACTGTGTTACAGGCTGTGTACTGTGTTACAGGCTGTGTACTGTGTTACAGGCTGGGTACAGTGCTACAGGCTGGGTACTCTGTTACAGGCTGTGTACTGTGTTACAAGCTGTGTACTGTGTTACAGGCTGTGTACTGTGTTACAGGCTGGGTACTGTGTTACAGGCTGGGTAGAGTGTTACAGGCTGTGTACAGTGTTACAGGCTGGGTACTGTGTTACAGGCTGTGTACTGTGTTACAGGCTGGGTACAGTGTTACTGGCTGGGTACTGTGTTACAGGCTGTGTACAGTGTTACAGGCTGTGTACAGTGTTACAGGCTGGGTACTGTGTTACAGGCTGGGTACTCTGTTACAGGCTGTGTACAGTGTTACAGGCTGGGTACTGTGTTACAGGCGGTGTACAGTGTTACAGGCTGTGTACTGTGGTACAGGCTTGGTACTGTGTTACAGGCTGGGTACTGTGTTACAGGCTGTGTACTGTGTTACAGGCTGTGTACTGTGGTACAGGCTGGGTACTGTGTTACAGGCTGTGTACTGTGTTACAGGCTGGGTACAGTGTTACAGGCTGGGTACTGTGTTACAGGCTGGGTACAGTGGTACAGGCTGGGTACAGTGTTACAGGCTGGGTACAGTGTTACAGGCTGTGTACAGTGTTACAGGCTGGGTACTGTGTTACAGGCTGTTTACTGTGTTACAGGCTGTGTACTGTGGTACAGGCTGTGTACAGTGTTACAGGCTGTGTACAGTGTTACAGGCTGGGTACTGTGCTACAGGCTGGGTACTGTGTTACAGGCTGGGTACAGTGGTACAGGCTGGGTACAGTGTTACAGGCTGGGTACAGTGTTACAGGCTGTGTACAGTGTTACAGGCTGGGTACTGTGTTACAGGCTGTTTACTGTGTTACAGGCTGTGTACTGTGGTACAGGCTGTGTACAGTGTTACAGGCTGTGTACAGTGTTACAGTCTGTGTACTGTGTTTCAGGCTGGGTACTGTGTTACAGGCTGGGTAGAGTGGTACAGGCTGTGTACAGTGGTACAGGCTGTGTACAGTGTTACAGGCTGTGTACAGTGTTACAGGCTGTGTACAGTGTTACAGGCTGTGTACTGTGTTACAGGCTGTGTACAGTGTTACAGGCTGTGTACAGTGTTACAGGCTGTGTACAGTGTTACAGGCTGTGTACAGTGCTACAGGCTGGGTACTGTGTTACAGGCTGTGTACAGTGTTACAGGGTGGGTACTGTGTTACAGGCTGGGTACAGTGTTACAGGCTGGGTACAGTGTTACAGGCTGGGTACAGTGTTACAGGCTGTGTACAGTGTTACAGGCTGTGTACAGTGTTACAGGCTGTGTACAGTGCTACAGGCTGGGTACAGTGTTACAGGCTGTGTACAGTGGTACAGGCTGGGTACTGTGTTACAGGCTGTGTACTGTGGTACAGGCTGTGTACAGTGCTACAGGCGGTGTACTGTGTTACAGGCTGTGTACTGTGTTACAGGCTGGGTACTGTGTTACAGGCTGTGTACAGTGTTACAGGCTGTGTACAGTGGTACAGGCTGGGTACAGTGTTACAGGCTGTGTACAGTGTTACAGGCTCGGTACTGTGTTACAGGCTGTGTACAGTGGTACAGGGTGGGTACTGTGTTACAGGCTGGGTACTGTGTTAAAGGCTGGGTAGAGTGTTACAGGCTGTGTACACTGTTACAGGCTGTGTACAGTGGTACAGGCTGGGTACAGTGTTACAGGCTGGGTACTGTGTTACAGGCTGGGTACTGTGTTAAAGGCTGGGTAGAGTGTTACAGGCTGTGTACAGTGTTACAGGCTGTGTACTGTGTTACAGGCTGTGTACAGTGTTAGAGGCTGTGTACAGTGTTACAGGCTGTGTACAGTGTTACAGGCTGGGTACTGTGTTACAGGCTGGGTAGAGTGTTACAGGCTGGGTACTGTGTTACAGGCTGTGTACAGTGTTACAGGCTGGGTACTGTGTTACAGGCTGTGTACAGTGTTACAGGCTGGGTACAGTGTTACAGGCTGGGTACTGTGTTACAGGCTGGGTACAGTGTTACAGGCTGTGTACAGTGTTACAGGCTGTGTACTGTGTTACAGGCTGGGTACTGTGTTACAGGCTGTGTACAGTGTTACAGGCTGTGTACTGTGTTACAGGCTGGGTACTGTGTTAAAGGCTGGGTAGAGTGTTACAGGCTGTGTACAGTGTTACAGGCTGTGTACTGTGTTACAGGCTGGGTACAGTGTTACAGGCTGTGTACAGTGTTACAGGCTGTGTACTGTGTTACAGGCTGTTTACTGTGTTACAGGCTGGGCAGAGTGGTACAGGCTGTGTACAGTGTTACAGGCTGTGTACTGTGTTACAGGCTGGGTACTGTGTTACAGGCTGGGTACTGTGTTACAGGCTGTGTACAGTGTTACAGGCTGTGTACAGTGTTACAGGCTGGGTACAGTGTTACAGGGTGGGTACTGTGTTAAAGGCTGGGTAGAGTGTTACAGGCTGGGTACAGTGTTACAGGCTGGGTACAGTGTTACAGGCTGTGTACAGTGTTACAGGCTGTGTACAGTGGTACAGGCTGGGTACTGTGTTACAGGCTGTGTACAGTGTTACAGGCTGTGTACTGTGTTACAGGCTGGGTACAGTGCTACAGGCTGTGTACTGTGTTACAGGCTGTGTACTGTGTTACAGGCTGTGTACTGTGTTACAGGCTGGGTACAGTGCTACAGGCTGGGTACTCTGTTACAGGCTGGGTACTGTGTTACAAGCTGTGTACTGTGTTACAGGCTGTGTACTGTGTTACAGGCTGGGTACTGTGTTACAGGCTGGGTAGAGTGTTACAGGCTGTGTACAGTGTTACAGGCTGGGTACTGTGTTACAGGCTGTGTACTGTGTTACAGGCTGGGTACAGTGTTACTGGCTGGGTACTGTGTTACAGGCTGTGTACAGTGTTACAGGCTGTGTACAGTGTTACAGGCTGGGTACTGTGTTACAGGCTGGGTACTGTGTTACAGGCTGTGTACAGTGTTACAGGCTGGGTACTGTGTTACAGGCTGTGTACAGTGTTACAGGCTGTGTACTGTGGTACAGGCTTGGTACTGTGTTACAGGCTGGGTACTGTGTTACAGGCTGTGTACTGTGTTACAGGCTGTGTACTGTGGTACAGGCTGGGTACTGTGTTACAGGCTGTGTACTGTGTTACAGGCTGGGTACAGTGTTACAGGCTGGGTACAGTGTTACAGGCTGGGTACTGTGTTACAGGCTGGGTACAGTGGTACAGGCTGGGTACTGTGTTACAGGCTGGGTACAGTGGTACAGGCTGGGTACTGTGTTACAGGCTGTGTACTGTGTTACAGGCTGGGTACAGTGTTACAGGCTGGGTACTGTGTTACAGGCTGTGTACTGTGTTACAGGCTGGGTACAGTGGTACAGGCTGGGTACTGTGTTACAGGCTGTGTACAGTGTTACAGTCTGTGTACTGTGTTTCAGGCTGGGTACTGTGTTACAGGCTGGGTAGAGTGGTACAGGCTGGGTACTGTGTTACAGGCTGTGTACTGTGTTACAGGCTGTGTACTGTGGTACAGGCTGTGTACAGTGTTACAGGCTGTGTACAGTGTTACAGTCTGTGTACTGTGTTTCAGGCTGGGTACTGTGTTACAGGCTGGGTAGAGTGGTACAGGCTGTGTACAGTGGTACAGGCTGTGTACAGTGTTACAGGCTGTGTACAGTGTTACAGGCTGTGTACAGTGTTACAGGCTGTGTACAGAGTTACAGTCTGTGTACTGTGTTACAGGCTGTGTACAGTGTTACAGGCTGTGTACTGTGTTACAGGCTGGGTACTGTGTTACAGGCTGTGTACTGTGTTACAGGCTGTGTACAGTGTTACAGGCTGTGTACAGTGTTACAGGCTGTGTACAGTGTTACAGGCTGTGTACAGTGTTACAGGCTGTGTACAGTGCTACAGGCTGGGTACTGTGTTACAGGCTGTGTACAGTGTTACAGGGTGGGTACTGTGTTACAGGCTGGGTACAGTGTTACAGGCTGGGTACAGTGTTACAGGCTGGGTACAGTGTTACAGGCTGTGTACAGTGTTACAGGCTGGGTACAGTGTTACAGGCTGTGTACAGTGCTACAGGCTGGGTACAGTGTTACAGGCTGTGTACAGTGGTACAGGCTGGGTACTGTGTTACAGGCTGTGTACTGTGGTACAGGCTGTGTACAGTGTTACAGGCTGTGTACTGTGGTACAGGCTGTGTACAGTGTTACAGGCTGTGTACTGTGGTACAGGCTGGGTAGAGTGGTACAGGCTGGGTACTGTGTTACAGGCTGGGTACTGTGTTACAGGCTGGGTACTGTGGTACAGGCTGGGTAGAGTGGTACAGGCTGCGTACAGTGTTACAGGCTGGGTACAGTGGTACAGGCTGGGTACTGTGTTACAGGCTGTGTACTGTGGTACAGGCTGGGTACTGTGTTACAGGCTGTGTACAGTGTTACAGGCTGGGTACTGTGTTACAGGCTGGGTAGAGTGTTACAGGCTGGGTACAGTGTTACAGGCTGGGTATGTTGGTACAGGCTGGGTACAGTGTTACAGGCTGGGTAGAGTGTTACAGGCTGGGTACTGTGGTACAGGCTGGGTAGAGTGTTACAGGCTGGGTACAGTGTTACAGGCTGTGTACTGTGTTACAGGCTGTGTACAGTGTTACAGGCTGTGTACAGTGTTACAGGCTGGGTACTGTGTTACAGGCTGGGTAGAGTGTTACAGGCTGGGTACAGTGTTACAGGCTGGGTATGTTGGTACAGGCTGGGTACAGTGTTACAGGCTGGGTAGAGTGTTACAGGCTGGGTACTGTGGTACAGGCTGGGTAGAGTGTTACAGGCTGGGTACAGTGTTACAGGCTGGGTACAGTGGTACAGGCTGGGTACAGTGTTACAGGCTGGGTACTGTGTTACAGGCTGTGTACAGTGTTACGGGGTGGGTACTGTGGTACAGGCTGGGTAGAGTGTTACAGGCTGGGTACTGTGTTACAGGCTGGGTACTGTGTTACAGGCTGGGTACTGTGTTACAGGCTGTGTACTGTGGTACAGGCTGGGTACAGTGCTACAGGCTGTGTACAGTGTTACAGGCTGTGTACAGTGCTACAGGCTGTGTACAGTGTTACAGGCTGTGTACAGTGTTACAGGCTGTGTACAGTGGTACAGGCTGGGTACACTGTTACAGGCTGTGTACAGTGTTACAGGCTGTGTACAGTGTTACAGGCTGTGTACAGTGTTACTGGCTGTGTACAGTGTTACAGGCTGTGTACAGTGTTACAGGCTGGGTACTGTGTTACAGGCTGGGTACTGTGTTACAGGCTGGGTACTGTGTTACAGGCTGTGTACTGTGGTACAGGCTGTGTACAGTGCTACAGGCTGTGTACAGTGTTACAGGCTGTGTACAGTGTTACAGGCTGTGTACAGTGGTACAGGCTGGGTACACTGTTACAGGCTGTGTACTGTGTTACAGGCTGTGTACAGTGTTACAGGCTGTGTACAGTGTTACAGGCTGGGTACTGTGTTACAGGCTGGGTACTGTGTTACAGGCTGGGTACTGTGTTACAGGCTGTGTACTGTGGTACAGGCTGTGTACAGTGCTACAGGCTGTGTACAGTGTTACAGGCTGTGTACAGTGTTACAGGCTGTGTACAGTGTTACAGGCTGTGTACTGTGTTACAGGCTGTGTACTGTGTTACAGGTTGTGTACAGTGTTACAGGCTGGGTACTGTGTTACAGGCTGTGTACTGTGGTACAGGCTGTGTACTGTGTTACAGGCTGTGTACAGTGTTACAGGCGGTGTACAGTGCTACAGGCTGGGTACTGTGTTACAGGCTGTGTACAGTGTTACAGGCTGGGTACTGTGTTACAGGCTGGGTACTGTGTTACAGGCTGGGTACTGTGTTACAGGCTGTGTACGGTGTTACAGGCTGTGTACAGTGTTACAGGCTGTGTACTGTATTACAGGCTGGGTACTGTGTTACAGGTTGGGTACAGTGGTACAGGTTGTGTACTGTGTTACAGGCTGGGTACAGTGTTACAGGCTGTGTACAGTGTTACAGGCTGTGTACAGTGTTACAGGCTGGGTACAGTGTTACAGGCTGGGTACTGTGTTACAGGCTGGGTATGTTGGTACAGGCTGGATACTGTGTTACAGGCTGGGTACAGTGTTAAAGGCTGGGTACTGTGTTACAGGCTGTGTACTGTGTTACAGGCTGAGTACAGTGTTACAGGCTGGGTACTGTGTTACAGGCTGTGTACAGTGCTACAGGCTGGGTACTGTGTTACAGGCTGGGTAGAGTGTTACAGGCTGTGTACAGTGTTACAGGTTGTGTACAGTGTTACAGGCTGTGTACTGTGTTACAGGCTGGGTACAGTGTTACAGGCTGGGTACAGTGTTACAGGCTGTGTACAGTGTTACAGGCTGTGTACAGTGGTACAGGCTGGGTACAGTGTTACAGGCTGTGTACTGTGTTACAGGCTGGGTACAGTGCTACAGGCTGGGTACTCTGTTACAGGCTGTGTACTGTGTTACAGGCTGTGTACTGTGTTACAGGCTGTGTACTGTGTTACAGGCTGGGTACAGTGCTACAGGCTGGGTACTCTGTTACAGGCTGTGTACTGTGTTACAGGCTGTGTACTGTGTTACAGGCTGGGTACAGTGCTACATGCTGGGTACTCTGTTACAGGCTGTGTACTGTGTCACAGGCTGTGTACTGTGTTACAGGCTGTGTACTGTGTTACAGGCTGGGTACAGTGCTACAGGCTGGGTACTCTGTTACAGGCTGTGTACTGTGTTACAGGCTGTGTACTGTGTTACAGGCTGGGTACAGTGCTACAGGCTGGGTACAGTGCTACAGGCTGTGTACTGTGTTACAGGCTGTGTACTGTGTTACAGGCTGTGTACTGTGTTACAGGCTGGGTACAGTGCTACAGGCTGGGTACTCTGTTACAGGCTGTGTACTGTGTTACAAGCTGTGTACTGTGTTACAGGCTGTGTACTGTGTTACAGGCTGGGTACTGTGTTACAGGCTGGGTAGAGTGTTAGAGGCTGTGTACAGTGTTACAGGCTGGGTACTGTGTTACAGGCTGTGTACTGTGTTACAGGCTGGGTACAGTGTTACAGGCTGGGTACTGTGTTACAGGCTGTGTACAGTGTTACAGGCTGTGTACAGTGTTACAGGCTGGGTACTGTGTTACAGGCTGGGTACTGTGTTACAGGCTGTGTACAGTGTTACAGGCTGGGTACTGTGTTACAGGCTGTGTACAGTGTTACAGGCTGTGTACTGTGGTACAGGCTTGGTACTGTGTTACAGGCTGGGTACTGTGTTACAGGCTGTGTACTGTGTTACAGGCTGTGTACTGTGGTACAGGCTGGGTACTGTGTTACAGGCTGTGTACTGTGTTACAGGCTGCGTACAGTGTTACAGGCTGGGTACAGTGTTACAGGCTGGGTACTGTGTTACAGGCTGGGTACAGTGGTACAGGCTGGGTACTGTGTTACAGGCTGGGTACAGTGGTACAGGCTGGGTACAGTGTTACAGGCTGGGTACAGTGTTACAGGCTGTGTACAGTGTTACAGGCTGGGTACTGTGTTACAGGCTGTGTACTGTGTTACAGGCTGTGTACTGTGGTACAGGCTGTGTACAGTGTTACAGGCTGTGTACAGTGTTACAGTCTGTGTACTGTGTTTCAGGCTGGGTACTGTGTTACAGGCTGGGTAGAGTGGTACAGGCTGTGTACAGTGGTACAGGCTGTGTACAGTGTTACAGGCTGGGTACAGTGTTACAGGCTGTGTACAGTGTTACAGGCTGTGTACTGTGTTACAGGCTGGGTACAGTGCTACAGGCTGGGTACTCTGTTACAGGCTGTGTACTGTGTTACAAGCTGTGTACTGTGTTACAGGCTGTGTACAGTGTTACAGGCTGTGTACCGTGTTACAGGCTGGGTACTGTGTTACAGGCTGTGTACTGTGTTACAGGCTGTGTACTGTGTTTCAGGCTGGGTACTGTGTTACAGGCTGGGTACTGTGTTACAGGCTGTGTACAGTGTTACAGGCTGTGTACTGTGTTACAGGCTGGGTAGAGTGTTACAGGCTGGGTACTGTGTTACAGGCTGTGTACAGTGTTACAGGGTGGGTACTGTGTTACAGGCTGGGTACAGTGTTACAGGCTGGGTACAGTGTTACAGGCTGGGTACAGTGTTACAGGCTGTGTACAGTGTTACAGGCTGTGTACAGTGTTACAGGGTGGGTACTGTGTTACAGGCTGGGTACTGTGTTAAAGGCTGGGTAGAGTGTTACAGGCTGTGTACACTGTTACAGGCTGTGTACAGTGGTACAGGCTGTGTACAGTGTTACAGGCTGGGTACTGTGTTACAGGCTGGGTACTGTGTTAAAGGCTGGGTAGAGTGTTACAGGCTGTGTACAGTGTTACAGGCTGTGTACTGTGTTGCAGGCTGTGTACAGTGTTAGAGGCTGTGTACAGTGTTACAGGCTGTGTACAGTGTTACAGGGGTGTGTACAGTGTTACAGGCTGTGTACAGTGTTACAGGCTGGGTACTGTGTTACAGGCTGTTTACTGTGTTACAGGCTGTGTACTGTGGTACAGGCTGTGTACAGTGTTACAGGCTGTGTACAGTGTTACAGTCTGTGTACTGTGTTTCAGGCTGGGTACTGTGTTACAGGCTGGGTAGAGTGGTACAGGCTGTGTACAGTGGTACAGGCTGTGTACAGTGTTACAGGCTGTGTACAGTGTTACAGGCTGTGTACAGTGTTACAGGCTGTGTACTGTGTTACAGGCTGTGTACAGTGTTACAGGCTGTGTACAGTGTTACAGGCTGTGTACAGTGTTACAGGCTGTGTACAGTGCTACAGGCTGGGTACTGTGTTACAGGCTGTGTACAGTGTTACAGGGTGGGTACTGTGTTACAGGCTGGGTACAGTGTTACAGGCTGGGTACAGTGTTACAGGCTGGGTACAGTGTTACAGGCTGTGTACAGTGTTACAGGCTGTGTACAGTGTTACAGGCTGTGTACAGTGCTACAGGCTGGGTACAGTGTTACAGGCTGTGTACAGTGGTACAGGCTGGGTACTGTGTTACAGGCTGTGTACTGTGGTACAGGCTGTGTACAGTGCTACAGGCGGTGTACTGTGTTACAGGCTGTGTACTGTGTTACAGGCTGGGTACTGTGTTACAGGCTGTGTACAGTGTTACAGGCTGTGTACAGTGGTACAGGCTGGGTACAGTGTTACAGGCTGTGTACAGTGTTACAGGCTCGGTACTGTGTTACAGGCTGTGTACAGTGGTACAGGGTGGGTACTGTGTTACAGGCTGGGTACTGTGTTAAAGGCTGGGTAGAGTGTTACAGGCTGTGTACACTGTTACAGGCTGTGTACAGTGGTACAGGCTGGGTACAGTGTTACAGGCTGGGTACTGTGTTACAGGCTGGGTACTGTGTTAAAGGCTGGGTAGAGTGTTACAGGCTGTGTACAGTGTTACAGGCTGTGTACTGTGTTACAGGCTGTGTACAGTGTTAGAGGCTGTGTACAGTGTTACAGGCTGTGTACAGTGTTACAGGCTGGGTACTGTGTTACAGGCTGGGTAGAGTGTTACAGGCTGGGTACTGTGTTACAGGCTGTGTACAGTGTTACAGGCTGGGTACTGTGTTACAGGCTGTGTACAGTGTTACAGGCTGGGTACAGTGTTACAGGCTGGGTACTGTGTTACAGGCTGGGTACAGTGTTACAGGCTGTGTACAGTGTTACAGGCTGTGTACTGTGTTACAGGCTGGGTACTGTGTTACAGGCTGTGTACAGTGTTACAGGCTGTGTACTGTGTTACAGGCTGGGTACTGTGTTAAAGGCTGGGTAGAGTGTTACAGGCTGTGTACAGTGTTACAGGCTGTGTACTGTGTTACAGGCTGGGTACAGTGTTACAGGCTGTGTACAGTGTTACAGGCTGTGTACTGTGTTACAGGCTGTTTACTGTGTTACAGGCTGGGCAGAGTGGTACAGGCTGTGTACAGTGTTACAGGCTGTGTACTGTGTTACAGGCTGGGTACTGTGTTACAGGCTGGGTACTGTGTTACAGGCTGTGTACAGTGTTACAGGCTGTGTACAGTGTTACAGGCTGGGTACAGTGTTACAGGGTGGGTACTGTGTTAAAGGCTGGGTAGAGTGTTACAGGCTGGGTACAGTGTTACAGGCTGGGTACAGTGTTACAGGCTGTGTACAGTGTTACAGGCTGTGTACAGTGGTACAGGCTGGGTACTGTGTTACAGGCTGTGTACAGTGTTACAGGCTGTGTACTGTGTTACAGGCTGGGTACAGTGCTACAGGCTGTGTACTGTGTTACAGGCTGTGTACTGTGTTACAGGCTGTGTACTGTGTTACAGGCTGGGTACAGTGCTACAGGCTGGGTACTCTGTTACAGGCTGGGTACTGTGTTACAAGCTGTGTACTGTGTTACAGGCTGTGTACTGTGTTACAGGCTGGGTACTGTGTTACAGGCTGGGTAGAGTGTTACAGGCTGTGTACAGTGTTACAGGCTGGGTACTGTGTTACAGGCTGTGTACTGTGTTACAGGCTGGGTACAGTGTTACTGGCTGGGTACTGTGTTACAGGCTGTGTACAGTGTTACAGGCTGTGTACAGTGTTACAGGCTGGGTACTGTGTTACAGGCTGGGTACTGTGTTACAGGCTGTGTACAGTGTTACAGGCTGGGTACTGTGTTACAGGCTGTGTACAGTGTTACAGGCTGTGTACTGTGGTACAGGCTTGGTACTGTGTTACAGGCTGGGTACTGTGTTACAGGCTGTGTACTGTGTTACAGGCTGTGTACTGTGGTACAGGCTGGGTACTGTGTTACAGGCTGTGTACTGTGTTACAGGCTGGGTACAGTGTTACAGGCTGGGTACAGTGTTACAGGCTGGGTACTGTGTTACAGGCTGGGTACAGTGGTACAGGCTGGGTACTGTGTTACAGGCTGGGTACAGTGGTACAGGCTGGGTACTGTGTTACAGGCTGTGTACTGTGTTACAGGCTGGGTACAGTGTTACAGGCTGGGTACTGTGTTACAGGCTGTGTACTGTGTTACAGGCTGGGTACAGTGGTACAGGCTGGGTACTGTGTTACAGGCTGTGTACAGTGTTACAGTCTGTGTACTGTGTTTCAGGCTGGGTACTGTGTTACAGGCTGGGTAGAGTGGTACAGGCTGGGTACTATGTTACAGGCTGTGTACTGTGTTACAGGCTGTGTACTGTGGTACAGGCTGTGTACAGTGTTACAGGCTGTGTACAGTGTTACAGTCTGTGTACTGTGTTTCAGGCTGGGTACTGTGTTACAGGCTGGGTAGAGTGGTACAGGCTGTGTACAGTGGTACAGGCTGTGTACAGTGTTACAGGCTGTGTACAGTGTTACAGGCTGTGTACAGTGTTACAGGCTGTGTACAGAGTTACAGTCTGTGTACTGTGTTACAGGCTGTGTACAGTGTTACAGGCTGTGTACTGTGTTACAGGCTGGGTACTGTGTTACAGGCTGTGTACTGTGTTACAGGCTGTGTACAGTGTTACAGGCTGTGTACAGTGTTACAGGCTGTGTACAGTGTTACAGGCTGTGTACAGTGTTACAGGCTGTGTACAGTGCTACAGGCTGGGTACTGTGTTACAGGCTGTGTACAGTGTTACAGGGTGGGTACTGTGTTACAGGCTGGGTACAGTGTTACAGGCTGGGTACAGTGTTACAGGCTGGGTACAGTGTTACAGGCTGTGTACAGTGTTACAGGCTGGGTACAGTGTTACAGGCTGTGTACAGTGCTACAGGCTGGGTACAGTGTTACAGGCTGTGTACAGTGGTACAGGCTGGGTACTGTGTTACAGGCTGTGTACTGTGGTACAGGCTGTGTACAGTGTTACAGGCTGTGTACTGTGGTACAGGCTGTGTACAGTGTTACAGGCTGTGTACTGTGGTACAGGCTGGGTAGAGTGGTACAGGCTGGGTACTGTGTTACAGGCTGGGTACTGTGTTACAGGCTGGGTACTGTGGTACAGGCTGGGTAGAGTGGTACAGGCTGCGTACAGTGTTACAGGCTGGGTACAGTGGTACAGGCTGGGTACTGTGTTACAGGCTGTGTACTGTGGTACAGGCTGGGTACTGTGTTACAGGCTGTGTACAGTGTTACAGGCTGGGTACTGTGTTACAGGCTGGGTAGAGTGTTACAGGCTGGGTACAGTGTTACAGGCTGGGTATGTTGGTACAGGCTGGGTACAGTGTTACAGGCTGGGTAGAGTGTTACAGGCTGGGTACTGTGGTACAGGCTGGGTAGAGTGTTACAGGCTGGGTACAGTGTTACAGGCTGTGTACTGTGTTACAGGCTGTGTACAGTGTTACAGGCTGTGTACAGTGTTACAGGCTGGGTACTGTGTTACAGGCTGGGTAGAGTGTTACAGGCTGGGTACAGTGTTACAGGCTGGGTATGTTGGTACAGGCTGGGTACAGTGTTACAGGCTGGGTAGAGTGTTACAGGCTGGGTACTGTGGTACAGGCTGGGTAGAGTGTTACAGGCTGGGTACAGTGTTACAGGCTGGGTACAGTGGTACAGGCTGGGTACAGTGTTACAGGCTGGGTACTGTGTTACAGGCTGTGTACAGTGTTACGGGGTGGGTACTGTGGTACAGGCTGGGTAGAGTGTTACAGGCTGGGTACTGTGTTACAGGCTGGGTACTGTGTTACAGGCTGGGTACTGTGTTACAGGCTGTGTACTGTGGTACAGGCTGGGTACAGTGCTACAGGCTGTGTACAGTGTTACAGGCTGTGTACAGTGCTACAGGCTGTGTACAGTGTTACAGGCTGTGTACAGTGTTACAGGCTGTGTACAGTGGTACAGGCTGGGTACACTGTTACAGGCTGTGTACAGTGTTACAGGCTGTGTACAGTGTTACAGGCTGTGTACAGTGTTACTGGCTGTGTACAGTGTTACAGGCTGTGTACAGTGTTACAGGCTGGGTACTGTGTTACAGGCTGGGTACTGTGTTACAGGCTGGGTACTGTGTTACAGGCTGTGTACTGTGGTACAGGCTGTGTACAGTGCTACAGGCTGTGTACAGTGTTACAGGCTGTGTACAGTGTTACAGGCTGTGTACAGTGGTACAGGCTGGGTACACTGTTACAGGCTGTGTACTGTGTTACAGGCTGTGTACAGTGTTACAGGCTGTGTACAGTGTTACAGGCTGGGTACTGTGTTACAGGCTGGGTACTGTGTTACAGGCTGGGTACTGTGTTACAGGCTGTGTACTGTGGTACAGGCTGTGTACAGTGCTACAGGCTGTGTACAGTGTTACAGGCTGTGTACAGTGTTACAGGCTGTGTACAGTGTTACAGGCTGTGTACTGTGTTACAGGCTGTGTACTGTGTTACAGGTTGTGTACAGTGTTACAGGCTGGGTACTGTGTTACAGGCTGTGTACTGTGGTACAGGCTGTGTACTGTGTTACAGGCTGTGTACAGTGTTACAGGCGGTGTACAGTGCTACAGGCTGGGTACTGTGTTACAGGCTGTGTACAGTGTTACAGGCTGGGTACTGTGTTACAGGCTGGGTACTGTGTTACAGGCTGGGTACTGTGTTACAGGCTGTGTACGGTGTTACAGGCTGTGTACAGTGTTACAGGCTGTGTACTGTATTACAGGCTGGGTACTGTGTTACAGGTTGGGTACAGTGGTACAGGTTGTGTACTGTGTTACAGGCTGGGTACAGTGTTACAGGCTGTGTACAGTGTTACAGGCTGTGTACAGTGTTACAGGCTGGGTACAGTGTTACAGGCTGGGTACTGTGTTACAGGCTGGGTATGTTGGTACAGGCTGGATACTGTGTTACAGGCTGGGTACAGTGTTAAAGGCTGGGTACTGTGTTACAGGCTGTGTACTGTGTTACAGGCTGAGTACAGTGTTACAGGCTGGGTACTGTGTTACAGGCTGTGTACAGTGCTACAGGCTGGGTACTGTGTTACAGGCTGGGTAGAGTGTTACAGGCTGTGTACAGTGTTACAGGTTGTGTACAGTGTTACAGGCTGTGTACTGTGTTACAGGCTGGGTACAGTGTTACAGGCTGGGTACAGTGTTACAGGCTGTGTACAGTGTTACAGGCTGTGTACAGTGGTACAGGCTGGGTACAGTGTTACAGGCTGTGTACTGTGTTACAGGCTGGGTACAGTGCTACAGGCTGGGTACTCTGTTACAGGCTGTGTACTGTGTTACAGGCTGTGTACTGTGTTACAGGCTGTGTACTGTGTTACAGGCTGGGTACAGTGCTACAGGCTGGGTACTCTGTTACAGGCTGTGTACTGTGTTACAGGCTGTGTACTGTGTTACAGGCTGGGTACAGTGCTACATGCTGGGTACTCTGTTACAGGCTGTGTACTGTGTCACAGGCTGTGTACTGTGTTACAGGCTGTGTACTGTGTTACAGGCTGGGTACAGTGCTACAGGCTGGGTACTCTGTTACAGGCTGTGTACTGTGTTACAGGCTGTGTACTGTGTTACAGGCTGGGTACAGTGCTACAGGCTGGGTACAGTGCTACAGGCTGTGTACTGTGTTACAGGCTGTGTACTGTGTTACAGGCTGTGTACTGTGTTACAGGCTGGGTACAGTGCTACAGGCTGGGTACTCTGTTACAGGCTGTGTACTGTGTTACAAGCTGTGTACTGTGTTACAGGCTGTGTACTGTGTTACAGGCTGGGTACTGTGTTACAGGCTGGGTAGAGTGTTAGAGGCTGTGTACAGTGTTACAGGCTGGGTACTGTGTTACAGGCTGTGTACTGTGTTACAGGCTGGGTACAGTGTTACAGGCTGGGTACTGTGTTACAGGCTGTGTACAGTGTTACAGGCTGTGTACAGTGTTACAGGCTGGGTACTGTGTTACAGGCTGGGTACTGTGTTACAGGCTGTGTACAGTGTTACAGGCTGGGTACTGTGTTACAGGCTGTGTACAGTGTTACAGGCTGTGTACTGTGGTACAGGCTTGGTACTGTGTTACAGGCTGGGTACTGTGTTACAGGCTGTGTACTGTGTTACAGGCTGTGTACTGTGGTACAGGCTGGGTACTGTGTTACAGGCTGTGTACTGTGTTACAGGCTGCGTACAGTGTTACAGGCTGGGTACAGTGTTACAGGCTGGGTACTGTGTTACAGGCTGGGTACAGTGGTACAGGCTGGGTACTGTGTTACAGGCTGGGTACAGTGGTACAGGCTGGGTACAGTGTTACAGGCTGGGTACAGTGTTACAGGCTGTGTACAGTGTTACAGGCTGGGTACTGTGTTACAGGCTGTGTACTGTGTTACAGGCTGTGTACTGTGGTACAGGCTGTGTACAGTGTTACAGGCTGTGTACAGTGTTACAGTCTGTGTACTGTGTTTCAGGCTGGGTACTGTGTTACAGGCTGGGTAGAGTGGTACAGGCTGTGTACAGTGGTACAGGCTGTGTACAGTGTTACAGGCTGGGTACAGTGTTACAGGCTGTGTACAGTGTTACAGGCTGTGTACTGTGTTACAGGCTGGGTACAGTGCTACAGGCTGGGTACTCTGTTACAGGCTGTGTACTGTGTTACAAGCTGTGTACTGTGTTACAGGCTGTGTACAGTGTTACAGGCTGTGTACCGTGTTACAGGCTGGGTACTGTGTTACAGGCTGTGTACTGTGTTACAGGCTGTGTACTGTGTTTCAGGCTGGGTACTGTGTTACAGGCTGGGTACTGTGTTACAGGCTGTGTACAGTGTTACAGGCTGTGTACTGTGTTACAGGCTGGGTAGAGTGTTACAGGCTGGGTACTGTGTTACAGGCTGTGTACAGTGTTACAGGGTGGGTACTGTGTTACAGGCTGGGTACAGTGTTACAGGCTGGGTACAGTGTTACAGGCTGGGTACAGTGTTACAGGCTGTGTACAGTGTTACAGGCTGTGTACAGTGTTACAGGGTGGGTACTGTGTTACAGGCTGGGTACTGTGTTAAAGGCTGGGTAGAGTGTTACAGGCTGTGTACACTGTTACAGGCTGTGTACAGTGGTACAGGCTGTGTACAGTGTTACAGGCTGGGTACTGTGTTACAGGCTGGGTACTGTGTTAAAGGCTGGGTAGAGTGTTACAGGCTGTGTACAGTGTTACAGGCTGTGTACTGTGTTGCAGGCTGTGTACAGTGTTAGAGGCTGTGTACAGTGTTACAGGCTGTGTACAGTGTTACAGGGGTGTGTACAGTGTTACAGGCTGGGTACTGTGTTACAGGCTGTGTACAGTGTTACAGGCTGGGTACAGTGTTACAGGCTGGGTACTGTGTTACAGGCTGGGTACAGTGTTACAGGCTGTGTACAGTGTTACAGGCTGTGTACTGTGTTACAGGCTGGGTACTGTGTTAAAGGCTGGGTAGAGTGTTACAGGCTGTGTACAGTGTTACAGGCTGTGTACTGTGTTACAGGCTGGGTACAGTGTTACAGGCTGTGTACAGTGTTACAGGCTGTGTACTGTGTTACAGGCTGTGTACTGTGTTACAGGCTGGGTAGAGTGGTACAGGCTGTGTACAGTGTTACAGGCTGGGTACTGTGTTACAGGCTGTGTACTGTGTTACAGGCTGTGTACTGTGGTACAGGCTGTGTACAGTGTTACAGGCTGTGTACAGTGTTACAGTCTGTGTACTGTGTTTCAGGCTGGGTACTGTGTTACAGGCTGGGTAAAGTGGTACAGGCTGTGTACAGTGGTACAGGCTGTGTA
This sequence comes from Sthenelais limicola, assembly GCA_942159475.1. NCBI lineage: Eukaryota > Metazoa > Annelida > Polychaeta > Phyllodocida > Sigalionidae > Sthenelais > Sthenelais limicola. The sequence goes on along the minus strand of OW804094.1, from coordinate 161,790,421 downwards.
CAGTGTTACAGGCTGTGTACAGTGTTACAGGCTGTGTACAGTGTTACAGGCTGTGTACAGAGTTACAGTCTGTGTACTGTGTTACAGGCTGTGTACAGTGTTACAGGCTGTGTACTGTGTTACAGGCTGGGTACTGTGTTACAGGCTGTGTACTGTGTTACAGGCTGTGTACAGTGTTACAGGCTGTGTACTGTGTTACAGGCTGTGTACAGTGTTACAGGCTGTGTACAGTGTTACAGGCTGTGTACAGTGCTACAGGCTGGGTACTCTGTTACAGGCTGTGTACTGTGTTACAGGCTGTGTACTGTGTTACAGGCTGGGTACAGTGCTACAGGCTGGGTACAGTGCTACAGGCTGTGTACTGTGTTACAGGCTGTGTACTGTGTTACAGGCTGTGTACTGTGTTACAGGCTGGGTACAGTGCTACAGGCTGGGTACTCTGTTACAGGCTGTGTACTGTGTTACAAGCTGTGTACTGTGTTACAGGCTGTGTACTGTGTTACAGGCTGGGTACTGTGTTACAGGCTGGGTAGAGTGTTAGAGGCTGTGTACAGTGTTACAGGCTGGGTACTGTGTTACAGGCTGTGTACTGTGTTACAGGCTGGGTACAGTGTTACAGGCTGGGTACTGTGTTACAGGCTGTGTACAGTGTTACAGGCTGTGTACAGTGTTACAGGCTGGGTACTGTGTTACAGGCTGGGTACTGTGTTACAGGTTGTGTACAGTGTTACAGGCTGGGTACTGTGTTACAGGCTGTGTACAGTGTTACAGGCTGTGTACTGTGGTACAGGCTGTGTACTGTGTTACAGGCTGTGTACTGTGTTACAGGCTGGGTACTGTGTTACAGGCTGGGTACAGTGGTACAGGCTGGGTACTGTGTTACAGGCTGGGTACTGTGTTACAGGCTGGGTACTGTGTTACAGGCTGGGTACTGTGTTACAGGCTGGGTACTGTGTTACAGGCTGTGTACTGTGTTACAGGCTGTGTACTGTGGTACAGGCTGGGTACTGTGTTACAGGCTGTGTACTGTGTTACAGGCTGCGTACAGTGTTACAGGCTGTGTACAGTGTTACAGGCTGGGTACTGTGTTACAGGCTGTGTACTGTGTTACAGGCTGTGTACTGTGGTACAGGCTGTGTACAGTGTTACAGGCTGTGTACAGTGTTACAGTCTGTGTACTGTGTTTCAGGCTGGGTACTGTGTTACAGGCTGGGTAGAGTGGTACAGGCTGTGTACAGTGGTACAGGCTGTGTACAGTGTTACAGGCTGGGTACAGTGTTACAGGCTGTGTACAGTGTTACAGGCTGTGTACAGAGTTACAGTCTGTGTACTGTGTTACAGGCTGTGTACAGTGTTACAGGCTGTGTACTGTGTTACAGGCTGGGTACTGTGTTACAGGCTGTGTACTGTGTTACAGGCTGTGTACTGTGTTTCAGGCTGGGTACTGTGTTACAGGCTGGGTACTGTGTTACAGGCTGTGTACAGTGTTACAGGCTGTGTACTGTGTTACAGGCTGGGTAGAGTGTTACAGGCTGGGTACTGTGTTACAGGCTGTGTACAGTGTTACAGGGTGGGTACTGTGTTACAGGCTGGGTACAGTGTTACAGGCTGGGTACAGTGTTACAGGCTGGGTACAGTGTTACAGGCTGTGTACAGTGTTACAGGCTGTGTACAGTGTTACAGGGTGGGTACTGTGTTACAGGCTGGGTACTGTGTTAAAGGCTGGGTAGAGTGTTACAGGCTGTGTACACTGTTACAGGCTGTGTACAGTGGTACAGGCTGTGTACAGTGTTACAGGCTGGGTACTGTGTTAAAGGCTGGGTAGAGTGTTACAGGCTGGGTACAGTGTTACAGGCTGGGTACAGTGTTACAGGCTGTGTACAGTGTTACAGGCTGTGTACAGTGGTACAGGCTGGGTACTGTGTTACAGGCTGTGTACAGTGTTACAGGCTGTGTACTGTGTTACAGGCTGGGTACAGTGCTACAGGCTGTGTACTGTGTTACAGGCTGTGTACTGTGTTACAGGCTGTGTACAGTGTTACAGGCTGGGTACAGTGTTACAGGCTGGGTACTGTGCTACAGGCTGTGTACAGTGTTACAGGCTGGGTACTGTGTTACAGGCTGGGTAGAGTGGTACAGGCTGGGTACAGTGTTACAGGCTGTGTACAGTGTTACAGGCTGTGTACTGTGTTACAGGCTGGGTACAGTGTTACAGGCTGTGTACAGTGGTACAGGCTGGGTACAGTGTTACAGGCTGTGTACTGTGTTACAGGCTGTGTACTGTGTTACAGGCTGTGTGCAGTGTTACAGGCTGTGTACAGTGTTACAGGCTGTGTACAGTGTTACAGGCTGGGTACAGTGGTACAGGCTGTGTACAGTGCTACAGGCTGGGTACTGTGTTACAGGCTGGGTACAGTGTTACAGGCTGGGTCCAGTGTTACAGGCTGGGTACAGTGTTACAGGCTGTGTACTGTGTTACAGGCTGGGTACAGTGTTACAGGCTGTGTACAGTGGTACAGGCTGGGTACTGTGTTACAGGCTGGGTACTGTGTTAAAGGCTGGGTACTATGTTACAGGCTGTGTACTGTGTTACAGGCTGGGTACAGTGTTACAGGCTATGTACAGTGGTACAGGCTGTGTACAGTGGTACAGGCTGTGTACTGTGTTACAGGCTGTGTACAGTGTTAGAGGCTGTGTACAGTGTTACAGGCTGTGTACAGTGTTACAGGGGTGTGTACAGTGTTACAGGCTGGGTACTGTGTTACAGGCTGTGTACAGTGTTACAGGCTGGGTACAGTGTTACAGGCTGGGTACAGTGTTACAGGCTGGGTAGAGTGTTACAGGCTGTGTACAGTGTTAGAGGCTGTGTACAGTGTTACAGGCTGTGTACAGTGTTACAGGGTGGGTACAGTGTTACAGGCTGGGTACTGTGTTACAGGCTGTGTACAGTGTTACAGGCTGGGTACAGTGTTACAGGCTGGGTACTGTGTTACAGGCTGGGTACAGTGTTACAGGCTGTGTACAGTGTTACAGGCTGGGTACTGTGTTGAAGGCTGGGTAGAGTGTTACAGGCTGTGTACAGTGTTACAGGCTGTGTACTGTGTTACAGGCTGGGTACAGTGTTACAGGCTGTGTACAGTGTTACAGGCTGTGTACTGTGTTACAGGCTGTGTACTGTGTTACAGGCTGGGTAGAGTGGTACAGGCTGTGTACAGTGTTACAGGCTGGGTACTGTGTTAAAGGCTGGGTAGAGTGTTACAGGCTGTGTACAGTGTTACAGGCTGTGTACAGTGGTACAGGCTGGGTACACTGTTACAGGCTGTGTACAGTGTTACAGGCTGTGTACAGTGTTACAGGCTGTGTACAGTGTTACAGGCTGGGTACTGTGTTACAGGCTGGGTACTGTGTTACAGGCTGGGTACTGTGTTACAGGCTGTGTACTGTGGTACAGGCTGGGTACAGTGCTACAGGCTGTGTACAGTGTTACAGGCTGTGTACAGTGCTACAGGCTGTGTACAGTGTTACAGGCTGTGTACATTGTTACAGGCTGTGTACAGTGGTACAGGCTGGGTACACTGTTACAGGCTGTGTACAGTGTTACAGGCTGTGTACAGTGTTACAGGCTGTGTACAGTGTTACAGGCTGTGTACAGTGTTACAGGCTGTGTACAGTGTTACAGGGTGGGTACTGTGTTACAGGCTGGGTACTGTGTTACAGGCTGGGTACAGTGTTACAGGCCCGGTACTGTGTTACAGGCTGGGTACTGTGTTACAGGCTGTGTACTGTGTTACAGGCTGGGTACTGTGTTACAGGCTGGGTACTGTGTTACAGGCTGTGTACTGTCGTACAGGCTGTGTACAGTGCTACAGGCTGTGTACAGTGTTACAGGCTGTGTACAGTGTTACAGGCTGTGTACAGTGGTACAGGCTGGATACAGTGTTACAGGCTGTGTACAGTGTTACAGGCTGTGTACAGTGTTACAGGCTGTGTACAGTGTTACAGGCTGGGTACTGTGTTACAGGCTGGGTACTGTGTTACAGGCTGGGTACTGTGTTACAGGCTGTGTACTGTGGTACAGGCTGTGTACAGTGCTACAGGCTGTGTACAGTGTTACAGGCTGTGTACAGTGTTACAGGCTGTGTACAGTGTTACAGGCTGTGTACTGTGTTACAGGCTGTGTACTGTGTTACAGGTTGTGTACAGTGTTACAGGCTGGGTACTGTGTTACAGGCTGTGTACTGTGGTACAGGCTGTGTACTGTGTTACAGGCTGTGTACAGTGTTACAGGCGGTGTACAGTGCTACAGGCTGGGTACTGTGTTACAGGCTGTGTACAGTGTTACAGGCTGGGTACTGTGTTACAGGCTGGGTACTGTGTTACAGGCTGGGTACTGTTTTACAGGCTGGGTAGAGTGTTACAGGCTGGGTAGAGTGTTACAGGCTGGGTACAGTGTTACAGGCGGTGTACAGTGCTACAGGCTGGGTACTGTGTTACAGGCTGTGTACAGTGTTACAGGCTGGGTACTGTGTTACAGGTTGGGTACTGTGTTACAGGCTGGGTACTGTTTTACAGGCTGGGTAGAGTGTTACAGGCTGGGTACAGTGCTACAGGCTGTGTACAGTGTTACAGGCTGGGTACAGTGTTACAGGCTGTGTACATTGTTACAGGCTGGGTACAGTGTTACAGGCTGTGTACAGTGTTACAGGCTGAGTACTGTGTTACAGGCTGTGTACTGTGTTACAGGCTGGGTACTGTGTTACAGGCTGTGTACAGTGTTACAGGCTGTGTACTGTGTTACAGGCTGGGTACTGTGTTACAGGTTGGGTACAGTGGTACAGGTTGTGTACTGTGTTACAGGCTGGGTACAGTGTTACAGGCTGTGTACAGTGTTACAGGCTGTGTACAGTGTTACAGGCTGTGTACAGTGTTACAGGCTGGGTACTGTGTTACAGGCTGTGTATTGTGGTACAGGCTGGGTACAGTGTTACAGGCTGTGTACAGTGTTACAGGCTGAGTACAGTGTTACAGGCTGTGTACAGTGTTACAGGCTGTGTACAGTGTTACAGGCTGTGTACTGTGTTACAGGCTGTGTACTGTGTTACAGGTTGTGTACAGTGTTACAGGCTGGGTACTGTGTTACAGGCTGTGTACTGTGTTACAGGCTGGGTACTGTGTTACAGGCTGTGTACGGTGTTACAGGCTGTGTACAGTGTTACAGGCTGTGTACTGTGTTACAGGCTGGGTACTGTGTTACAGGTTGGGTACAGTGGTACAGGTTGTGTACTGTGTTACAGGCTGGGTACAGTGTTACAGGCTGTGTACAGTGTTACAGGCTGTGTACAGTGTTACAGGCTGGGTACAGTGTTACAGGCTGGGTACTGTGTTACAGGCTGGGTATGTTGGTACAGGCTGGATACTGTGTTACAGGCTGGGTAGAGTGTTACAGGCTGGGTACTGTGTTACAGGTTGTGTACAGTGTTACAGGCTGTGTACTGTGTTACAGGCTGGGTACAGTGTTACAGGCTGGGTACAGTGTTACAGGCTGTGTACAGTGTTACAGGCTGTGTACTGTGTTACAGGCTGGGTACAGTGCTACAGGCTGGGTACTCTGTTACAGGCTGTGTACTGTGTTACAGGCTGTGTACTGTGTTACAGGCTGTGTACTGTGTTACAGGCTGGGTACAGTGCTACAGGCTGGGTACTCTGTTACAGGCTGTGTACTGTGTTACAGGCTGTGTACTGTGTTACAGGCTGGGTACAGTGCTACAGGCTGGGTACTCTGTTACAGGCTGTGTACTGTGTTACAGGCTGTGTACTGTGTTACAGGCTGTGTACTGTGTTACAGGCTGGGTACAGTGCTACAGGCTGGGTACTCTGTTACAGGCTGTGTACTGTGTTACAGGCTGTGTACTGTGTTACAGGCTGGGTACAGTGCTACAGGCTGGGTACAGTGCTACAGGCTGTGTACTGTGTTACAGGCTGTGTACTGTGTTACAGGCTGTGTACTGTGTTACAGGCTGGGTACAGTGCTACAGGCTGGGTACTCTGTTACAGGCTGTGTACAGTGTTACAGGCTGGGTACTGGGTTACAGGCTGTGTACTGTGTTACAGGCTGGGTACAGTGTTACAGGCTGGGTACTGTGTTACAGGCTGTGTACAGTGTTACAGGCTGTGTACAGTGTTACAGGCTGGGTACTGTGTTACAGGCTGGGTACTGTGTTACAGGCTGTGTACAGTGTTACAGGCTGTGTACAGTGTTACAGGCTGGGTACTGTGTTACAGGCTGTGTACAGTGTTACAGGCTATGTACTGTGGTACAGGCTGTGTACAGTGTTACAGGCTGTGTACAGTGTTACAGGCTGGGTACTGTGTTACAGGCTGTGTACTGTGTTACAGGCTGTGTACTGTGTTACAGGCTGGGTACAGTGCTACAGGCTGGGTACAGTGCTACAGGCTGTGTACTGTGTTACAGGCTGTGTACTGTGTTACAGGCTGTGTACTGTGTTACAGGCTGGGTACAGTGCTACAGGCTGGGTACTCTGTTACAGGCTGTGTACAGTGTTACAGGCTGGGTACTGGGTTACAGGCTGGGTACTGTGTTACAGGCTGTGTACTGTGTTACAGGCTGTGTACTGTGTTACAGGCTGTGTACTGTGGTACAGGCTGGGTACTGTGTTACAGGCTGTGTACTGTGTTACAGGCTGGGTACAGTGGTACAGGCTGGGTACAGTGTTACAGGCTGGGTACTGTGTTACAGGCTGGGTACAGTGGTACAGGCTGGGTACTGTGTTACAGGCTGGGTACAGTGGTACAGGCTGGGTACAGTGTTACAGGCTGGGTACAGTGTTACAGGCTGTGTACAGTGTTACAGGCTGGGTACTGTGTTACAGGCTGTGTACTGTGTTACAGGCTGTGTACTGTGGTACAGGCTGTGTACAGTGTTACAGGCTGTGTACAGTGTTACAGTCTGTGTACTGTGTTTCAGGCTGGGTACTGTGTTACAGGCTGGGTAGAGTGTTACAGGCTGTGTACAGTGGTACAGGCTGTGTACAGTGTTACAGGCTGTGTACAGTGTTACAGGCTGTGTACAGTGTTACAGGCTGTGTACAGTGCTACAGGCTGGGTACTGTGTTACAGGCTGTGTACAGTGTTACAGGGTGGGTACTGTGTTACAGGCTGGGTACAGTGTTACAGGCTGGGTACAGTGTTACAGGCTGGGTACAGTGTTACAGGCTGTGTACAGTGTTACAGGCTGTGTACAGTGTTACAGGCTGTGTACAGTGCTACAGGCTGGGTACTGTGTTACAGGCTGTGTACTGTGGTACAGGCTGTGTACAGTGTTACAGGCTGTGTACTGTGGTACAGGCTGGGTAGAGTGGTACAGGCTGTGTACAGTGTTACAGGCTGTGTACTGTGTTACAGGCTGTGTACTGTGTTACAGGCTGGGTACTGTGTTACAGGCTGTGTACAGTGTTACAGGCTGTGTACAGTGGTACAGGCTGGGTACAGTGTTACAGGGTGGGTACTGTGTTACAGGCTGGGTAGAGTGTTACAGGCTGGGTACTGTGTTACAGGCTGTGTACAGTGTTACAGGCTGTGTACTGTGTTACAGGCTGTGTACAGTGTTACAGGCTGTGTACAGTGGTACAGGCTGGGTACAGTGTTACAGGCTGGGTACTGTGCTACAGGCTGTGTACAGTGTTACAGGCTGGGTACTGTGTTACAGGCTGGGTACTGTGTTACAGGCTGGGTACAGTGTTACAGGCTGTGTACAGTGTTACAGGCTGTGTACTGTGTTACAGGCTGTGTACAGTGGTACAGGCTGTGTACAGTGGTACAGGCTGTGTACAGTGGTACAGGCTGTGTACAGTGGTACAGGCTGTGTACAGTGTTACAGGCTGGGTACAGTGTTACAGGCTGGGTACTGTGCTACAGGCTGTGTACAGTGTTACAGGCTGGGTACTGTGTTACAGGCTGGGTAGAGTGTTACAGGCTGGGTAGAGTGTTACAGGCTGGGTACTGTGCTACAGGCTGGGTACAGTGTTACAGGCTGGGTACTGTGTTACAGGCTGGGTACAGTGGTACAGGCTGGGTACAGTGGTACAGGCTGTGTACAGTGTTACAGGCTGGGTACTGTGTTACAGGCTGGGTACAGTGTTACAGGCTGTGTACAGTGTTACAGGCTGGGTACTGTGTTACAGGCTGGGTACAGTGTTACAGGCTGGGTACAGTGGTACAGGCTGGGTACTGTGTTACAGGCTGTGTACAGTGGTACAGGCTGGGTACTGTGTTACAGGCTGTGTACAGTGCTACAGGCTGGGTACAGTGTTACAGGCTGGGTACAGTGGTACAGGCTGGGTACTGTGTTACAGGCTGGGTACAGTGTTACAGGCTGTGTACAGTGTTACAGGCTGGGTACTGTGTTACAGGCTGTGTACAGTGCTACAGGCTGGGTACAGTGTTACAGGCTGGGTACAGTGGTACAGGCTGGGTACTGTGTTACAGGCTGTGTACAGTGGTACAGGCTGTGTACAGTGGTACAGGCTGTGTACAGTGGTACAGGCTGTGTACAGTGTTACAGGCTGGGTACAGTGTTACAGGCTGGGTACTGTGCTACAGGCTGTGTACAGTGTTACAGGCTGGGTACTGTGTTACAGGCTGGGTAGAGTGGTACAGGCTGGGTACAGTGTTACAGGCTGGGTACTGTGGTACAGGCTGGGTAGAGTGTTACAGGCTGGGTACAGTGTTACAGGCTGTGTACAGTGTTACAGGCTGTGTACAGTGGTACAGGCTGTGTACAGTGGTACAGGCTGTGTACAGTGTTACAGGCTGGGTACAGTGTTACAGGCTGTGTACAGTGGTACAGGCTGGGTACAGTGGTACAGGCTGGGTACTGTGTTACAGGCTGGGTACACTGTTACAGGCTGGGTACTGTGTTACAGGCTGGGTACTGTGTTACAGGCTGGGTAGAGTGTTACAGGCTGTGTACAGTGTTACAGGCTGTGTACAGTGTTACAGGCTGGGTACTGTGTTACAGGCTGTGTACAGTGGTACAGGCTGTGTACAGTGGTACAGGCTGTGTACAGTGGTACAGGCTGTGTACAGTGTTACAGGCTGGGTACAGTGTTACAGGCTGGGTACTGTGCTACAGGCTGTGTACAGTGTTACAGGCTGGGTACTGTGTTACAGGCTGGGTAGAGTGGTACAGGCTGGGTACAGTGTTACAGGCTGGGTACTGTGGTACAGGCTGGGTAGAGTGTTACAGGCTGGGTAGAGTGTTACAGGCTGTGTACAGTGTTACAGGCTGTGTACAGTGGTACAGGCTGGGTACAGTGGTACAGGCTGGGTACAGTGGTACAGGCTGGGTACAGTGGTACAGGCTGTGTACAGTGTTACAGGCTGTGTACAGTGGTACAGGCTGGGTACTGTGTTACAGGCTGGGTACTGTGTTACAGGCTGTTTACAGTGTTACAGGCTGGGTAGGGTGTTACAGGCTGGGTAGAGTGTTACAGGCTGGGTACAGTGTTACAGGCTGGGCAGAGTGGTACAGGCTGGGTACTGTGTTACAGGCTGGGTAGAGTGGTACAGGCTGGGTACAGTGTTACAGGCTGGGTACTGTGGTACAGGCTGGGTAGAGTGTTACAGGCTGGGTACAGTGTTACAGGCTGTGTACAGTGTTACAGGCTGTGTACAGTGTTACAGGCTGGGTACAGTGTTACAGGCTGTGTACAGTGTTACAGGCTGTGTACTGTGTTACAGGCTGGGTACAGTGCTACAGGCTGGGTACTCTGTTACAGGCTGTGTACTGTGTTACAGGCTGTGTACTGTGTTACAGGCTGTGTACTGTGTTACAGGCTGGGTACAGTGCTACAGGCTGGGTACTCTGTTACAGGCTGTGTACTGTGTTACAGGCTGTGTACTGTGTTACAGGCTGGGTACAGTGCTACAGGCTGGGTACTCTGTTACAGGCTGTGTACTGTGTTACAGGCTGTGTACTGTGTTACAGGCTGTGTACTGTGTTACAGGCTGGGTACAGTGCTACAGGCTGGGTACTCTGTTACAGGCTGTGTACTGTGTTACAGGCTGTGTACTGTGTTACAGGCTGGGTACAGTGCTACAGGCTGGGTACAGTGCTACAGGCTGTGTACTGTGTTACAGGCTGTGTACTGTGTTACAGGCTGTGTACTGTGTTACAGGCTGGGTACAGTGCTACAGGCTGGGTACTCTGTTACAGGCTGTGTACAGTGTTACAGGCTGGGTACTGGGTTACAGGCTGTGTACTGTGTTACAGGCTGGGTACAGTGTTACAGGCTGGGTACTGTGTTACAGGCTGTGTACAGTGTTACAGGCTGTGTACAGTGTTACAGGCTGGGTACTGTGTTACAGGCTGGGTACTGTGTTACAGGCTGTGTACAGTGTTACAGGCTGTGTACAGTGTTACAGGCTGGGTACTGTGTTACAGGCTGTGTACAGTGTTACAGGCTATGTACTGTGGTACAGGCTGTGTACAGTGTTACAGGCTGTGTACAGTGTTACAGGCTGGGTACTGTGTTACAGGCTGTGTACTGTGTTACAGGCTGTGTACTGTGTTACAGGCTGGGTACAGTGCTACAGGCTGGGTACAGTGCTACAGGCTGTGTACTGTGTTACAGGCTGTGTACTGTGTTACAGGCTGTGTACTGTGTTACAGGCTGGGTACAGTGCTACAGGCTGGGTACTCTGTTACAGGCTGTGTACAGTGTTACAGGCTGGGTACTGGGTTACAGGCTGGGTACTGTGTTACAGGCTGTGTACTGTGTTACAGGCTGTGTACTGTGTTACAGGCTGTGTACTGTGGTACAGGCTGGGTACTGTGTTACAGGCTGTGTACTGTGTTACAGGCTGGGTACAGTGGTACAGGCTGGGTACAGTGTTACAGGCTGGGTACTGTGTTACAGGCTGGGTACAGTGGTACAGGCTGGGTACTGTGTTACAGGCTGGGTACAGTGGTACAGGCTGGGTACAGTGTTACAGGCTGGGTACAGTGTTACAGGCTGTGTACAGTGTTACAGGCTGGGTACTGTGTTACAGGCTGTGTACTGTGTTACAGGCTGTGTACTGTGGTACAGGCTGTGTACAGTGTTACAGGCTGTGTACAGTGTTACAGTCTGTGTACTGTGTTTCAGGCTGGGTACTGTGTTACAGGCTGGGTAGAGTGTTACAGGCTGTGTACAGTGGTACAGGCTGTGTACAGTGTTACAGGCTGTGTACAGTGTTACAGGCTGTGTACAGTGTTACAGGCTGTGTACAGTGCTACAGGCTGGGTACTGTGTTACAGGCTGTGTACAGTGTTACAGGGTGGGTACTGTGTTACAGGCTGGGTACAGTGTTACAGGCTGGGTACAGTGTTACAGGCTGGGTACAGTGTTACAGGCTGTGTACAGTGTTACAGGCTGTGTACAGTGTTACAGGCTGTGTACAGTGCTACAGGCTGGGTACTGTGTTACAGGCTGTGTACTGTGGTACAGGCTGTGTACAGTGTTACAGGCTGTGTACTGTGGTACAGGCTGGGTAGAGTGGTACAGGCTGTGTACAGTGTTACAGGCTGTGTACTGTGTTACAGGCTGTGTACTGTGTTACAGGCTGGGTACTGTGTTACAGGCTGTGTACAGTGTTACAGGCTGTGTACAGTGGTACAGGCTGGGTACAGTGTTACAGGGTGGGTACTGTGTTACAGGCTGGGTAGAGTGTTACAGGCTGGGTACAGTGGTACAGGCTGTGTACAGTGTTACAGGCTGGGTACTGTGCTACAGGCTGTGTACAGTGTTACAGGCTGGGTACTGTGTTACAGGCTGGGTACTGTGTTACAGGCTGGGTACAGTGTTACAGGCTGTGTACAGTGTTACAGGCTGTGTACTGTGTTACAGGCTGTGTACAGTGGTACAGGCTGTGTACAGTGGTACAGGCTGTGTACAGTGGTACAGGCTGTGTACAGTGGTACAGGCTGTGTACAGTGTTACAGGCTGGGTACAGTGTTACAGGCTGGGTACTGTGCTACAGGCTGTGTACAGTGTTACAGGCTGGGTACTGTGTTACAGGCTGGGTAGAGTGTTACAGGCTGGGTAGAGTGTTACAGGCTGGGTACTGTGCTACAGGCTGGGTACAGTGTTACAGGCTGGGTACTGTGTTACAGGCTGGGTACAGTGGTACAGGCTGGGTACAGTGGTACAGGCTGTGTACAGTGTTACAGGCTGGGTACTGTGTTACAGGCTGGGTACAGTGTTACAGGCTGTGTACAGTGTTACAGGCTGGGTACTGTGTTACAGGCTGGGTACAGTGTTACAGGCTGGGTACAGTGGTACAGGCTGGGTACTGTGTTACAGGCTGTGTACAGTGGTACAGGCTGGGTACTGTGTTACAGGCTGTGTACAGTGCTACAGGCTGGGTACAGTGTTACAGGCTGGGTACAGTGGTACAGGCTGGGTACTGTGTTACAGGCTGGGTACAGTGTTACAGGCTGTGTACAGTGTTACAGGCTGGGTACTGTGTTACAGGCTGTGTACAGTGCTACAGGCTGGGTACAGTGTTACAGGCTGGGTACAGTGGTACAGGCTGGGTACTGTGTTACAGGCTGTGTACAGTGGTACAGGCTGTGTACAGTGGTACAGGCTGTGTACAGTGGTACAGGCTGTGTACAGTGTTACAGGCTGGGTACAGTGTTACAGGCTGGGTACTGTGCTACAGGCTGTGTACAGTGTTACAGGCTGGGTACTGTGTTACAGGCTGGGTAGAGTGGTACAGGCTGGGTACAGTGTTACAGGCTGGGTACTGTGGTACAGGCTGGGTAGAGTGTTACAGGCTGGGTACAGTGTTACAGGCTGTGTACAGTGTTACAGGCTGTGTACAGTGGTACAGGCTGTGTACAGTGGTACAGGCTGTGTACAGTGTTACAGGCTGGGTACAGTGTTACAGGCTGTGTACAGTGGTACAGGCTGGGTACAGTGGTACAGGCTGGGTACTGTGTTACAGGCTGGGTACACTGTTACAGGCTGGGTACTGTGTTACAGGCTGGGTACTGTGTTACAGGCTGGGTAGAGTGTTACAGGCTGTGTACAGTGTTACAGGCTGTGTACAGTGTTACAGGCTGGGTACTGTGTTACAGGCTGTGTACAGTGGTACAGGCTGTGTACAGTGGTACAGGCTGTGTACAGTGGTACAGGCTGTGTACAGTGTTACAGGCTGGGTACAGTGTTACAGGCTGGGTACTGTGCTACAGGCTGTGTACAGTGTTACAGGCTGGGTACTGTGTTACAGGCTGGGTAGAGTGGTACAGGCTGGGTACAGTGTTACAGGCTGGGTACTGTGGTACAGGCTGGGTAGAGTGTTACAGGCTGGGTAGAGTGTTACAGGCTGTGTACAGTGTTACAGGCTGTGTACAGTGGTACAGGCTGGGTACAGTGGTACAGGCTGGGTACAGTGGTACAGGCTGGGTACAGTGGTACAGGCTGTGTACAGTGTTACAGGCTGTGTACAGTGGTACAGGCTGGGTACTGTGTTACAGGCTGGGTACTGTGTTACAGGCTGTTTACAGTGTTACAGGCTGGGTAGGGTGTTACAGGCTGGGTAGAGTGTTACAGGCTGGGTACAGTGTTACAGGCTGGGCAGAGTGGTACAGGCTGGGTACTGTGTTACAGGCTGGGTAGAGTGGTACAGGCTGGGTACAGTGTTACAGGCTGGGTACTGTGGTACAGGCTGGGTAGAGTGTTACAGGCTGGGTACAGTGTTACAGGCTGTGTACAGTGTTACAGGCTGTGTACAGTGGTACAGGCTGGGTACAGTGGTACAGGCTGGGTACAGTGGTACAGGCTGGGTACTGTGTTACAGGCTGTTTACAGTGTTACAGGCTGGGTAGGGTGTTACAGGCTGGGTAGAGTGTTACAGGCTGGGTACAGTGTTACAGGCTGGGCAGAGTGGTACAGGCTGTGTACAGTGTTACAGGCTGTGTACAGAGTTACAGGCTGTGTATAGTGTTACAGGCTGTGTACAGTGTTACAGGCTGTGTACAGTGTTACAGGCTGGGTACAGTGGTACAGGCTGTGTACAGTGTTACAGGCTGTGTACAGTGGTACAGGCTGGGTACAGTGTTACAGGCTGGGTACAGTGTTACAGGCTGGGTACTGTGTTACAGGCTGTGTACTGTGTTACAGGTTGGGTACTGTGTTACAGGCTGGGTACTGTGTTACAGGCTGTGTACTGTGTTACAGGCTGTGTACAGTGTTACAGGCTGGGTACTGTGTTACAGGCTGGGTACAGTGGTACAGGCTGGGTACAGTGGTACAGGCTGGGTACTGTGTTACAGGCTGTTTACAGTGTTACAGGCTGGGTAGGGTGTTACAGGCTGGGTAGAGTGTTACAGGCTGGGTACAGTGTTACAGGCTGGGCAGAGTGGTACAGGCTGGGTACTGTGTTACAGGCTGTGTACAGTGTTACAGGCTGTGTACAGTGTTACAGGCTGGGTACACTGTTACAGGCTGTGTACAGTGTTACAGGCTGGGTACAGTGTTACAGGCTGTGTACAGTGTTACAGGCTGGGTACACTGTTACAGGCTGGGTCCAGTGTTACAGGCTGGGTACAGTGTTACAGGCTGTGTACAGTGTTACAGGCTGTGTACAGTGTTACAGGCTGTGTACAGTGTTACAGGCTGGGTAGAGTGTTACAGGCTGGGTAGAGTGTTACAGGCTGGGTAGAGTGTTACAGGCTGGGCAGAGTGGTACAGGCTGGGTAGAAAGTTGTAGGCTGGGTAGAGTGTGGATACAGTGGAACAGGTGGATATGTAACGATTCCCATATGCACATTGCCTCGGAGCTCCGAATAGCTCCGGATTGCCTCAGATGTGGACCTCCGCCTCCGGATAGTTCCTCTGGACGCCACTAGGATGTTCATTGCAACCTCATACAATATTTGCAGTTTATATCATGTGATTAATTTATTATTAATTAATGTTTCATTTGATTCCATCCTGACTTTAACCATGATGTTTATTATATATTTCACCACCATGTAAAACACTGCCATGTGTAATACTGCCATGTGTAACACTGCCATGTGTAACACTACCATGTGTAACACCACCATGTGTAACACTACCATGTTTAACACCACCATGTTTAACACTACCATGTGTAACACTACCAAGTGTAACACTACCATGTGTAACACCACCATGTTTAACACTACCATGTGTAACACTACCATGTGTAACACTACCATGTGTAACACTACCAAGTGTAACACTACCATGTGTAACACCACCATGTTTAACACTACCATGTGTAACACTACCATGTGAAACACTAACATGTGGTACACTACCATGTGTAATACCACCATGTGTAACACTACCATGTGTAACACTACCAAGTGTAACACTACCATGTGTAACACTGCCATGTGTAACACTACCATGTGTAATACCACCATGTGTAACACCACCATGTGTAACACCACCATGTTTAACACCACCATGTGTAATACCACCATGTGTAACACTACCATGTGTAACACTGCCATGTGTAATACCACCATGTGTAACACTACCATGTGTAATACCACCATGTGTAACACCACCATGTGTAACACTACCATGTGTAACACTACCATGTGTAACACTGCCATGTGTAACACTACCATGTGTAACACTGCCATGTGTAACACTACCATGTTTAACACCACCATGTGTAACACCACCATGTGTAACACTACCATGTGTAACACTAACATGTGGTACACTACCATGTGTAATACCACCATGTGTAACACTACCATGTGTAACACTACCATGTGTAACACTAACATGTGTAACACTACCATGTTTAACACTACCATGTTTAACACCACCATGTGTAACACCACCATGTGTAACACTACCATGTGTAACACTAACATGTGGTACACTACCATGTGTAATACCACCATGTGTAACACTACCATGTGTAACACTACCATGTGTAACACCACCGTGTGTAACACCACCATGTGTAACACTACCATGTGTAACACTACCATGTGGTACACTACCATGTGTAACACCACCATGTGTAACACTACCATGTGTAACACTGTCATGTGTAACACTACCATGTGGTACACTACCATGTGTAACACCACCATGTGTAACACTACCATGTGTAACACTACCATGTGGTACACTACCATGTGTAACACCACCATGTGTAACACTACCATGTGTAACACTGTCATGTGTAACACCACCATGTGTAACACTACCATGTGTAACACTACCATGTGTAACACTACCATGTGTAACACTACCATGTGGTACACTACCATGTGTAACACTACCATGTGTAACACTACCATGTGTAACACCGCCATGTGTAACACTACCATGGGTAACACCGCCATGTGTAACACTACCATGTGTAACACCACCATGTGTAACACTGTCATGTGTAACACCACCATGTGTAACACTACCATGTGTAAGACTACCATGTGTAACACTACACTGTGACACACTACAATGTGTAACACTACCATGTGTAACACCACCATGTGTAACACCACCATGTGTAACACTGCCATGTGTAACACTACCATGTGTAACACCACCATGTGTAACACTGCCATGTGTAACACCACCATGTGTAACACTGCCATGTGTAACACTACCATGTGTAACACTACCATGTGTAACACCACCATGTGTAACACTACCATGTGTAACACTACCATGTGTAACACCACCATGTGCAACACTACCATGTGTAACACTACCATGTGTAACACTACAATGTGTAACACTACCATGTGTAACACTACCATGTGTAACACCACCATGTGTAACACCACCATGTGTAACACTGCCATGTGTAACACTACCATGTGTAACACTACCATGTGTAACACTGCCATGTGTAACACTGCCATGTGTAACACTACCATGTGTAACACTACCATGTGTAACACCACCATGTGTAACACCGCCATGTGTAACACTGCCATGTGTAATACCACCATGTGTAACACTACCATGTGTAATACCACCATGTGTAACACCACCATGTGTAACACTACCATGTGTAACACTACCATGTGTAACACTACCATGTGTAACACTGCCATGTGTAATACCACCATGTGTAACACTGCCACGTGTAACATCACCATGTGTAACACCACCATGTGTAACACCACCATGTGTAACACCACCATGTGTAACACTGCCACGTGTAACACTACCATGTGTAACACTGCCATGTGTAATACCACCATGTGTAACACTACCATGTGTAATACCACCATGTGTAACACTGCCATGTGTAACACTGCCATGTGTAACACTGCCATATGTAACACTACCATGTGTAACACTGCCATGTGTAGCACTGCCATGTGTAATACCACCATGTGTAACACTACCATGTGTAACACTACCATGTGTAACACCACCATGTGTAATACTGCCATGTGTAACACTACCATGTTTAACACCACCATGTGTAACACTACCATGTGTTACACTACCAGGTGTAACACCACCATGTGTAGCATTGCCATGTGTAACACTACCATGTGTAACACTGCCATATGTAACACCACCATGTGTAATACCACCATGTGTAACACTGCCATGTGTAAGACTACCATGTGTAACACTACCATGTGTAATACCACCATGTGTAACACTACCATGTGTAACACTACCATGTGTAATACTGCCATGTGTAACACTACCATATGTAACACTACCATGTGTAACACTACCATGTGTAACACCACCATGTGGTACACTACCATGTGTAACACTACCATGTGTAACACCACCATGTGTAACACTACCATGTGTAATACCACCATGTGTAACACCACCATGTGGTACACTACCATGTGTAACACTACCATGTGTAACACTACCATGTGTAACACTACCATGTGTAACACTACCATGTGTAACACTGCCATGTGTAACACTACCATGTCTAAAAATTAAAGTCCAAAAGCAAAATATATTATCAAAACGTAACCTATGCAAAGGAATAAATGATGTTTTGTAAAGAAAGCCATGAACCCATCTAATTTAAGTGTTATCTAGAGGCCATCCAGTTTTTAATCTAGTTACTTGTTCACATGCATTTATTTTAATGCAACTGACTCATCAGTGACCATAATGAAGTAATGGAGGAGTTGAAGGAGGACGATTATGAGGATGGAGGAGTAGTCCGGCAGCCAGCTACATGAACCTTGCAAAAATACCCCCCGAAGAGGTTATGACTGATTTGGGTAGAGGAAGTCATGTACTTTTAGAATCTGGATGATGTCAAGCTGACATCCTTGAGCATTTTGAGAAATCCAAGATGGCGCCCAAGATGGCCGCGAAAAATGTTCTAAGTCATAACTCTGCCAGTTTTAATGTGATTTTCCTGTGTAATACCAATAAATTAGGGTTTTGGGGGATGACAAATCAATTAAAATGGTCAAATTACCGTTCAAATGCATATCCATGGAGATAGGCTGTTTCCATAGCAACCAATATGTCGTTTATACCTATAATATCAATTTTAAGCCACTTTTTAATTTATGAATGGAATATTACCAATAAGCATGTTCATAAATCATAACTGCATCAGATTTACAAAAACCAATGGCTACAAGTTGGCCCACACACCTGGTGGCTGGTAGCTGCGAAAAATAAAATGGCCGACACAAGACATCAAATACATCCTATTTTGGCTTCTAATCTTCCTATTTTCAAGTACAATACCAATTTGTCTATGTTTTGAGGTGCAAGGAACCCATTTCTGACATCCTTTTTCTGATTCAAGGTCATTTTCAAGGTCAAAATCCAAAATGGCCACCCCTGGAAAACAAAAATCTCATATCTTAGCTTCTGTTAGCACTATATCCGCATATAGTACTACCTTTCTCACAAGTCGAGGAATGCATTTGTAAAGTAATTTTCCTAATTGGGGAGGAATCAGAAAAGCCATGAATCATACAAATTGTGATGCCTTTTAAAAATTTGGTATGCTGTCAGGTGAGGCCGTAGGCTTTTCAAAAACCACTGTATGATTGGCTTTCTGCACACAAGAAGCTGGAGAAAAGCTGCTGGGTGGTTCAGGCTGGGAAGCAATGTCCGACTTAGCAAAGATATTTACACCTGGAGTGGCATCATCTCTGCTAAGTGAAAAAGATGTGAAAATGACACCTTCTCACCTAGTTTGGCTTGAAATACTGAGAAAATAGGCATATGACAAGTATTCTCAACAACCTGGACCCCATGAGTCCTTTGAAATGTGAGAGCATGTTATTGGGGTCAAATAGTCAGTGACTTCCTCTTCAAAAGCTACTCTTTTGTTTGCAACTAGTGCCTTGTTATCTGGCCTGGTACACATTCTGCTATTGATGATTTGTGTTCATATTTCTTTGCTTTAAGTCACATCAATTACTCTCAGTGGACCCCAGTATTTCTTACAGACATGGCTCTGCTTCCTCAGGGCCATCCTGCAGTCCATGCTAATTTCATATGGCCACTTTGTGGTCCAGTGAAGTGAAAAGAAGTTCATTCTAATGGGCCTGGACCAAAACCAGTTCTCTATCTTAGCAGCAGAGAGTTGGAGGAGAAGAGGACGAGCAGTGGGAGGACAAGCAGAGGAGAAAGAATGATAAAAAATTGTTTTTTATTACTAACAAAGGCCATACATTTAATCATAATAGTAAGGACGCATGTCAACATGATAAATTTTTCCCTGCATTGCCATTCAAAAAGAAATATACTAATGTAGTGAATCTGTGTCGCAGGTTCGTTTCCCTTGGCGTATCCGAAGCTTATTAATCGAGAGTTTATATAGAACAAAAGGAACAAAGGCAGGCGCTACCTGTTCACTTGGGTTTTATTGTGAGGTTTTGGAACTGGCATCAGTTCGCTTCCAGACCTGACTAGACTGCGGACTTCGGATTACCTGGCCAGCCAGGTAACCCTCATCCAAAGGTGTCTATCAGACCTATACAACAACAATGTACATTTCACAATGAGCGGTATAAGTAACACTGTCCACACTGAGAGGTTTATCATGGCCTCTACAGCTTACATTAAATGGTAGAAACCCAGGTCGTGGTTACTATCGACCAACAGCTGGCTGCTGTTAAATATATAAAAGGCGACAGGCAAAACATATGATTTAGACTAAAAAGTCCCGCGGACCAGTAGTGACCACTGGGGAGGTTCGGACGAACTAACCCTCAGCGGCCACCTACACCCAATATCACCACAATACCCCCTTTTTTCTTTTAAGAGTTTGAAAAGAAAAATCTTAAAAACTCGATAGGGTAAGAAAAAGTAAAAGTCTACAAGTAGGAGCATATAGTGTGTCCTCTCTACAATGAACAAATAAATCAATCTTATGAAAACTTCAGGAATCGACAAATAGGAGCATTCTGTGTCCTAACTAATGTGAACAATTATCCGAAGTAAGAAAGAAAATTTATGAAAAACCTTTTCACGTTTGACAGGCAGGAGCATATAGTGTCCTCACTAACAAGCAAACAATCTGTTCTACAGAACTTATTTTATAAAACAGGTTATCACTTTCATTATTGTAGACTTCACGTAAATGTCGGCGCCACACACCAGGGTCATGATCCGAGGATCCAGGGCATCCGAACAGCATCCGAGGTGGTTAAATCGGGTCGAAGGGCGGTCCAGTCATCATCGTCCATGCGTTTCCTCCGTTTAGTTACCATTGCCATCGTCGTCTTTCGGTCCATCGGGCGAGTCCTTTGCAGAAGGTCTGTCCGGAGTATCGAACATACTTCCGAACATACCTTGCTCGGGAGGCGCCCGGCCCAACGCAGCCGAAGCCACAGTTCTCTGAGGCTGGGGTGGCTCACGTTGGGACTTCATCTGGTCCAGGAGACTGGTGAGGAAATGGATCTGTTGGTCGTTAACCTCCAACGTCCCACCAGCTCGACTGGACACCACGGTCAAACCAGGAGTCTCGCCCGAGCCTGAAGAAGGCAAGGCTTGAGCTCCCTCAACTGGTTTGGCAGGGAGAGAGGTCGGCTTTCCACCCAGGGAACTTTCCGACCTGCTCACACCTTGATTGGACTCGTCCGAATCATCCAAAAGCAAGCCCTGGAGTCTGGTATTCTCCTCCAAGAGCTTCAGGATGCGTTGTTCCTTCTCCTGATTGGATGCCTTCAGAGTCCGGATGAGGAGAGCCTGCTGACTGATGGTTTCTTTCAGCGTGCCTACCTCATCCACCTTCGCCCTCACCGCCTGAAGCTTTTTCAGAGGAGTCACAAGAGCGGCCACGGTCACTTTGACCTGCCTCTTGGCATCCTCTGCAGCTACTTGCAGGGCTTTCAACGCCTGGTTCACGCCGGTCTCTGATGTTTCCACCAGAGCAGCGGTCTCCAAAGCACAAGGCAGTTCGGCCAGAGTTGTGTCCACCCATTTCTGGGCCTTCCTCGAACGTCTGCTCCTCTTAGCAGGAGGAGCAGTCAACTCAGCTGCCTTCGACTGGCTCTCAGTCCTCGGACGCTTGGAGGCTGCGGCCTTCGAGCTAGTACTAGCACTTGACTTGTCCGAAGTCGCTGTGCTAGACTTTACCGGGGTCTGAGTCGGTTTGGATTTCCCAGTACCAGTTCTGGGGACATCCACCTCACCAGCCTTTCGAAGGGTCCGGAGATGGGCCATCGAAAGATGAGTAGTCCGAATGAAAGCTCCGAAGGGCTTCCATTCAGGCTTCACTTTCGCCGCCTTCTCTATCGCCTTCGGCCTTCCCTGGTTGTGCAGCAGCTCCTCCCCATTCATGATGTGGCTGACCAACTCCGATTTCCTGTCAAGCTGCTGCTGACAGTTCTCGTAGGGGCAGACCCACACTTCTGTCTGAGGGGTGTGAACCTCGCACAGGTGCCTGAAGAATCTTTCTCGGGTGGAGAAAGTTCGGACACCTGAAGCATTGAGCTTCACTCGCCTACACACCAGGTACGGACAACGAAATCCAGGCTCCCACAGAGTTGGTACCAGTCGGAGCTTCTCACTGGTACCAGGCTCCATTTTACCCGCCTTACACAGCCCCGGGTAGAGACAGGATTCATACCGAAGCATGAGTCCATGGTCATCTTCAGAGTCGGACTCTGTGGCCATCAGATGACGTGAGCCTGGCCGATCGTGCTTCGGGTTCAGCGGGACAATATCAGTGGCTTTGTCCAGCTCGGCATTGAACTTAGTCAATGAGCCCGCGTGCGCCAACTGATCCTCCCTCACCTTAGCACGATGCACATGGACCTTTTTCAGCTTCCGGAACTTCAACTTAGTAGTTCCAGTCGCTGGGGCAGGTGCCTTGCCTTTCGAGTTCGACTTGGGGTCCGAACTCCGGGGCCTGCGAACTTGACGGGCAGAAGACCGGGTGCTCTTGGCCAGTGAATCCATGAGCTCCACAGTCACTGCCGCCGAGGAATCAGCAGGATCTGGAGATAGAGTCCGCGGGGACTCGACCATCTCTCCATCCTTCATCCTCGGCTTGTCCTGCTTTCTGGGGGATCTAGGCTTCTGCTTAGAGGTACCAGCCGAAGGTACAGACTTAGCTTCGGGAGTCTCGGACTCAACCTCAGCCATGTCTGTCACCATCGCCGCATCCTCTTCAGCAGCTGCTTTCCTAGCATCCTCGGCCTCCATAATTGCGCCCCAGCAAGTTACGGTGCCGGTCCCAGAGCCACCTGCGTCAGGCTGACCCATGCCAACAAGGATCCGAGACCCTTCCAAGACCTTAGCCTCCTCGTCCGACAATACCTCGCAGTCCGAACCGTCCAGATCCATCTCTAGATCAGACTCGGACAGCTTGGCGTTGAGGGAATCAGCCAACTGGTCCTCGGTCATATTCTCGAATTCTCCTGAAGTCGACATCACTATTCAATCGGTACCTGAAAGTATAATGATGGTATGGGTAGAAATAAGTACAGAAAATACTTGTTATTTGCTGCAGATGGACGTTCGGACTCCTCTCGGACACGCTTTGGCTGTGGCTGACAGCTACTACACACATAGAGCGTAGTGGTATCGAGAAATCCAAACCTTCACTACACGAATATACCCACGCTTTAGGCACAGTGAGTTGGTTGATTACTTCCAAAACACAAAGACTGAACGTTTATTGGTATACCAGCAGCGGATACGCTGTTCAAGTTTAGTTTAACACCTTCGGATAGCAACGTTCATTCATTCCTACACCAATGGCGAAAACAACATGGCCGCTATAGGTCCCACGCCAGCCCGCGCATTATCAACGTGCCCCAAACACAGTTAATATACGACCCACAGCATTCATGCAACTTGACTACTCGAGCAAAGGGACTACAAACACAGGGCAATATATTTCACAAGGATCATCACTTGATAAAACTTACTGCAGTGTTCTCTTTCTAAGAGGTAGTCTCGGTGCTTTGCTTCGCGGAAGCAGGAAGTAGACTGACTGAAACGGTAAAACACCAGCGTATTTAACCACTGCAACGCCAGAGTTGCATTCAGTCACCGCACTACTGCAGCGCCAATTTTCTTCCCGCGCTCACCTTCTGAGCCTGAAAATAGCCTTGGGCGCGTGTTCCCACTCAGCTATTCGGGTCTCTGCTGAGACGATGCAGAGGTGTAATCATTCTCTGATTTCCTCAAAACCCACCCCAGGCGTAGGCAACACTCTATTCGTTATAAAAAGATTCCGATGTTTACACTGAAGTCCGTGGCCACTGAAGACGTTTTGGATTTCCAGTTTAACATACAAGCGGTACCCAGGGTAAAGTTAAGTACTTTCCAAGACTCATGTTCGTCTCCCAGTCACAAATGGAATTAACTGAATAAAGTCCATTTTTACTGCTTATCAATAGGGGACAGGGCGGCTCTTAGTTCGGTCCACCACCCGTCTGACTTCTCGTTGTGTGATTTTTTAGTTTGGGTAAAAATCAGTTCGGAGATTCCTACCCTCGGACCAGTACCATAATTAGCTCATTTGCAACCGAACTGGGGCCTTTCGTACACGTTTAGCCCTTGCTATGCCAGGAGAAGAAGGATCTGGTGGTTTTGCATTAACCACAGCTCCTTTCCTTGGTCTACCTGGTCGTTTCTTCGGCTGCACTGGAGGTACAGGAGCAGCTTGGACCAGCTGTTTCCTAGGCCTTCCGCGCTTCCTATTCAAAACGACCGGGGGCGCCACCGGCTGGTCGGACGTATCTGTGCGAACCTTCGGCCTCCCGCGCTTCTTCGGACAGACCGTAGCTACCTTAGACTTCTCATATGATAAAGCCTTTCCTGGACCCAAAAGCCCAGGCTGGGCAGCCGTAAGTCCCGAGTCTGCTAAGGAACTGTCAGGTTTGGCAACAGATTTCCCTTGTCTACCCCCTCTTTTCTTTAGAGGCAGAGATTTACTGGAGGTTTCCTTGGAACTACCCTTTCGGATCTTCCTAGGTCTACCTCTCGGCTTGACGCCTACAGTAATTTTCTCTTTCTCTAC
Organism: Sthenelais limicola; assembly: GCA_942159475.1. Taxonomy (NCBI): domain Eukaryota; kingdom Metazoa; phylum Annelida; class Polychaeta; order Phyllodocida; family Sigalionidae; genus Sthenelais; species Sthenelais limicola. Next base: position 161,765,914 of record OW804094.1, on the reverse strand, counting down.
CTCTCTACAATCTTTCCCTGGCACCACTCTCCCAGCCTCTAGTCTAAAGATTTCCATACCTGCCTGTTCCTGCCTTCGGAATTCTGGAGCCCGATCCAAGTTAACCGCTTGAATCGGCCCATTTTCATCGAAAGCCGGCTTCAGATAGTCGATATGGTATCGCATTAGACCTTCGGCTGTCTCCAGTTCACAGGTGGTACCTCCTATGAACCTTCTGATTTTATAAGGCCCGTCCCACTTGGGTCCGAGCTTCTTATTCGCTTTGGGGGGACAGAATCGGTACACCACCTCCCCCGCCTCAAAACTGGGGGGCCTAGAACGTTTGTTATAATCCCTAATCTGGTGAACCGCAGATATTCCGAGATTATCCCGCACGTACTGGTGTCCCTTTCTCATCCACTGTTTCAGGTTCTCAACAAAAGCAACCTTGCAAGGGAAATCAAGACTTCCTCTTTCAACTCCATGAACCATGTCCATGGGCGTTACCAACTCTTCTCCGAAGACTACTGAGTTAGGTGTGCATAAAGTAGCAGCATGTACTGTCCCTCTGTATGCATGAGCAATGCAAGGGGTCAGCATATCCCAATCTACTTCGTCCGAATCAGTCATACAAGATAGCTGTTCCACAAGAACTCTATTAAGCCTCTCGGACTGCCCATTACTCATAGGCCTGTATGGGAGGGTAATTAGCTTCTCGATTCCCAGCATGTCAAGTAGACATCTCAAGAGTTGAGACCGAAATTCAGGAGCTCCATCTGTCTGCAACGACACAGGACATCCGAATCTCAAGATCCATTCTCGAAAAAGAACTTCTGCACAGCTTTCAGCGGTGTGATCGGCCATGGGGTAGGCTTCGGCCCATTTAGAGAAATGGTCTACTACAACCATAATATAGCTGTTGCCTCTAGGGGTACTCCGAAGAGGCCCTAGAATATCCAACGATATTCGGTTCCATCTACCACCATGTTTTTCTTTCTTAAGGTAAGAAATTCCACCACCACCTCTAGTCTTCCTCATATTACATTCCGGGCAAGCTCGTACCCACCGCCTCAGATCATAACTCATACCAGGCCAAAAATATCTCATCTTTGCTGACCAGACATTCTTGAAGGTTCCGAAATGACCCGCAGTTTTGGCACCATGTATGCCCTGGAAGATCTCTTTCCTCATGGAAACAGGGACAATTTTCCTCCAGTATTTCTTTCCGGTGGCTAGTCTTGTCCACCCCAGACATAGCACACCATCTCTGACCTTCATACTACCAAGATGTCTGACAAATGTCCGAAACTCATTAGACTCACCAGCAAGATTTTCTCTGCTAGGAATCGGCACAGTTCCATCTAACATTTTCAGCAACCTTTTTACAAGTGGGTCGGCTTGCTGAGCTTCTTGCAACACGTTCCGCTGAGTCCCTAAGGAAACTTCGTTAGTGGCAATAACAGCATCATGCGCACCACAATCTAGGCAGTCTGGTCTTCCACATTTTCTGGTTGGTAAGTGCGACAACGCATCAGCATTTTCATGCTGTTTACCAGCCCGATGCAAAATCATGCTCTGATCCAGCCCGAATTCCTGTAAGGTGAGTAGCCAGTGAGCTAACATATCGGTCGGATCCTTGAAATTGAGCAGCCAACGCAAGGAGGCGTGATCTGTCCGAACGATAAAATCCTTATTACCAAGCAAGTAATGTCGGAATTTTTGCAGGTAGGTCAGAACGGCAAGCAGCTCACGTTTTGTCGCACAATAGTTCCTCTGTGGCTTAGATAAACTATGGCTTGCAAAACACAGAACCACCTCCCTTCCTTCCTGGACCTGAGACAGAATTCCCGCCATGCCAAAACTACTTGCATCTGTATCAAGGATAAACTTACCCGAAGGTTGAGGATATCCGAGAGTAGGTGAAGAGATTAGCAAATTTTTGCATGTATCGAATGCATCTTGGCAACGAGGAGTCCACTCTATGGGTTTAGCATATCGTTATCCTTGCCTGCCGCGGTTACAACTTCCTGCAAGGGAATCACTAATTTACCGAAATCTTTCATAAAATCTCGGTAATAGGAGGCGAATCCAATGAATTGCCTTACTTCCCTAGTATTCGTGGGGATTGGCCAGTCCTTGACTTTCTGGATCTTCTTCGGATCCGCCGAAATGCCATGGCCTGACACAATCCGACCCAAGTATTCCACTTTCTTGCGGAAAAATTCACATTTCTTGGGTTTCAAACGAAGACCATAATCCCGTATACGCTCAAGGACGAGTCTCAGGTTATCTAGGCACTCTTCAAGAGTTTTCCCAAAAACCACGATATCATCCAGATAGACCAGACATGATTTCCAACAAAGGCCATCCAACATCTGATCCATCATGCGTTGGAAGGTAGCGGGGGCATTACACAATCCGAAGGCCATAACCTTGAATTGAAATAACCCTACACTGGATAAGAATGCAGTCTTCGACTTGCTATCTTCATCCATCGCCACCTGCCAGTACCCACTTTCAAGATCTAAAGTACAGAACCACTGGTTACCACCAAGTGATTCTATGCACTCATCGATCCGAGGTAGTGGAAAGCTATCCTTTATAGTGACAGAGTTTAGCTGATGATAGTCAGCGCAAAAACGCTGTGTGCCATCTTTCTTGGCCACCATGACAATAGGAGCACCCCAGGGGCTACTGCTATGTTCAATTCGGCCCTCTCTGTACATTTTCGAAATCTCTGCCTCTGCCTTGTCTCTCTTCGCCACAGGAATACGCCGGTATGCCTGTTTGATCGGACAAGCATCTCCAGTGTCTATCACATGGCGAACTTTATCAGTACAACCAAGGGCTTTGCCACCTGGAAGAGAGAAACAATCTCGGAATTCTTCCAGCAAAGACAGAGCAACGTTCTTCTCGTTTTTCTCGGACAAATCCGAATCATTGACCAGCTTCTTCAGCGGGCACTCTGCACTCGGTTGTACCAAGATGTCGGGAGCTATCAGATCATCATCCGCCACAGGCGATTCTGTAACCTGTATAGAATTAATGATTGCCTCTCTGATAATATTGCTACCGTCATCTTCAGAAAAAGCGGAATCCTCTGCCACAAGAGTAACCCTACTTAATCTGCCCACCATTCTCCGTTTGCCAATTTTCTTTGGCCGATCGGACGGATTGCTGAAGGCTACCAAAGCGGTTGAACCTCCACCTGAAACATATGTATTCAGGCTCCCTAAGGCGAAGTCTTCTAGCAATCCTTGGTCTGGCTCGAACATCCAAGCATCCGATGCGTCTGAGCCACTATCAAAGTCCAATTCTGCAAGTGTAATAGATTTGGGCTCCATGATCACCGCTTTCCTAAGTGTCACAGCTATTCCAGTATCTACTTCGCTCACAGTCATGGTCTTTATAGAGGAAAATTCTTCACCTTCGGACTTCTTTTTCCACTGTTTACATACAACAGAATGTCCGAAGTTTTCCAAATAAAACACTCCTGACCAATCCAAACAACAACGGTGCACATAGTAAAAATCTGCACCTAATATCCCGTCTTCAGGGCCCTTCAGACCGCTGACTACCAGACATGTCATCATGTAAGTCCGACCCGACACTTCATATGGACAGAGCACGCTCCCATATGTAGTTATAGGCGTTCCATTACCCATCGAGCACGCCATACGCACCGAAATCATAGGCGGCGCATGTGGAAGGGATTCGTAGAAATCCTTGGTAATCAAACTCGTCGTTGCGCCTGGATCTACCAAGAAATAACCACTCTTCCCACCTATGCCTACAGAGGCATACCATCTCTCCCTCACCAGTAATTTGGAAGGAATCTCCAGAGTTTCCAGCTGTTGAACAGAAACTTTCTGAATCCGAGCAGACTTCTCTTGGCCTTTTTCTACCAAGACAACCTGACCTGACTCAGCTTGGTACTCGGCCTGTCCCCAACGCACGCCAGGGCTCTTGTCCGAGCATCCCTGAATCTTTTCAGGAAGAAAATCACCGTCCGGCAACGGCCTAGGACCTCCAGCTATCAGATCGGGTAGCTTCTTGTCGCTAAGCTTTAACCCCATCTTACACACCGGTGCCTGGGCTGATTTCCCAGTTTCTAGACTACTACCAAGATCCTCGCGGACTGTGGTACTAAGAAGCGTGTTGTCCGAGGCTCCCGTATCGCTTACTACAGGAGCCGAACCTAGTTTTCCGAAGCCGGCTTCCCTCCTGGAGCGCCTTGCTTCTTCACAAGTTCGAGTAGAGCTTTTTTAGTGGGGCAAGCCGAGGCGAAATGCCCCTCCTCACTACAAAAATAGCATTTCCGAACTTGCCAGGTTCTTCTCTCTCTACCCCCAGCAGACTTCTTATACTGCTGGGTTGAGGAATTCGACTTTCCTTGCTTTTCTTGCCATGCTTGGAAAGCTTGCACTATCGCATTGCCGGGATCGTCGGACTGATCATCATCGTCGGACTCCTGCAATGCCAGTGCCTGGCTAACCTGTACCATGGCCTTTTCTTTGGCACTTGCTTTCTTGCTCTTCCCCAACTGGGGACCTTCGGCCGCCGCTCCCTCCAATGGGATAGCAACAGCCAACGGACCTATAGCAGCAGCTTGCAAGACAGCAGCGTTCACGAAATCCATATGACAACTCTCCCACACCTCGGCCCAGTGAATTGCTTGGAGAAGGTCAAACGGCTGTTTAAGCTTCACCCACGCAGCTTTCTCCTGGTTGATCAAGCCTTTCAAGAAGACTCTCAAGCAGAGGGTGCGAAGAGTATTATCCAGATTAATTCCGAAAGCATGTCTAGCACGTTTGGCTACCTCATTGGCAAACATACGGCTCGGCTGCTTAGGGGTTTGTCTGCAGTTATAGAATTCGGACTGCTTCTTTTCAAGAGAATGCTCACCGAAGTTGGCATCCATATGGTCTACAAAACCAATAAGATCCAAACCTGGGGGCAAATCTCCCATCTCGCCTAGCTGACGACGGCAGCTGCACTTAAGCTGCATAAGGAACTGTTCCGGAGTCCAATTATGCGCTTCGGCTAGCACTTTCATCTCTCCGAGATGTGTCCGCCAGGAATCCTTAGGATCCCAGTTTCGTATAATCGCCGGTTTAGGGGCATGATTAACGTTCGTTGCCACAAACTGATACCTGAAGGTGAGTTCGGCGCCTATAGCGCCTTCATACTTCAGGCCCTGCACCACTGACTTATCCCGAAAGTAATTTGACACTTAGTTAGTCATATGTCGCATGGGAGAATTGTCAATCGCATGAATGCCAGGTATTTGGATTCCAGAAGCATCTGGCAACCCTCCGACTGTAGTCCATTGCCGACCAGCATTTCTCACATATTGACTATTGTCAACATGACCCTGCACATACGTTGTGGAAGCAGTTGGTCTTTTAATGCTGGAGTGCGCTCCAACATAAGGCCTACCCCCTCCCCCTCCGTGAAGAGGAGACGAGGCAGTGAATGTCACCGTATCTTTTTGCCTAGGTGTCCTGGATCCTCCACGTGGAGGAGAAGCTTGTTGGGTTTGGTTAGGTTGATTAGAACCCGCTACACGCCCTCCGCTGGAAGTAGCATGTTGCACAGGTTCGCCTACAGCCTGTCCACCAACCGCTTCGGACAACTTTAGATGCTCGGGCACGGGTGTCCGAGCAGCCTTTTCTTCAGAAAAATGCCTCGGAGTGAGGAGGATGTATGATCCACCACCTTCCTTAGGATATGTAGGTTTCTTTACGCCCAATGGCGGAGAAACTCCTCCTATCCTAGGAGGCGAACCATATAGATCCGTATCCTCAACATCCGAAGAATCATCCAACATGTTCTTCATTCGTGACATATCATCCACCCTGGCTACCTCATTCCGCAATTTTTCATTCTCTACACGAAGCTGACGTGTAGTGGCATGGCAGTCATCGGTTACTTGAACCAACGTGCTCTGGAGGTCTCGATTCTGCTCTATGAGCTGATCAATAGTTCCACGAGCATCGTGCATTGACTGTCCTTGCACAGAATAGGCATGGCGCCAGGAGGCCACTTCAGTCCTCAACTGCTCTTTTTCTTCTTCCTCAAAAGAATCTGCTATCGCAGGATTCCTTCGAAACTCAGTCCATTGACCTCCAGCAGCGGCAACAGGCTGTAGAGTCAACTTCGGACTGGTCACTTTTACCTTCGGATTAGTTTTCTTTGCACCAGAGCCAGGAGTAGGTTTGTGATAACCCTTCATACCAGCTGGTGAAATGCGCAGGCCAACCTGGGCCGCTGCATCTGCCACCTGGACTCCATTTGCATTGGTAGCCATCTCAAAGATTTACCAAAATCTCTAGCAAAGTTTAAACTATAAGCCCAACACTCAATCGATAAGACAGAAAGCCAAGTTTGGTCACGGCACCAGTTGTAGTGAATCTGTGTCGCAGGTTTGTTTCCCTTGGCGTATCCGAAGCTTATTAATCGAGAGTTTATATAGAACAAAAGGAACAAAGGCAGGCGCTACCTGTTCACTTGGGTTTTATTGTGAGGTTTCGGAACTGGCATCAGTTCGCTTCCAGACCTGACTAGACTGCGGACTTCGGATTACCTGGCCAGCCAGGTAACCCTCATCCAAAGGTCTATCAGACCTATACAACAACAATGTACATTTCACAATGAGCGGTATAAGTAACACTGTCCACACTGAGAGGTTTATCATGGCCTCTACAGCTTACATTAAATGGTAGAAACCCAGGTCGTGGTTACTATCGACCAACAGCTGGCTGCTGTTAAATATATAAAAGGCGACAGGCAAAACATATGATTTAGACTAAAAAGTCCCGCGGACCAGTAGTGACCACTGGGGAGGTTCGGACGAACTAACCCTCAGCGGCCACCTACACCCAATATCACCACACTAACGTAAACAGCAAAAGTTACTCATTAGTCCAGCAGCCAAATGTGTATTTTTGGGTGAACACGGCTCTGGAGGTCCCACAATGGTTTTTTGCTGATTATATATCTTTGGACCCTGTAGAATAAGAATCCGAAGAGTGCCAAGCTGTAACCCTTGAGGGTTTTGAGAAATTCAAGATGGCCGTCATGACCACACCCAAAAAGTACCAATTTCACTTTTCAGCTCATAATCCAATAAATAATAGGAGTAGAAAGACAATTCTTGCACCAAAATGTCCCATTTATGATGGGGAATCATAATCAAAAGGCCTTGAGTAAACAACTATATCTTATTTTTTCATATTATAATATACCTGTGTAGTGAATATGGGTATACCAATCAAGCATTGATTGGGGCTTGAGTGTTTGTTTACCAACTGACCATATCTGGACCAGTACTGCTAGAATTGGCTGCATGTGCCTTGCTGTGCTGGTGAAAACAGGCCTTTCGGATTCCCGCCAAAACTTACATGGGTCATATTCATTGATTCCTATATTACAGGTTACTCTTATCTAACTGTACTTTATACCACAATTAGTGTGTTGGTCTTTCTGGATGTTCCGGCGAGATTCCTTTTATGTACCATAACCTGTTATTACACTAGACCTTCTTTTACCTTCCTTTTACCTGAAACACCTTCATTGACTGGGTACCAAAGTTGCCTCCTTCCTGAATCTGCTGTACCTTGTTACTCTTGTCTTGAGTGATTGCTCACTCTTGCTGAGTCATTTGGACCTAAGCTGGGTCTGAGATTAACTGCTGGTTGGTCTGTGTGGTGGAATAAAGCCTGAGATACTAAAGCACTGTGTTACTGGTTTTACTTCCCCTTCGTTGAGATTGATAAGATTCGAACTTGGTTAGTGAACTAGTATTACTAGGCGGAGAACACTACACCTGTAAATTTCTCAAGATTTTCGATACCATTTTCCAGCATTTTGTGGTTATTTTCTATCAGATTAAAAATTAAGTTAGTTACTATCATACACCTGTCCAAGGGAATCATAAATGGATTTCCTTGGTATCTAGAAGCATCTACAACCACAGGTGTCCAGTTCAAAGTGCCCCCCTCCCCTTTCCCCTCATCTATGAAAGGGCACAAACAAGTCAAGGATACATGTCCACTTCCCACTTACCCCCTCTTGTGGAACATTATCACACCCCAAATATGAGGGGGCTACTTTAATTTCAAGGACATCCACTCCAGCTGTAAACAGGGCATGATGAGGTGAGGAGGTTTCGCATATCTGCTGCCTGTGCAGCAAGGCATGTCACTGACAGAGGGCTGGTACATACGTTGATGGAAGGTGCTGGGCTAGTACAGGTTATCGCTGATAACTTTGATGCAAACATATCCAGCCAAAATGGGTTACAGTCAACTCATGCCCTTGCAATGCTTTTGACACAGACTAATGCAAGTATGGAAAGAAATGCCCCAATGGAAGAGATGATACGTATCAAAAAATAAGAAATGGCCAATGGGTTTGATGACTGTATTATTGTGCAACGATATCAGGGCCCCAAAAAACCAGACATGCCAGATATGTTTGTTTTTAAATATGTTTATTCAGCAGAGTGAAATTATGCAGTTACACACTATTCTCATTCGAGGCTGATATGGATAGAAAAATCTTACAAAAACATTTCCAAGAATACAAATTTAAAGAAAAATAATATAGTTCGAAATTAGCAAGAAGAAGTTATACAATAAGTCACGCGGTAAAAACCATCACCCGGGCAACATCCAATTACTACATTCCGAGGAGCTTCATTTATGTTTGCTCGCGAACAATATACATAAATCATCCAAAGCAGATCAAGACAATAGGCAAAGACTCTGAAAGGGCATTTCACCAAGGAAATCCACATCCAACACAATTAAGCAAGAGATAAACATAGCCAAAACAGTCCTTACAGAAAATTATCTGGTGCAGGTATTACCCAAACATTCTGGCTGTTTGAAAAGGCATTTGTACACAGTTTTTTAATCTGAGATTTAAAAAAGGTCTGGTCGTTAGCAACCTTAATTTCTCTTGGAAGAGAGTTCCAATAACTCAAAATACTCCCAAAGAGACTTTTTCTAATTTTTTCTTTCAGCCAGGGAATTATTATGACTCTGTTGTCTCTCATGTTATATTCATGTCGGGGGATATTTTCCTCAAAGCTGTGACAGTTAAAAAAAACACCAAAAAATCGCTGTAATCTTCTATAACAGAGCGGTGTAATTCCATATCTTTGATGGAGATCAACATTGCTCACCCTATAGGCACCATTTCTCGTTCTCACCCCTATACATAGTCGGAGACAATTGTTTTGTATGACCTGGAGTCTCTTGAGGTCCTTCTGACAGCCCAAATCCATAGTAAGGGAACTTGACTCAAGGACTGGAAGGATATATGTTTTAAATATAAGTATGGCTATATTACCACCAATAAAATGCCTTATTCGTGCCAATCTTTTGAATAATAAATTAGCTCTTATACAGACATTGTTGATATGATTTGACATTGTTAAACCACTGTCGAGGGAGTATCCAAGGTATCTGAAATTTTGAACAATTTCTATTTGGGCACCATCATTGTAGATAATATAGTCCCTAGGGTTTTTCTTACGTGTACCATAAAAAATTTGTAATTTTGTCTTGGTACTATTAATAGTCAAGCCATTTTTTTCTGTCCAGGTCTTGAATCTATTCACATCTTCTTGTACATTTACTAAGTCTCTGTCTGATCTAATACAGTGCAAAAGGACACAGTCATCGGCGTATAATACTATTTTTCCAGCAAAGTTGATAGTAGCTACATCATTAATACAAATGATAAATAGTAATGGTCCGAGAATACTACCTTGGGCCACGCCAGCATGGAGAAAAAGTCTATCCGAAAAAGTACCATTTAGACAAACTAGTTGTTCCCTATTTGATGAATAAGAGTTCAGCAATGATATTAGTCTAGGACCAAAACCCAATCTCTGCAATTTATACATCAAGATGTTAATATTAATCGAATTAAAAGCCTTAGATAGATCAAAATAAGTAGCAACTGTATCTGAACTTTTGTCTTTGTTTTCTACCACAGTCTTAATAAATTCGAAAATTGCAGTATCCACACTTTTTCCCTCCCTAAAACCATGCTGTGATGGGGAAAGAATGTTCTTGTCCAATAGATAACTTGAGATCCTATCCGACAAAATCTTCTCCAAAATCTTGCTGGTCATCGGGGCTATAGAAATGGGTCTAATATCATTAATGTCTCTCGAATTTTTTTTCTTAGGTATGAGAGTACAAAGTGAAATTTTCCAAGATTGGGGAAAAGATCCCGTCAAACGAATTCTATCAAGTAAAGAAGCAAAACTATCAGCACATGATAAAAGGGCAAACTTCAAAAAAGTTGTGTTTACACCCAAAATTCCACTTGATTTGGTCACGTCTATTCCCTGGAGATGTTTCACCACATCGTTCCTAGAAATTTCCTCTTCCCATTCGAACACATCATAATCAGGGCCCATACCATCATAATTCGACAGAATCTCAACTGAGGATTTAGGCAAAATATTACAAAAATACTTGTTGCTATAATTAGCAGCCTCAACACAGGTCAATCTATTCCCATCAGAATCGATAATATGATCAACAGTTGCCAAAGAGGGGCCCGAAATCCCATAGAGATTAGAGATATATGACCAGAATTTCTTGTCATTTTTGCTAAATCGTTGACAAATATTAGTCAGGGCATCCCTTTTTAATTTCATAACCATTTTCTGGACCTCAATACGTAGCGACCTGGCCAGCTTAAAATCTTCACCATTTTTGCTTTTCATGGCCTTTTTAAATACTCTGTTCTTTCTTATAACTAACTGTCGAAGTTCTCTGTTATGACAAATCTGACCACCTTTGACCTGGAAGGTTTGTTCAGGATACAATTCATCTTGAATACTTTTCAATTCACCTATCAAGTTATTACTTAGCAAATCAAGATCTGGTTCTATCCACAACTCTTCATTTATAGAGGCTATACATTCATTTATCACATCAAAAGACATTCTTGTCGTTGGTCTACAGGTGTAAGTAGGTCTATTGACATTCAAATTCCGAGACTTCCCCTTTTTTAAGACAACAAAGACAGGGACATGATCGCTTATGTTTTCATAGATAGACCCAGCATTAGCAACATTCTTACAACTAGAGGCAATGAAGTCAATAGATGTACTGGTATCAGAGGTAACACGAGTAGGTTCTGAAATGTGTTGAATCAGACCAAAAGAGTCCAACATGCTCAAGAAACGTCTACTGGTTGCATTTTGCTTTAACAAGTCAATATTGGCATCTCCTCCCAAAATTTTATTTGAGTTTCGGTATTTCTTATTCGTGCAACCCAATAGAAGACTATTTAAAGCTGTAAAAAATCGTTCAACTGGGCTACTAGGAGGTCTGTAGATGACTGACAATAAGATCGATTTATTTTTTCCTGCCTTAAGCTTGCATCCAAGTATTTCACAATCAGTGTCATTTACACATAGTTCGTGCTCTAAGCTGACATTGAAAGAATCTCTGTAGTAAACAATGATACCACCTCCACGCTTGCCATTGGATCGATCTTGTCTTAGCAGACTGTACCCATTAACGTGTAACATTGAGTCGGGAATATCATCTGAGAGCCAACTCTCAACAATACAAACCACATCATATAGACCGTTTATGAATTCATTCTTCAAGTAGCTCAATTTGTGAAACAGACTACACACATTAAAGTATATGATCTTTAGCCCTTTCATTGTCGAAACATCAATGTTCATATAGCAATACATCACATATATCAATCACAGGTGAAAGAGCCCACGTTAAAAAGAAAAAACAAAGGTTGTAAATACAACTATCAGGCACCCAGACAAATGTATTATTCATGTCTGAGATGGGGGTTTCAGAAATATATAATCCCAGGTAGTTCACAATTAGGTAAAGACTACAGCAACACATTTTATAATAAAAACATACCGGATTGTGGGTCAGAACGTACATGATCCGCCATCTTTGAAATTTTTACATAACACAAACCCAGGCACGATAGCTTTATGACAGGGATGTGGAAAACGAAAAAACCATAACACTATAAATTTCCAACAAATAGACGTGAATTAGTCCAGGTTATATCCACACACTAAACAAAATCGCTATTTGGAAACATCTCATTATAGTATAGCAGCAGCGTTTCGAACGACAGTTTACGACATTGAGAGCCTCTCCTTGGTTAACAAAATGGCTACCATCAACACATCGACGTTGGTCGAAATCAAGCTAGTGACAACTAAAAATAATGGAGAAGACAGTGAAATGGTGACTCATTGAAGCCAAAAAAGTATACAAAACTAGTCTCAGGTATCGTCTGGGTCTCCTATGTCCATGGCGGACACTGACAGGTCGGCAATGTTCTTTGAAATGTCAAAACGTAGGGGTTTCAACTGCCGACGAGACCGATTGGCGACTCGAGTGGATATGTCGATTTCAGCTGTTGTGTATAGTTGGGACTTGTCACTTCGTTTATGCAGGGGTGGGAGAGGATTTCTTGAGACACCCTCTTTATCCTGCTCCGATGTACTGTCAAGTGGACCGTATCTGTTATGTACAGAGACAGCTGGAGAAGATACCTGGGCATTAGCAAGCGATGTGGATACTCTAGGCATCGTAAATCCAGTATTATCCACGGTAGAGGTATGCTTGGACGTCGTCAGTTTCAATCTCTTACACTGGAGGTTATCAAAACTACCATCAGCCAGGGCCTTGATTACTTCCTGCCTTACGATCATGAGAATCTTGCCAAGTTCATTTTTGCCACTCCATGAGTCTTCCTCCAGACGTCTATCACCCAAATAGCAGCCCGCACCCCAAAAGGTGTTGTTAGTGGCCTCAATTAATCGAACATTACCCGTCTTGGCCAGTTTCACAGCCAGTTTGCGATTCTGGTAGTATTTGCACCTAGTGATATCAAGCATTATTTCTTTTTCTACACTCCTCCACTTGGGCTTGGATTCAACATGGTCTCCAAAGGCCTTGATCTCCCTAGGATCCTCGTTCTCTAGGATGGCATTAGCTGTGTCAAAGCTACCAAGTACAAAACATTTCTTAAACTGGAAGGCTTGTTCCGAGGAGATGAAGAACTTATCCTGGTATTGAAAGTCACAAGGGTGGAAATTAGATAAAAACGCCCTCTCTCCCTGGAAAGCAAGACCATTTCTGACTCTTACAACCTTTACATGTTCAACACTGTACTTTTCTTCCAAGGTGTGCAACTGTCGAGAGTTATATAAGTGTCCATCAATCAACACCTGATCACCTTTGGGCTTTTTGTACTCCCTGTCGGCACCTGCAGCTATAGCATTCGTTGCTAGAAGCTTCATTATGCTCTTTTTCTGCCTCATTTCAACTGTGTCATAGTCATGGAAGAACATACGATCTTTCTCAGGCCATTACTCAGGAGGAAATACGTCGTCGGACTCAAACGGATCTCTCCTCCTCACTAGCTGTTCCTTCATACTACGATGAAGAAGACGGATTACGATTGGACTATGACCTCTGCGATTATTAGATCTAATCTCCCTATATGCCAGGTCGATAATTCCATCCCAAGCTGTGGGGAATAGCAGATGAATAATACTCTTAGTCAGATTGAAGGTATGCTCATCAGGATGCATTGGGCAGTTTTCAAGGACAACATGTTTCCCTCTGCTGTTGCCTTAAAATCTACATGTCGTCTTTTGACTTGAGTGCATTAGAGGCTAGATACTTTGACTTACGAGACTGTACTTCGACTTTCTGATCAAGGGTTACCATATCTCGAGAGATGTGCTCGGCTAAATCATGTAAGTCCTCTTTTTGTACCATTTTTTGCTGCAGAGAATCAACTGTTTTCTTTAACTGTTGTTGATTTTTTAGAATCTTCTGTAGGAGTTCACCTTGGTCCTCACTGGTAGTAGTAAGTAGGTCCGCACGACTGAACAGAGTTTCCAGGTCGTCGTCAACGCACTGATTATGTTCTTTAATCATGTTAATCTCATTCAGATCAGACATAACATTGCGGGCCTTTTTTTTCTCATCTCTTAAGACTGGAGAAAGGACCTCACTACTTCTTTTTGAGGTTATTGGTGTGCTGGTAGACTCAGGCTTGTTTTTAAATACCGTCTCGGCCTTCTCTTTGCTGGCCGCCATTGTTGTTGACAGGTATCCAATGGGCAAACACCCCAACTATCTCTCACAGGTCACAAAGGTCCGATTTCAAAAACCGTCAAAGTCATGAAATATTAAAGTTAAGAGGCCTAACACCACGGCCGAGTGTGTAGTATCACTAGTTACCAGACACAGTTAAAAATCCGGTTATGATTCCACCCAGGATCAGAAATATTTCCGAAAATGGTTATATTACTCGGAGCAGGAGTCAAAGTGGTCTGTCATTTTGAATTTCCCGCGCGAAACCATATAAAGGCCACAAAAGTGGTCCCCACTCTGAAAGTTCTTGCAATGCAAGCAGTATCAAGTCAGAGGGCTTATGAAAGGGATTTTGATTTTCTCAGGAAGGTTACCATGGAGGAAGGTTGCGGAAGGAGTGGAAGGAGTGGAATGGATTTAATAGTTCATTGAATAGAGATGAGGGGCATGCTGCCAAGTGCCCGACCAGCTGTGTCTACACTCCATTGCTCAATATGAAGCGCTCAGACCCAGATACAATGCTCACTGCCATGGTAGAAGCTGAGAAACTAACTAAGGAGACTGGGTAGGATATTGTTGTACTGACATGTGACCAACAGCTATATAAAGTAGCAGTAAATATAGTATGGGTATATCCAGATCGATTTCAAAACTTTGTGTTACGTCTGGGTGGGATGCACTTCCTTATGAATTTCATAGGCTGTGTTGGAACCCTCATGGCTGAGACAGGATTATCTGATGTACTGGATGCAGCTTTCGGTGGAGTATCCCAGATGCTTTTGGAGAAGAAATATCCTCAAAACTATTGTGCATTACATATGGTAACAGAGGAACTATTGTGCAAATTCATGCCACAGCACACAGATCCTCAAAGTTTAATGAACCACTTAGAGTGCCTAGCAAATAGGAGCAGGACAACTAAACTTTGGGTTGATTCCCTGATAAAACCTGTGTTGCTAATGATGCTGTTTAGCAGAGCAGAAAAGGAAGGTGATTGGCCTCTCCACTTGAGATGGCAGTAAAAGAAATAATTCCATATTTTTTCGCTGCTGGCCACCACAATTATGCCCGATGTAATGGGCTGTATTATCTTCGATCATTCCAAGCACTGCCAAATGATGTACTTGACAGATTTCTCAAGGGAGAACATGTGACACGTCATAATCCAGGTACATGGAATGGAATATGGACAGACATGATGATTGAGACTACATTCATGAGATATGCGAAGGGACCAAGTGGAATGATTGGTATTACACTTAAGCCAAAAACTCTGACCACTTGGGCATTAAGCCTACATACTTGTAGTGTATTAGCAAATGATATCCTGTAAAGAACTGGATTCTTTTTGGATTAAATCAATGACCTAATGAGTCAACTGGCCACGTCTGGGACATGCACCCCTGCATGATCTCAGTTGGGAGGGAGGGATCTGCTTACCTAGCACTCCACTCCCCCAGCCACCACCATGGTTCCCTGCGCTAATTTAATCAGTGGGTCTAACACATGGCTTTAGCAAGATAGGAGTGAGGTTAGTCCATGTAACCATGGGCAACCCTCCCTCGTCCAATTAGAATAGGACAGGTCAGTCTAGCTGGAGAGAGGGATCTCCCTTAGCCAATGGGAATGGGACACATGCAGGGAGGGGAATATCCTGGGAACCTTAATGAGTAAAATGCTTGGCATAAATAAAAGCTTGATGTGAGGTTTCAGGCACTCTTCTCTGTGCTGGGCCAAGCTGACAACTACAACCAATTCTCTGACTTCATCATTTACACTGAACCTATGGGCAAATACCCTTAGACTTCTTTACACTGGCGACCACGATGGGACTAAGTTGCTAAATAGCAACAACTCGAACCTTCTGAGGGAAGTCATAGATAGCCTAGGCAGGCAGAGAAATGCTAGCTTCAACCTAGATCGTTTAGGTTGAAGAATAGCAAGAGAAAGATGGGGCTCAGTTCAGCTGGCCTTGGAGCCACACTAATGCTAAGGTAGGCGGGAGGTTATTTGTACATACTTTTCATCTGCTTATTACCCTAATGTTCCCATTTTTCTTCCCTCAAACCCCCACTGATTAATGCGGATCTGGGTATTCCTCCTAATATACATAGAGGGAGGAATATCTCCAGTTACTTGGGGGAGGTTGGGTTGTTTTGTAATGTGGGGCACAAAGTCGGGTGATTTAAATCAAGTCGGCCGACTGGATGTGGCCGAGTAAATTAATTCATTACAGGGGAACAAACAATCCGATTCTAAATCTAAAAGCGGGGCTGTCTTTCTGACAGTCTAGGCAGTAGTGGGATATTTTTTATATTCAAATCGGATGGTTTTGGAGGGAGATATGAGCAATCTAGTGGGAAGCAATATTTTTGCATTTGTGCAAGTGGTTACGATTGCGGCGATAACGCGCCGTCGTCGATGCCGCTCGTATGGTTAATGCTATACAAACATGAATTACATAGGTCGCTTTGCCATGAGCTCAGCTCCATTTTAATAGTAAACACTTTATATTTGACGGATTTGAAGGGAAGGGTTAGTGCTGGAAATTCTGCAAGTTTTAGTAGAATGGCAGAATGGGTTTTTATTGGTTTTGGTGGGAAGCACAGACTCTACTGTTGGTTGCTTATTTTTCAAACTGGAGTATTATCCTGGGAGGGGAGGGTATGTTGGGAGGGGCTGGGATAGGCATGGATGGATGGAGGGGAGGCCACAAGAGCCTAGCTAACTTAGGCATTATCCTACACTTATTTTCCCCGGTATTAATTTGTATTCTACTAGTGGGTAAGTTGGGAGATCGGCTAACTCAGGCATTATCCTACACTTATTTTCCCGGGTATTAATTGGTATTTTACTAGTGGGTAAGTTAGAAGATCTGATACCTAGTGCTGCAAGGCATTTGCCCATCCTCCTGGCATTCCCATTCCCCTTATCCTATAACCCTATGATAAACAACCCCTATATTTTTTTTTATTGGTTTTTGTGGGAGGCACAGCCTCTACTGTGGAATGGGTTTGGTTGATTGAAGGGGTATATTTTGGTAAATTACCTGGGATTTGCTTCTAGTCTTGGGAGGGATCTTGATTAATTTGTATTCTGGCAGTAATGAAAAATCTGGTCTGGGGAAAAAGGTCAAGATTGTGGGATGCGTCTTTATGTAACATTTTCAACCATTAACATCTGTTGGTTTACTTATATTTCTGTTCTTTTTCAAACCTGAGTATTAGTTATCCTAGGAGGGGAGGGTGTGGTGTGGGTGGATGGGATGGGCATGGACAGATGGAGGGAAGGCCCCAGGAGCCTAGCTAAATCAGGGATTATCCTACACTTATTTTCCCCAGTATCAATGTGTATTCTACTAGTGGGTAAGTTGGGTAATCTGATACCTAGTTCTGCAAAGCCATTTCCCCGTCCTACTAGCAGTCCCACTCCCCTTACACTGTAACCCTATATATAAAGGACAAGCCCTATTCTATTTTTGTCCTGCAAAGCAGATGGATTGTGTGTGCATGTTATTCTTCCACAGCTGGTGCAGAGGGGCATGTTATACCATCTGCTGTGTGGCTGGTGCCCATCTGTACTACAACCCCAGTTACCACCCTAGTTGCTGCTCTTGCTAGCTACTCCAACATCTGCTGCTGGACAACCAGTCACTGCTGCAACCTCTGCTGTGACATCTGCTACTGCAAACCCAGTTACCACTCTAGTTGCTGCTCTTGCCAGCTACTCCAACTACTCCAACATCTGCGGCTGCACCATCTGTTGCAGCTAAACCAAGTGAACATAGAGCTATGCCGACCATGGGATACCACACCAGTAATCTTGTGGTTGTGGCATCAAAGATACCAGCTGGAGAGGGGTACAACAAACCATTGGAGAGCCCCTTTCTAACTCCCTTACAGCCGAAGGATGATTGGAAGCCCAACTGTCCTACCCATTGATGAGGTACACTCCAGCATGGACCTGGACAGGGAAGCAATGGGAGGACACAGAGGGAAACCTATCCTCAATTGGAGAAAGCTTCCATTCAACACTATGAACTCACCAGCAAGGGAAGAAGCCAACTCCCTGTTCATTGGTGTAATTTTAATTTTGAGATGAACAATGTTTGGGTGTATTAGGATTTTATGACTTTCTTAATATTGTATATGCTCTTTTAAAGATGAGCCAGGGAAGAGGGTTAACGCTCACAGTATCTTGAAGTAAGTGCCCTTGGCAGTCAGAGGTGGTCCCCTGTTAGTTCAGTTAACTTAGAGAGAGTATTTTACATGTACCATCAGATCAAAACAAGACTTTATAAGACGGTGAACCACATGGACATTTGTCCTTATTAATGTCTTTATTTTAAAACCTGCTAGAATAATAATAGAGGGCAGTTGTCCCCTGGTCTGAAAGGGTTGGCTTGCGAGAAGCATACCAGGCCCTAAGTCCCATATAACCATCCCCACCCCTGAAGTTATGCCCCTGACGGTTTAACTTAACTTATGGTAACATTTTCCCTGCAGTTATTTCCTTTATTCCATGGCCTAAAGACTTTATCTGGGGATTAGCTACCCTTGTCGGTGTTGTTTAAAGGCCTATAGAAGGAAAGATCTCTCCCTTGGAGACCCTTCACCCCCCCCCCCCCCCCCCAACACTGCCCCTGAAAACCCACCCCTCCAATCTTGGGAAAGGGAGAGTGTGGGAGTGGCCACCTCCTGCTCTCTTGAATTCCCACCCTGTGCCGCCCCCTTTTTCCTCACACTATCACACTGCCAGATCCAGACTGACCAGGATGACATCATACTTTTTTTTAAAAAAATTATTGGTTTCTCTTTGTTTGACACAATCATGTTGTTTTTTTTTAAACATTTTATTTCGATAAACAATTCCACACAGGTGGTACGTTTCAAGTTATCAAGTGAAAAGAAATGGTACAATTTAAGAATCTACAATATAATATTCATCAATATCCGTAGTCTGAAAGACTTTAGTGATTACATATATCATCTATATCATCTATATAACATTGAAAAATATTTATAGAAATACAAATTATTATTTTACAATAGTCATTTCTAGGTAACATACTACCAACTACATTTTATAGAGGCTAAAAAACTCGACATTTCGACATAATATAGTATGACGACGAGGAGCAATACACATTTTTTTGGATTTTTTTGCCAGCTATAAACAAATACATAAGTCTATCGGCAATTTATAAAACTACGAGGTTTGCGTTCATTTAACCAGTTGGTTTCAATTAACTCAGGCCATACCATTTTACCGTTATTCAGATATAGATAAACGGGCCGTATTTCACGTTATATAGAAACAAAATTGTTTCGCTTCAAAGCATGTTCTTAAGATAAATCTTAATTTCCTGCCACGGTTTCACTCTGATAATCGCAGGAATGTTATTCCACATCATGGGGCCCTGACATTGTGGGGAAGAGAGATATTTTGCAGAAGAACAAACCGGTTGGATGATGTTGGGACCTTCAGCCTGCCTGGTGTTGCGAGGCATAATTTGTATATATATTGGATCTAATGATCTTCTTGCCATTATGCTTAAAATGGTGATTTTACCTCTTGCTATTATTTCATTGATGTTGTACATGGTTTTGATCTCTTGTGTGGATAGATCATGATTAAACGATATCAACCAAATCAAGCGATTTACCGTACTTTGCACTTTCTTAATAATGTTGGCATTTGCCATATTGTACATGAACAAATCATAATCCGCAAGTGGTAATATGTGTGCTTTCACAATCATCTTTGCTACATTGTCATCAATAAAGAATCTTTACCTGGCAAATTTGTTTACCTTCATCTGAACAGTGCACTTCATTTTGAAGAAATGTTCATTAAAGCTTAGCTTAGAATCTATACAAAAACCAAGATACCTACAGTGCTTCGCTTTTGTAATGGCATGGCCATTTATATAGACATCAGCAAGGTTATTAAAATTAACTCTCTTTAAACGATGCCTTGTACCGAGTACCTGCAGCATACATTTCTTGGAATTGATGGTAAGTTTATTAAAATTCATCCAATTAGACACACAGTTAGTAATATCTTGTGTTACGGTGATGCACTCATTCAAATCTTTACCAGTAACAGTGACAGCAGTGTCATCTGCATAGATTGACATTTTAATTTGCCCTGGGTTATTAAGACATCGTAAACAATTTGGAAGGTCATTAATATATGTGATGTGTTTCAGGAAAATGAGTCATAAGTCGCAAAATTGATACTTTTCAAAGTGTTGTTTTCACAAGATTACATCATTGGAATGTTCTGATTTCTAACGAGTGTATCACCTATAGCTACACTGATAGACCCGCGCCCGTTTTATCAGTCAGATATAAATATTTCCCCAGCAATGACTGATTATTTTCAGCCGCAAATGGGTGCGACTGATAATTATCAGTCACCTCGGTAAAAAACAGCCATCACTGGTTTTTCTCAGTGCCTTCATGGAAATCTCAGCCAGTGACTGATTTTCCGTAGCGCCGATGGGAATATCAGTCAGTGACTGTTTTTTTTCTGTCCCCTCTCTACCCCCGCTCTTTGTCCCTCTCTATCCCCACTCCCTGTCTCTCTCTATCTCTGCTCTCTGTATCTCTCTATCCCCGCTCTCTCTGTCCCTTTCTATCCCCGCTCTATGTATCTCTATCCCCGTTCTCTGTCCCTCTCTATCCCCACTCCCTGTCTCTCTCTATCTCTGCTCTCTGTATCTCTCTATCCCCGCTCTCTCTGTCCCTTTCTATCCCCGCTCTATGTATCTCTATCACCGTTCTCTGTCCCTCTCTATCCCCACTCCCTGTCTCTCTCTATCTCTGCTCTCTGTATCTCTCTATCCCCGCTCTCTCTGTCCCTTTCTATCCCTGCTCTATGTATCTCTATCCCCGTTCTCTGTCCCTCTCTATCCCCGCTCTCTGTCTCTCTCTATCTCCGCTTTCTGTATCTCTGTATCTCCACTCTCTCCGTTTCTATCCCTGTTTTCTGTCCCTCTCTATCCCGCTCTCTGTCCCTCTCTATTCACCCACCCCCCTCTCTCACCCTACCCCGCCCTCCTCTAATACTCCTACCTGTGGGTAGGCCTAACTTAACTTATAATTTCCCTTAATATTGAAATACGAAAATGTAGCGTTAATACTGCACTGTAATAACTAAGTGTATTTTACCGGAACAAACTGATTTTGCACCTGCACAAAAAACTTATGTGCCGGTTCTTACCGGCCCCAACTACCCCCCCCCCCCCTCTCATTTCCCACCGCACCGTCACCCCACCGATGAATTACGGAACAGTGATCACTCAAGCGTGTTGAAGCTTTGTGGAGCTAAGAGGCTCATTCAAGTGTGTATTACCCTCGGACGCCACTAGGTGTCTCTGCATCACAATTGTCATGCAGTTCATACTAAATTATGATTATCACTAAATATAGGTTTTAATTAGATCAAATATCCTCAACACTTTTGTTGAATAAAATAAATAAAATAAAAAATCCAATATCAAACCCTATTTCCCCTTGGTGCATAGATGTTTTGATTTTCGATAGCTTAAAACCATAGGCCTATATGAATTATGGCAAGTGTTTCTAAACATGTACCGATTTTGTTCATTGAGAATCTAGAATTATATTTTTTCATTTGCAATAGCCATGCATGGGTATGTACATAGTTGTATTCAAACATGCTAACTCTTTCGTACAGAGGACAATAGGTCGACACATTTCTTTTTTTGTTTTCCACATTCTTAATTGCAAGATAAGATTACCAATTTATCAGTACTCGCGTTATGAGTTCTGAAGGTCAGTGCGACAAATTAGTCAATGAAGGCATAGGGCTATGAAGTTAAGTATGCAATGTACACTGCGATCATTTTGTGATTGACCGCAAACTAGTGAAGTGTGATGTGTATGTGATACTTATGGCTTTGAATCACAGCCACAACTGGACGCAATACCTGACACTGCTCACTCACCTGGCATTCACACCCACTGACACTCAACTGACACTCCATTCTCTGACACATGTGCGTGTATACTCACTCTTTGACACCAAATCAAAGAATCCCCTATTCACAAACTAAACGATGTAAGCCTAGCTCCATATATTACTAAAAAAATACTTGATTTACTCATTGATTTAATTCCTCCTTTTATAATTCCCACGTTTTTTTCATATGAAATTAAATGACTATACGGCTGTTGCATATGGTGTATGGCAATCAGGTATGAATTTAACTTTTTTCCTTACCCCGCCCCCCCCCCAACCTGGCGGGTGAAATAAGAGATTTACCTGCCCACATATAAATTTATAAAATATAATATAAATATTAATATAAATTTGCCCGCCCGCAAATTATCCTAAATTAAAGAAGTTCAAATTATGAAAATTCATCCAGTCGTTTGATAGAGCTTTTGTCTTAATCTAAGTTAATGTCTAACAGAAGATCGAGTCCCATAAATGCAGAGCTATATACTTTATACATAGCTCTGATAAATGTAACAAATGAGGGAGAAAGAGGGGGGGGAGGGAGGAGAGAGGGAAGATATTTACCCGCCTATTAATAATTTCTCAATGAAATCCTCAACAGATGTATAATAATATAATTTCTCCATCTCCCTTAACCATCGACCAACCATTTAACCATCGATTTTAAGTGTTCCATAGATATTGATGAGTGATGATGAATACAATATTAATCATATATTTCTATTTTTTTCAACGAATTTTTTTCAGGTTGATAATGTGGCTCTGACCACTGATTAATGCGACTTATCATATTGTAAAATAGAGAAGTATCACCTAATATTTCAACAGTGGTTTTCATCCGTTGTCTAGATATGAATTTCCTACTATTCAGTACAGAAATTACACTTTTATCTTGATATATAGCGCGTATCGTCACACTATTTTAAGCAAGATCATCATACACTATAATAATAACAATATACTAGAATACTAGTCCTGTTAATCTTTTCATATTTATTGCTAGTAGAAAATGAATTTACCATAATACTGCCAATCATTCTCAATAAATGGTTTATATTCCCATAAGCTTACCATATGCCACTTGTTCTCACGGTACTGTTTTCACTAGGTGACGCAACTGGTAACTGGGGGCATTTACAATTTCTTTTACAATGAAAGTGCTGCTAATACACGTGTGTGTAAGGTCAAAATGTGACGAAATAATGCCTTAAAAAACAAAAATTTTAAAAGCTAAATGGGAGGGGGGGGGGGGGGTTGAGGGATGCCCCTACACTGTAAATAAATTCAGGCGAGAAAATTTCCAACCCAAATTCTTCAATTAAAATAACATTAAAATCCTTTCGTCAACATGACAGAATTCCATACAAAGATGAAGGGAACATTTAAAGATTGGAAATTATTGCAATTTAACATTTATACCCTCCAGTAAAATTCATATTTGATAATTTTCACTGGGTCCTGTCTAGGAAATCATTGACGATTTTAAAATTAATTCTTCATTCAGACCTTGCCAGAACCGAAATATGAACTAATGTTTACAAAAAATGTATTTCCATCCAACCCTTGTCCATCCCATGAACCCTATTGTTAAAGATATATATCCCTCTGGTTTGGCTATTAAAAGGAAAGAAATTCTGTAGAAAATAAGCGAAAAATGAATATTATTTTATTAATCCCAAATCATGTTTTTCTTAAGCCCTGAATCCCCCAGGTTCAAAATTGACCACTTCACACCTGAAGAAGCTAGGGCGTCTATAGCCCAAAAGCTTGTGTATCAAATAAAATCATAATCAACAACTTTTAATGATACCTACAGGGTCAGATTTTCAGAAAATGTACAATTCACTTTCACAAACTCTCTGAAATAACCCAAATTTCAGACAAAAATAAAGTTCAAAATAGAGTTCAACCATTTACTAAATGTGTGCAGCTGCAAATTGTACATTTTCTGAAAATCTGACCCTACATCGATCCACCCTGGCCCTAACCGATATACAGTGATAATCTCCCCTTTTCAAAATTTTGATCGGAAAAACTTTCCCGTTTCCCGTGGACCATGCTTAAATCTGCAGAGTGCTAGAATCACTGCAATGCCAAAAATACTGGAATTTAGCTAGTATCTGTGAATCTCAGAATATGGGGGTTGGTTTGGAGCATAACAGGAGTGACATAATCACGGCTATCTGCTGATGCAGGTATGTCTAGCCTACATTTGTACTTTAGGCGAAGCGCAAATGCTGGAACTCTCCGTACAATGAGGTAGATTTCAAAGGTTACAGCATTGTCAAGATGGCGGACCCTATAGCGCACTTTTGAAAATGTTTTTCATAGTGTCAGATCTGGTCGATTTTCCTTGGTTAGAACGATGCTAGACGTTCGAAACAACCAGGATTTACCGGAAACACACTAGGGATACTGTACAGAGGTTTGTAGCGACCTGTAAGGCTACATTTAAGCTGTTTTGGACTCCTAGACCTAGCGTGGGTTGTGACTCCTGTTTCCCACATTCAAAATGGCTGACGGCGACAACAACATTAGCGTTAAGCTTGGGAAATTATGTGCAAGTGAGTGGGAAGCATGTAAACGCCAGTTCCAGATCCACTTGGACTCAAAGGGGCTACACAAAGCAGCAGGAAGAAGAAAGGTTGGTCAACTTTCATGTTTATTTCAAGCCAGGGTCACAGGTGCTTGCACCTTTGCTGCGATGTTACCGCAAATTGTCTAGCCTCCCAATTTAGTCAAAGATCCAAAGGCAGGGTTTCAGACTAACGCTCGCCCGCTCACCCGGGGCAAGCAGATTCTTCTGCGAGCGAGTGGAAGTTACCAAGTCACTAGTCCGCCGGGCGAGTAGAAAAAAACCCCATTTGACGTCACCAATAAACATCTAAAATACATACTAGCACTGTCTACACTCAGTGCAGCATGTTTACGCTATAATTAGAGGTCCGGGCAGACAACTACAAGGTCCTTCTATGTAATATACATGAATGGATATAGGCAGTTCTCATGAAACATCGACAAGTGCTCTATTTACATGTGGAAACAGAATATCAAAGTCTAAGCGTCATTCACATGGTAGCTTCCAGAGGGCTGGGACGTATTGCAGCGTATTATTACTGACCACTGAAAATGATGTGAAAAATGCCTGGGAGAGTGAGTGATGGTTGCTTAATTAAAGGGATATGAGAGTGTATCCAAGTTTTATTTATTATTTCCATTCAAAAACTCTACAAATTATGGACTTCAAAGTTGACAAAATATATTTCTCAAAATGCATTAGACTGCACAATTTTGTAGCAATGTTTTCAAAATTATCAGGGGGGGGGGGTGCCCCCCCCCCAGCGGGAGGGACTATCAAAAGGAGCGTTGATTTCTAGCCCTGGATATTGCAGAGTTATTCATTATTGGTTACAGTTAATGAAGTGGAAATAAAAGTGTATATAAACCCTATTTTCTAGTTGACATTTGTATATCTTTTGCGCCATATTAGATTTTACCTTCTGGTCTGTGAGAACTAGTGGAAACTCAGAAGGACTAGTGGAAATTGAAAATCACTAGTCCGCCAGACTAGTAAGAATTTTTAGTTAGCCCTTGCAAAGGTATGCAGTGCATGTGTGCGAATAAAGTACCATATCACACATCAGAAGAAATTCATTATTTGAAATATAGATGTAGGCCTATATATTAGATTGATTCTACTTGGGTAAAAATATATTTTTGGTTTATTTTGTATCCTGTAAGTGTAAGGAAGAAGTCAATATTCTCACGTGCAATAGAATTCATGAGTATCCACCATAAATTTGCCATTAGCCCTCAAAAGAAGTGGAATTCATAAGTGCTTATATCACCTAGTCATTAGATGAAATATAACCAATCACTTGCCTTACATAAACGCATAATTTGGGAACCTAATATTAAAAATTCTTATCGCTGTGAGGCTTGAAATCACATAAGTTACATTACAGTGAGTTATTTTATCAATCTGGCAAATTGTCATTTATTAAACTTTAGGTATAATTCTGTATGTAGGATTGATGTACAGCATCTTGTTTATATTTCAGACTCACATGCGAGACATGCACAAATGTAATCTGCTTTTCCCCATGAAGACTGCATGGCTGTAAACTGCCTTTTAAACGTTTCTCCATGAAAGACTGACTATGTACAACTCAACCATATTGAATTCAAAGGTAAATTAAGCGAAATTATAATATATTGGCCTTGCAGTTATTGTATTACACGTCACAAGTTTCACACACTTGCATACAAGTAATGTTTATCACTTAAAAATATTCTGACATCTTTCAGGTTGTACAATTTAATATTAGGGATGCTGTTCCATTGTGTGGGTCCTTGGTATAAGAGGGATCGTTTAAATTTGTTCTGTCTGGGGATTTGCCAACTTACTGTCAAAGATTTTTGTGGACTCTGATTTCTAAGGTATATTCTCTTTTATCCTGATGTTTGAGTGGGACCCCAGTAGTCAATCCCCTTGGAGTTCTCTAAAATTTTATTAAATTGCCCCTCTATGGCAGCATTAAAATCACTACTTTTTTTCCATTTGGGATTCCCCTTATGACTGTAAATGGGCCTTTATCAGGTATTAGGAAATTTTGTCTAAAAAATAAATCTTACTTGAATGAATTAATATCTATTGGTAAACCATAAGGACAGCATATCTTTTCGAACCATATGAGGGAAAAGATAACTTTTGCCTAAATACTTGCAAAATTTATGTGTTACATAATTGTAACAAATGTAACGCCGATCACTTTTGACAAACAAAATGTGACACCAATCACTTTTGACTATCTACTTTCCCTTATTTCTTCAGTGTACTAGCCACTTTTCACATTCAAAATTATATTTGCAGTAAGTAAAATAACTTATCTGAAAATGTACCAAGAATTTCATCCTTAAAGATGTTGTAAGTCTTTTCTTTTATTGATGCAAAAAGAGTGACGGAGAGGAGATCACGAACAAATTGACGGATATAACGGAAATGAAATTGACTAGTCAAAAGTGATTGGCGTCACATTATGTCAAACGTTATCTCTGACCAATAAAATTCCTCAAAAGGTAGTAAATAGCTGGAAAGGGTTGCCTTTAGCTATTATAACTATCACATTTTAACTTACTT
The DNA here is from genome assembly GCA_942159475.1 of Sthenelais limicola. Taxonomy (NCBI): domain Eukaryota; kingdom Metazoa; phylum Annelida; class Polychaeta; order Phyllodocida; family Sigalionidae; genus Sthenelais; species Sthenelais limicola. The sequence continues at coordinate 161,738,677 of OW804094.1, read as the reverse complement.
GCATCAGAAAGCCATTGATAAGCATATACCATTAGTAATTAGCAAGAAATGAAACCAAGTGACAAGAAAAGTGATGGAGATAACGCATCTCAAATGTTTGACTGACAATGAACATGGGCCTGTACTGTCTTCCCCTTCACAGGAGACGTCAAATTGACGACATACTTCATTTCAAATGGTGACGTCCTTCATTTTCGTCAGCATGACAACCCTCCCAATATTTTCTCTTGGCCTCAGGAGACCAGGTGATAAAGATAAAGATCTGAGAAATAGATAAATCTAACCATGCTTTTTATGAGATTCATCTACAGTTGATTAATGCCTTGAGATATAAAATAACCCTTTTCTTGTATGTTTGAACTTAGTATGAAAATACACATTTTTTTGACCGACACAGTTATCTCCGAACGCATAATTTCAAATGAGAATATTTCATATTTAAATGAGTGCAAATACATTATAGAAATCATTATATTAAAGCAATAATATTACTTCATACTGATGATACAGCTCTATGGTGCAGTTTTTGGTAAGTTGTCATAATAGTAATGGTTTATCCTATAATTATGGGTTTCTGAATTAATTAATATATATAATTCCCTATATTTACATTTTATAATGAATATACGATGTTAGATGTAATGTGAGTACTATATAATGTAATATGAGTGACAAGTTAAAGGATTATTTATTGGGTAGACGTGCTAAGCTAATAGTCTGCATTCTAATGTTTATAAACATCAAACCAATATTAACTATCACTGTAGAGGTAGAATCAGTAGGTCCAGCATGGCTACTCATATTCTCATTACCATAGTGTTTTCTCAGATTAGAATGTGGTCTTATATTAGAACTGAGTAACGATGGGTGAATAAAGGGATCATTTTAATTTTTAAATTTTCCTGTTTGTCCTATTACAGAGGCAGTCAAGTCCACCAGATCAACGGAAAACCACAAGATTGTTTCAGTTATCGACAACAACCTGCGGGCGGCTGGATCAAAGCTAAACTACCAAAAGAACTGTGCCAACACTGCCCAAATTGGGGATGGGTTCAGTAGATTGTATCTTTCTCCTTTAAACATGATTATTGACATCGAACATGAATTGTATTGTCAGCGTACAAATGTCTGTAAAAATCTTACAATGTGTGAGCCTCACTTTTAAGGTATTTTTAAGCCAGGTTATTCTGAAGTGTATACTGTAATTTCGATTTTGAGATGTGTAAGCTATTTTATATGCCAGAAAGTGGCGATCTGCTTGACTATGAAAATTAGCATTTTCTAAGTGATTCTCACATGATTATATTCATTGGTTGTTTCCTAAGCGGTGGGACGAGTTAGGCATCACTTGATGAACGTCACCACAATGGGGGAGCCCTAACCTACATCTTGATGTACATATGTCAAAGGGGTCTCCCAAGTAAACAAGGGCTGCCACAGGGAACAAAGTAGGCTTACATTTGCTTTTGTCTTGGTGCTCCGAAGCTTGTCTTCTTTAATTACTCCTAATCAAGTCATGAAATAGACCATTTATAAGTTGAATCTTATGAAACTGTATTCGGAAAATGAAAATATAGGTACTTAGGTACAGATTTCGGCCAAGATCACATAACCCATAAAAATAAAATTTCAATATATTTGCAAATGAAGTTTCCAATATAATGGAATATATATCATGCCAGATATTAATATATTATGTAATATGAGTAACACGTTTAACAATTATTAGATTAAAATGAAGTACCGCCTTTAGTACAATGGTACCGCAATAGGTCCTTTTATTAAATAAAAACGTACCTGTAGTTCAGAAATATCCCTAGTATCTATTACAACCTTGATAGAAGCATTTGAAATGTCTGAAATAGGTTCGATTCAAGATTCATGACTGCTGCCATTTGGGGGAATATTACCCAGAATCCTCCTTGATTTTGACGTCATCAAGGATAGATTCTAGTCTGATGCCGGCATTGACCAAAGGCAGTGTGGGCGTGGTTAGGTTGCAATTCGAATCATGTTTCCCCCCCTTCAAACCACTAAAAAGCAATTTTTGTTGCTAATATTGAGTGAGAGGAGCTATAATTAACATTGACATAGGCTATCAATACCTATATGACACAGTGGATTTCTGCTCTCAACGACTGGAATATTTTAAATTTCTTCACAGTTAAACAACCTTACTCACTTTTATGATCAAAGTTTTGCAGAAATGTACTCACCCAGTTATTCTTCTTATGTATTTACAGGTTGAGTCAAGACTTAGAGAACCTGATTGCGTTAGTCCTGCCTAACCTTAAGGAGCAACAGCACAAAACGCTCCTAACAGTCCTGAATGATTGTGGATGTGATGATGTTGAATATCTCCCGCTGGACGATCTTAGCAAGGCTATCCCACCCCTAAAGGCTAATAAGCTGATAAATGAGGCCAAATGTGAGTAATGATTAGCTATGATATGATTGTGTTTAACTTGCACAAAGTTCCTAAACTAAAGTTCCTATAGTTTCACACCTCTCCAGACCCCCGCTCCCTCTAGAACAGGGTCTCCGCCCATTTTTCATCAATATCAATGCTTTTTTAATTTATTCCTCACTTGGAATAGAGCAGGTTGGGTCTGTAATTATCTGTTTTCCCCCTCTCCTCTTCACTCTCCCCTCCCCCTCTTTCTCTGGGTATATCGTGAGAAAGAAATGGAATGATACCTTCATTATTTTGAATGTTAGACTTGCTGAATTCAAAACTGAAAACCTATTTGAAAACAGAAACATTTGCTAAAATACATAGAGCCCAACACATAATGCCAAACCGTATTTCCTCAAGTAGACTTAAATTAGGGTGACAAAACACATGCATGGGGTACATAGTCGGCTTCCATTTATATCATTTATTCAAATATTATCTCATGGTTAAGTGGATATTCTTTATTTCAGTTCTACATTGTTGGCGGTAGCAGTATGAACGCCACACTAGAAAAATCAAGTCCTGATATCAAAAATGGAATCAGTAGGATGGACGAAACACAGTATCTTGGAGATATTGAGATGAAAGTGAATGTGTATTGTTTTTTTAAAAAAAATGATTTAGAACAGTATTATGATAAATTGAAATGTGGATCATGCACCCAGTATACAAGCGACACATATGCATACAATGTCTTTAACTGAGGTTTCCGCCATATAAACGCTACAGCCATAACTCCATATGAATCTTAATTTTTATTCCGAAATTTGATTTTTATTTCAAATTCTGAGACCATAACAATAACACTTAAGAAAATATCCATTTACAGTAACATAATTTGTTCTCTTTGAACAGCACATCAGTGGCAGACGTTTTCTATGTTCCAAACTCATGAGTACAAATGCAAGGAGGGACAGACTTCATTGAAAAGAGATAGGCACTACAATCCTGGAGCCTGCGTTTGATTCCCATATTCTTAAATTCATGGTAAGTACTCATACACCACCACCCCTCACTAAAACACCCAACACCTCTCTCACACACACACACCCCTTAGTCACACACCCCAGCCCAAACAAGGTAAAGCAGATGTCATTATAAGACATGTCAGGTCAATAATTAAGTAACATGATAGTAATTAAAGGAAAGTATCATTATTTAGGCCTAATAGTGTTGGATACTTAAACTATAATAAGTTTTTTTAAAAATTCTAACTGTTTGCAGGTTCAAGTGCATGGGACTAGCACAGTAACCATGGTTTCATCGCCAGGGGCCCTTGCCCATGAAGAGAAATTGACAGGTATGTTTATTGGTGACTATTAAATCCCCCTGTACCCCCTCCTGTACGTCCCCCTGTACCTCCTCCTGTACGTCCGCCTGTATGTCCCCCTGTACCCCCCTCCTTTATGTCCCCCTGTGCCTCCTCCTGTACCCCCCCTCCTGTACCTCCTCCTGTAGGTCCCCCTGTACCTCCTATATCACCCCTGTACCTCCTGTACGTGCCACTGTATCACCCCTGTACCCCCTCCTGTATCACTCCTGTACGTCCTACTGTACCTCCTCCTGTATCACTCCTGTACGTGCCACTGTATCAGCCCTGTACCCCCTCCTGTATCAGCCCTGTACCCCCTCCTGTACCTCCTCCTGTATCACCCCTGTAACTCCTGTACGTGCCACTGTATCACCCCTGTACCCCCTCCTGTATCACTCCTGTACGTCCTACTGTATCACCCCTGTACCTCCTCCTGTATGTCCCCCTGTACCTCCTCCTGTACGTCCCCCTGTACCACCTCCTGTACTTTCCCCTGTACCTCCTCCTGTATCACCCCTGTACCTCCTCCTGCATCACCCTGTACCACCCCTGTACCTCCTCCTGTATCACCCCTTTACCTCCTCCTGTATTTCCCCCTGTACCGCCTCCTGTATCACCCCTGTACCTCCTCCTGTATCATTAACCACTAATACCACTGGACCAACGGAAAAGTGCTATATTGATTTTGTCATCCACACAACCATCTGTAACGTCCTGCTCCTTGTTCATTTATGGGATTGTTTATTGTGTTACATATCATATATCAGTCATGGAACCAGTCATGTATCTGAACCTTTAACATTGTATTTTTCAGTCTCAACTGTCCACCTAAGAATAAGCTGGTGCTTAAAATCTGGAAAGAGAACAATTCCATAAACAGCAATGGGTGCTGGTCTGTACTTTCTGCATGTGGAAAAGAGGTTAGTTACAATTGATATTCATTCTATAATGTTGCCATCCACACTAATTATTTGTTGTATATGACATTGAATGCTCTCTCTCTCCTTTCCTCCACTCACTCCATCTGTTGTGTCTTCCCCTTCCCTCTTAAATAGACTTCATTGTGACATCAGTGATGTGAGACAACCCCTACATCCAGGGAGTAAGGGAGATATATGCATCTTGATCATTCCTGTCTCTCTCCCTTTCTCCCCCTACCTTTTCTCCCTCTTTCTCTCTCTCCCCCTCATATTTCCTCTCATTCTCTCTCTCCTCCCTCCCTCTCCCTCTCACCACTTGCTTCAAACAATTTGGGGTTGCAATGCACTTATTATAGGCCTACATTCAGGCGCATTCATAACTTGTAATGAACTAATTGGGTTGCACCAGGTAGACCTGCTAAGGCAGAGACAGCGATTCCAATTCTGGAGGATGTAATTGTAAATTGAACGTGATCAGAAACAAAATACAATATATTTGGCAAGTGGCAACATCCTTTTTTACTTGCCCAAATTTATTTGCAGAATTATAAACGAAATCACACTGATCTGTATGTGTCTGTTTCATTGTAAGTAGACATCACAACAGGGGTTTGAAATCGGGGCCATAGACTAAAGATTTCAACTTGCCCACTCGGGCAAGTAACATTAAACTTTACTTGCTCAGAGCCATTTGCAAGTAAACATCGTGCCCTGAAAGGTGTAACTATACCTGGGTGAATCAAGTACTTTACTGTGTATTCGTCAGAAACTTGTATTCGTAGGACTATGTCACTGACTAATTCAGTTTGGTGATGCAAGTGTCACACTCAAAATCTGATTTTACGTAAATTTTACGTGAATTAATTAACTATTTTTCATTTCAGGATGTGAATTGAAGTCAATCAAAAGAAAGGATACAAGTCTAAGCCGAAGAAAGGGACCCCTGATACCCACAACAAGGTGGCACGATTCTTCCAAAGATGTGATATCAATACAGAAGAATTACCTTAAAGTAAAAATTCAGTGTTCCCAAAAACCTTTTATAAATGCAGGCCATGTTTTGTTCTCTATAATGTGCTTTCATCAGTATCCAGGTGTGCTATATTGGATTTTGCCTTAGTTACTACATTTTGAACCAAAGGTCCATCGAAAAATCAGAAAAGTCCATTGAAAAAGTCTATCGTCAGGTCAGAAAAGTCTATCGTCGGGTCAGAAAAGTCTATCGTCAGGTCAGAAAAGTGTATCGTCAGGTGAGAAAAGTATAGCGTCAGGTCAGAAAAGTCTATCGTCAGGTCAGAAAAGTCTATAGTCAGGTCAGGAAAGTCTATTGTCAGGTCAGTAAAGTCTATCGTCGGGTCAGAAAAATCTATCGTCGGGTCAGAAAAGCAAGTATATCGTCAGGTCAGAATAGTCTATCGTCAGGTCAGAAAAGTGTATCGTCAGGTCAGGAAAGTGTATCGTCAGGTCAGGAAAGTGTATCGTCAGGTCAGGAAAGTCAATCGTCAGGTCAGGAAAGTCTATCGTCAGGTCAGGAAAGTCTATCGTCAGGTCAGAAAAGGCTATCGTCAGGTCAGAAAAGTATCGACAAAGTCAGAAAAGCGTCAGGTCAGTCTATCGTCAGGTCAGAAAAATCTATCGTCGGGTCAGAAAAGCAAGTATATCATCAGGTCAGAAAAGTCTATCGTCAGGTCAGAAAAGTCTATCGTCGGGTCAGAAAAATCTATTGTCAGGTCAAAATTGTCAGGTCAGGAAAGTCTATCATCAGGTCAGAAAAGTCGATCGTCAGGTCAGAAAAGTATATCATCAGGTCAGAAAAATATATCGTCAGGTCAGAAAAGTCTATCGTCAGGTCAGAAAAGTATATCGTCAGGTCAGAAATGTATATCGTCAGGTCAGAAAAATCGTCAGGTCAGAAAAGTGTATCGTCAGGTCAGAATCATCAGGTCAGAAAAGTGTATCGTCAGGTCAGAAAAGTATAGCGTCAGGTCAGAAATGTATATTGTCAGGTCAGAGAAGTCTATCTTCAGGTCAGAAAAAAGTCTCGTCAGGTCAGAATCGTAACGTCAGAAAAGTCTATTGAGTGGGCAAGTGGAAATCTCTAGTCTACGGCCCCGATTTCAAACCCCTGTTGTGATGTCTAGGAAAGTCTATCGTCAGGTCAGGAAAGTCTATCGTCAGGTCAGGAAAGTCTATTGTCAGGTGCATTGGTTAAAATATGAAAATACATACTGTCTTGATGTCTCAGTTCATAAATTATGGTAGTTTCATATTGATTCTGATTCATTTTGAGGCTTCAGTCAACTACAATTTTAAGCCCAATAATAATCTGCAATGAGAGGCTAGTCCTCTCCAATGCCTGGCTGTGCCAAGGACACACAAGTGTAAATAAAGTAATAAATGTGTATGTGATGAATGTAAATAAAGTGTTGCTTTATATGATTTCCAGTGTTTGTTACCATTTCCTTTCTAGTTAGTCATATTGAGATTGTTTCAGGTTTTCATCAGGGGTATACTACTAGCCTGTGACACCCCAGGAATTGCAGCTTCCCGGTGTGTCACAGGGGATATTAGTACTATAAAACCTGATAATTCCTATTTTCATAACCCCTATAATTTGAATTAATGAAAAACCATCAATCTAACAAAAAACGGTCAAGTTAAAGGGCCACTGAAAAATAACGGTCAAACCTTGGTTACCACCGAAAAAAACGGTCAAATATTGGTTAAAAAAACACCCTGCAAAAAACAGTCAGCATTGAGATGACTGGGATTTATCGGTCACTGACCGGTTTTTTTTCTCGGTCACCAAAAGTGATGACCGTTTTTTTTTCTCGGTCACCAAAAGTGATGACCGTTTTTTTTTTTCGGTCACTAAAATCTGACCGTTTTTTTTCGGTCACTGAAAATCTGACCGTTTTTTTCTCGGTCAGTGCCTGGCAATTGGATGCCAGCCAATTCCTGAGAAAAAACGGTCACTCACCGAGGTTGGGTCTATCAGTGTATATCAATTAATGTATCAAATTTCAGGACAATCTATGTAATATATCCTTTAGTTTTATAGGTCCTCATATGGACTACATTTAGTTACTTTACTGTTTATTGACCCCCGGAAATATTGGAAACTTTTTTTTTTCAAAAACGAAAATAACAAACTTAAAATCTAGAAATACTTATAATATCATTAGACTGTTTACTATCATTGGAATCGGTTTGATCTCATCCTTTCAGATATAATGGTATCTCAAAATCTATTTTTTGCGACTTATGACTCATTTTCCTGAAACACATCACATTTATTAAAAATAAGAGTGGTCCGATTAAACTTCCCTGCGGTACACCGTTTTGTATGGCAATCAAATCTGAGAGCATATCATTGAGAAAGGTATTCTGTTTCCTATCTACAAGATAATTACACACAATATTTGTTATCATGGGATTCACACAGTAGTAATCTAACTTTCTCTTTAATATATTATGGTCAATCCGATTAAAAGCTTTGGCGATGTCAAAATAGCTTGCCACTGATAATTTCCCAGTATCCATTCCCAATAATATAGGTTCAGTAAACTCAAAAAGAGATAAGTTAGTAGAAAAACCCTTTCTGAAACCACCTTGGCACCTAGTAAGAAGATTGTTAAATTCCATATGATTTGATATGCTACACATATGAAATTTTCTAATATCTTTCAGGGTAAAGGAACAAGTGCAATTGGGCGTAGATTATTAAAGTAACGAAGGTTTCCATCCTTGGGTATGGCAACAACATTGAAGTGTTTCCACTCTAGGGGCATCGTACCACAATCAATACACATTTTTAATAATGGCATGAAAACATGTGATAATTTGCTGAGGTATAGCTTTAGGATCTTTGTGCTTACCCAGTCGAATCCACAATTTTTGTTTATGTCTACTTTATCAATGAATTCTACCACCGCTTTCTCAGAAATGTTTATTTGTGTGCCAACAGTAATATCCGGACTTATTTAGCCCATTACTGGCCTGTAAGCCTAAATGTTATAAACTCGTATGTTGTATTTTTCCTATACACTTTTAGATATTGTTCTGTAAGTATTTGTTCTGTAATCTCCTTGGGTGCGAGAGATGTACATGTATGAACAAACGAATATCCATACCTTGGGTAAAATCCATTTCCCTTTTTGGAGACAATGGTGGAATCTGTGGACAAGGATCCAGCCCAATGGTTATCTTATCCAACTCTCTTTATGAGACGTTGTTTTATCAAACAGTTAGTTCGAGATAGAGAGGCCTGCAAAAAGCACCACAGGACCAGTGCTTCTTGTCTACTCTCAACTGCTGCTTTGACCGAAGTATTGTCCATACAGGAAGGAGGTGGTGAAACAATGCAGAAATGTCGACTTGTGGTCTGTTATTTTTCACATTATTATGGAAATACTGTAGTGTTGACTACCAACCTGTGCTTGCTCCAACACCTAGGAAAACGGGGCAAGACAAGTGTCCTGTCGGTCAGTGACGAGGTCCAGCGGGGGTCTCGGCTGGCCGGGCAGACAGAGGAGGAAACGGTGACTACAGTACATGTGGACCTTTGTGTATTGAATTTCCAAGGAGAGGTTAAGACATTCAACAGGTGTTCAAAAGCACACCTCCACACACAGACTTTTTGAACTTACTTCACTAAAAGACTTTTTAGTAACCGGATAATGGACTCACATTAATGAACATTCTTTTAAATTGAGCCATTTTTATAGTTCTCCAGGCCAGTTGGTCCACGGAGCCATTGATTTCTGTAATTGTGTAACCTTATGTATTATTTTTACTATTTCTTGATTGGTTGGCAGGGTTGGTCAGTCGACTAATAATTTGTAGTGTTTTGTTTGAAAATTTATATATTTCAATCAAAAGAAAAATTATGGACAAATGTAAAGAACTGGATTCTTTTTGGATTAAATCAATGACCTAATGAGTCGACTGGCCACGTCTGGGACATGCACCCCTGCATTATTAGAGGAGGAGGTGAATAAAATATAATCACAAGAACCCTCTACTGAATTTTGGCAGACTGGTAAATTGATTGATAGGCAATGATCATTGGATAAGGAGAATGGATCATTTGAGATACAAATGAATGCAGATCTTGGAAAAATGGGTATAAATACATATTTAGTCATCCAACTCTTAATCCAGAAATTCCAGAAGTGGTCCAAATGACGATTTGTATAGTTTGTCCAGTCTTTGAACATATTTTTCAGTGGTCCTTTACTAGGGAATACTGATACATTAAATCTAAATTGATAATTGGACCAAAAAATATTGTTATTATTCATAATATGTTGAAACCATCTTTGAGCAGATATTTTTAGTTTCATGATTAGAAAGAAATAGCGAAAATAATTGACTGGTTCTAAATAGTCCAATTCGTGGAGGTTTATATTCATATGGTGGTTTACTTCAAAGATATCTGTTGTTATTTCATCTCTATAGACAGGGATGAAATGGATTGCCATATGCTTCAGCAGGGGCAGGAAAATGAAGGAGAAAACAATCACAAAGACCATTAAAATCCAAAACTTTGATATTGTCAATATATGAACATGTAAATGTCTCGCTGTTCCTCTGTACACACACCAGATCCAAGACCAGACACAAAGTTTTGTTGCTGATGTGTTTCTTACTTGAGCAATCTCCACATGTAATGATTAATCCCTCTCCAACGTCTTATGTCAATGTGAAGATATAGATTCAAACTCCCAATAGTTGTTAATGCACCAATGCCAGAAGATATGTAGTGTTTCATGCTTTAAAGGTATACGCAGGTGTTCAATGGAAAAAATATTGGTCGGTGACTTTTTCATGAAACGTTCAGGGATCATTCCTGACTACATAAGAAAGCAAGAAATGAAAAAAAAAGTATATCTCAACGACTTATTTTTTTTCCTACAGCCGCCTGAAAATAACAGAGCTTTAGCACTGAAGTCTAAGGAAAAATGTGTTTTTTTTTCACGTTTCACTATATAAAAAAAAATTGATCGGTGACTTTTCATCAAAACTTTCTACACATATATTTGGAGTATTATGCTACTGATTTACCAAAAAAAAACTGTACGTTGACGGGGTTAAAAAAAAGTTATGGTCATTTGAAGTATAAAATAACCAATAAAAACCAATAAACATAAGCATAACCGATACAAATGAATCTTAAAAACATGACTCAAAACTGCTGTAATGAAAATAAACCCTGTAGATATTGAAAATCTTGCACAAATACATCTCAACTTATCACGATAACGAAATATTTCAAAGAAAAATAGGAGCCGCTAGGTGGCGTGGGCATGGACACCCGCGTATACCTTTAACATGCTCCTTGAGAATGTATCAACACTCATCAAATTAATACCGATTATGATTATTGCTATTAGCAGTGAGCTAGTGTGGCGACTGCCACCATGACACCCAAATGTCCCTCATTTTTTTTTTTTTTTTGGACAAATTTTATTCAGGTTGTTAGTAATGGCATAGGCCATGACAGGCTAGTACGGCTCGGGCCAATCCCGGTATTCCGCCGCATCCTGAATTTTCGCTTTACATTTGACATTCTAATTTGAGTGTGTAATCTTTACGTTAAGTACAATTCAGTTAGAAGTGATAGATAATAATGGGATGAGATGGTTAATGAGTGAAAGAAAATGATCGAGTATTATCTTAATGTCGTCTTAGGTGAAGGGTAGGTGATTGTTGATAATTTCAAAGATATCAAGAATTTCAACGGAGATAGTTAAAATTGGATTTGCTCTGGTATAGGAATTGCACCGGAGAGGATATCGATCTTTAAACGCTGTTTAAAGATAAGCTTATCTTCTATGCGTTTCAATGAGTCATTGAGATTATTCCACATTAAAGATATATGCGGGTGTCAACACACACGCCACCTAGCGGCTCCTATTTTTCTTTGAAATATTTCATTATCATCATCAGTTGAGATGTATTTGTGCCCCATTTTCAATATCTACAGGGTTTGTTTTTATTACAACAGTTTTGAGTCATGTTTTTTAGGATTCATTTTCATTGATTATGTAATCCAAGTACGTTAGAATCATTGATTTTACCAATAATAATCTAGTTTTAATATTTAGTGCATATCGGTTAATATATAGGTTAGTAAGCCTGGCATTTGCCTTGCTTATTACATTTTTAGCCATAATATCAAATTTCAGGTGGTTGTCAATAGTCAGACCCAGATAAACAAAAGTACTAACCCATTCAAGGTTTGTTTGGTTGATATGAATGTATTGAATTGGTTCAATCAATTCATAGACCTGACCTGGTGGTATCAGCATTGCTTTTGTTTTAGGTATACTTATCGACAGTCTGTTAGTATTGCTCCATTTGGCTACCAGGTCTGTGTCAAATTGGCTATTCGTAATTACGGAGTTATAGTTGGGGGCGCTATTGATAAGGACAATATCGTCTGCGAAAAGGAGAATTTCTCCGTGGGTTTGTAATCTACATAATTATGTCATTAATAAAAATGTTAAACAAAAGTGGCCCCAAGATAGAACCCTGGGGGACTCCACATTTGATAGGCAAGTAATTTGAGTAGGTATTATTAGAGCGTACCCTTTGGTATCTACCGGTTAAATAATTCTGGATCCATATTCTGAACCATAAAGGGAGATGGTAATGTTATAGTGTCAAATGCCTTTTGATAATAAAAAAAAACTAGACTACTATGAATTCTTTGGTTGCGGTTATTAGCCAGTCTATATAATAGTAAATATACCGTCTCTATTGTTGAAGCATTTTTTCTAAAACCTCCTTGTAGTGGGGTTATTATTTTATTAGTTTCAGTATAATCTTGTATTTGGTTATTTATATGCTTTTCTAACATTTTACTTAAAACATGAGTGAGGGAAATTGGCCTTAAGTTGGTAACCTGTGTGGCGTTCCCTTTCTTGGGTATGGGAATTACTGTCGCTTTCTTCCACCTAGCTGGCATTGTGCCACTAGTCACAGATAGATTTAGTATGAAGATTAATTGCGGTTTGGTAACTGTGAACAATAATTTATATATGTGCATCGGGATTTCCTCACATCCTGAAGATTTGTTTGTCTGCAGGTTGTTTATTATGATATCTAACAAAAGAAGTGTAATTGATTCGTAAGGTATTGCCTCTAGTAAGTTGCCATTGAGTGCTCTTGGCCCAAGGTTCGGTGGTGTATTACTTGGGGGTAGTTTGGCTGCTGTTTCCATGCCAATATTCGCAAAGAATTTATTTATTATATTTGGAACATTCTCGGCATATGCCATTTGGTCATTAGTGGGGTCGATAATTTTATTAATGGTCTTAGATTTATCCTTGAGGGGCAGGTAGTCATTTAATATTTGCCAAAACTTTTTGTAATCATATTTATGCCTCTGTAGTTGGTCCGCAAAGTAATCACTACGGGCACGTCTAGTTTCAGAATTCGCTCTATTCCTAAAATATACTGCTCTACGTCTATGGTTATCATCCTTCGACTTCCTGTATTTACGGAAGAAGTAGTCCCGATTATGGGCTAAGTTTAGTAATTCATTAGTGTACCAGGGGGGCTTTTCTTTCTTTGCTTTATATGCTTTTTTAGGGCATATTTTGTTAGTGATATTCAAATATTTGGCATAAAGGAGCTTCGATGCTGCGTTGGGATCAGTACAAGCATAGTAGTCATTCCAGCTTTCGATTTGGTTCACTTCATTAGTGATGGTGGCTAAATTTAGTTCAGCGTATGACCTAGCTTTAAAATTGCATTTCGTATGTGATTCCCTTCTTTTCTTTCTAGTCATGAAAATAATACAGTGGTCACTTAGATAGTAATCAACAACTCCTCCCTCTCCGACATGTTTAACATCTGTCAGTATATGGTCAAGTGATGTGGATCTGCCATTTAAACCAAGCCTCGTTGGGAGGGAGATCAGTGAGTGTAGATGTCTACTAGAGATTAATTTACTTAATTCTTCTCGATTATTTTTTGGTTGGTTTGAGTCAGGTAACATGTCGATATTTAAGTCACCCATAATAGAAATTTCAGATCCCTGATATCTTTCTCTAGACTGGTCAATAATATTCATTAAGCTGTCACAGAAGGAGCTGACCAGTCCCGATGGGGGCCGGTAGACATTACATAATATCAGATTTTTAGATTGAGGGTACTCTATATGCAGGCAATGTGCCTCTATGTCTTTGCTGGTAATGGACAGATCGTGTAGGACAGTGTATTCCAGAACATTATTAATGTAGGCACATAGGCCGCCTCCGTTTGACTGTGTGCGGTCCAGCCTTTCAATGGTATGGTTTTTAAGATGAATATTTGAGCTTAGGATATCTTTCTTTAACCATGTTTCTGAGAGTAAGAATACATCAAACGTTAGGTCATCTAACTCCATTTTTAATTGTGGCCACTTATTCAAAACAGATCTTATGTTTAGGTGGAAGTATCTTCTTCCTTTGAGTTGATTACAGTCTCTGAGCGATAACTTTTTTACACACAGGTTACTCATTAGGTAATAGAGCTATAATTACATTGTGGACAACAATATATAGAGCAGAAATAAATGCTACTACAAGGCAATTAATTGATTCCCCCCACTTTATGCAGGTGTTCAATCTGCCGTAGTCATTATATAACAGCAACGAAACAACATATATTATGACAGAGATAGCAGTACTAGGTCGGATATTCATATCTTTCAACCAAGGAAGGTGTACAAGCACAGCTCCCCACAAGCACAGCTCCCCAACTGGATACTTTTCCAACCAGCCATCTCTATACATACAATAAACCAAGTCAATTATAAAACAATTGCCAAGTAAATTTGATCTACGTGGCTCACTTTGTGGGTATATATTAGGCGGTGGGGTAGGAGCTGGTAATAGTATACAGAGGTCATTAGATGGGACGGGGTGGGTGGCTTGGTGTGTCAGTGTTAGTCCGCCTAATAGCTTTGGCGAGTGGGTACTACAGGGGTCAATAACTAGGACACAGGTGGCGGCTCGATATACTTTCTCCAACAGCTGTCGTCTATGGGTTATATGGGTATCATTAGACAATACAATATTAGGTGGGTTATGATCAGTTCTGTAACATACATGCCGGCAGTAACTGGGATAATGTTTGGGGATCAAATGGAAATGGAAATGGATTACATTTAGAATTTCTGTGTAGAGTATATGAAGATTCCATAACACAAATCCAACTCCAAGACACAATACAATGTGATAGACATTAGCGTAGAACAAACAAGGGTTATAAGTGCAATAGTAAATACTAGTCATTGGGGGATAGGCATGTGCCATTCATGGTATTTAGAACGAGTTGTAGCGGTGGCATTTCTCGATCTGTCTGGCCCAGTCCTGTACAATATAACTCTCCCTGGTCATGGAGGTACATGATGGTTTTTCCACTCCATTTGGTGTTTTTATCCAGTATGGCATTGTTGCTTAGCATTATGCCAGTCCCCCAGTACTTATTGTAAGTGCACTCTGCTAGAGTCACCATCCCAGTTTCAAGCAACTCTTGTCTAGGTCCCTCGCATTTGGTGAATTTGGTTAGCAAGATGTCTTTCATTACTTGATTCTTTATTTTATCCCAAATATCGTTTTGCCCGCATCGTTCTCCCCATTTCTTCGCACTTCTTGGGCAAGTTGACTTGGAAATTGTTTCCGCAATCATAGGGCTACCAGTTTGTACTGCTTTGGTGTACTGGAACGCCTGTTCCGCCGAATTAAAGTCTTTCCCATTAAATCTAAACAAAGAATGGTTGAAATTTGAGAAGGGGGAATATTCCCCTTGATAGCCGATAGCTCCTTCAACTGCCTTCGTCTTTACTTCAGACAATTTGATACCAGGTGGGAGATGTTCAAGTTGGTCATGGGAATATTCTGTTTCGCCGATCTTTAATTTACCCCTGGCTAGGGCTATCTTGTGTCCAGATTTAGTTGTTTTGGCATGTGCCACGATTTGGCGCATGTCTGCATGTTTCCTGGCTAGAGGTTCGGGGAGGTCAGGGTTAAAGTAGACCATAGCGTATTGGGGATAGTTCTTTAGACGGGCTTTACTGCGAAATACACGGTTTCTCGCATCTTCGGTTTTAAATTTCAATATAATGTTTCGTACGGCATTCTTATGCTTAGGCATTTTGCCTATACGCGAGGCAAATTCCAGATCTTCAATGGAGAAGGTCAGATCAATCGCCCGGCATAGTTCAGTCATTTTATGCCAAGTCACGTTGCGCGGATCTCTAATTTCGTCTTGCGTTTCGGTATAACCAGATATAATAATGTGCTTCTTTCTTGCGCCCCTATCTAGATCCAAACAGTAGTTCTCTAGATTAGCAGTAACTAGTGTAATGTGGGACATTTCTAGTTCGAGCTGTTGGACTCTAGTGTGAAGGCGATTAGCATATGCATGTACCCGATCTAACTTATTTGCAGTTGGCATGAACTCCCTCCATTGCTGCTCAAGAGTTTTTAATCTATCGTCGGTATTCATTGTGAGGAAGAGGGTAGTTACAGTAAAACTAGGGAATAGCTCAGAGAATATATCTTTTCCTAACGAGACAGTCCTAATATCAAAGGCCCGAGTACACAAAGACTGGCATGTCCCTGGTATAAACAAAGCAGTGGTGTTATATTTAGCTCTACCTGTACCGGCGTTGGTGCATTCAGTCCCTATACGAACATTATCTTCTGATGAATAAGTTCTCCTAGCATGGAATTCCTTCACTGTAAAGTCCTTACAAGCTTCTTTGCATTAGGCAACCATTTGTGGTGAAAAGATGCAGGTGAAATGGGATGAAATAGAAGGAATAGAGATCCCCACATATGTGGATCAGGATCTATGGCAGAGCGGTCGGTAAACACGTCCTCTCTCCATCGCGGTACACACTACATGCCATGGTTATTAATCTTTCCAGGCTTCCCCAAGCCTAAATCTCTTAATAGGTCAAATGAATCCAGGGTCAATATCGATAGCACTTATAGCTTTATACCCTATCACAACCCCAGACTACCGCTGACTAATGGTAAACAGTTAGCATGAGCACCAGGTAGGTGACATGATTGAATCCCCTCCCTGTCTGCCTTGGATGGTGCACCAGACATGATTGAACCCCCGCCCTGTCTGCCTTGGATGCCTTCACCAGACATGATTGAACCCCCTCCCTGTCTGCCTTGGATGGTGCACCAGACATGATTGAACCCCCGCCCTGTCTGCCTTGGATGCCTTCACCAGACATGATTGAACCCCCGCCCTGTCTGCCTTGGATGCCTTCACCAGACATGATTGAATCCCCGCCCTGTCTGCCTTGGATGCCTTCACCAGACATGATTGAACCCCCTACCTGTCTGCCTTGGATGGTGTGCCTTCACCAGACATGATTGAATCCCCGCCCTGTCTGCCTTGGATGGTGTGTCTTCACCAGACATGATTGAATCCCCTCCCTGTCTGCCTTGGATGGTGTGCCTTCACCAGGCTATACTATCTCTCTCTCAAAATGTTTTTGGTGGAACTTAGTACAGAATGACAGACCTGTGTAAGCGTAGCAGGTGCAGGCAAATTTCTCAGTTCGTTTTCTTATTTGAGGCAAAACCTTTTAAGGAGCCTCACTGGTATTGATTGCGCCTGAACTGTATATTGCCATCGCTTTCATATTGACTGAGACAATTATGCAGGCCAGGTGCAGGCTGTTTACATGGCCGCCACCTCCTTGGTGTATATGTGTTGTTGTATGGCAGGCCATAGTCTACATTGTGCTGAGAGTGTTTGAAAATATCATTCTTGTACTGTTTATACACAGTGTAGCCAGGGTTTCGGGGGCCCAGGAGCCATGAACCATCAAAGAGCACTCTTGTGTCTTTAAACCCTAATGTATCATATTTCCTGCTTGGGTACTGATAGTCCAGGTCCGTTGTACCAATCCATTCTATCCTCCATCCTGCATCATGGGGGAAATGGGTCTGATGTCTCCAGCCAGATGCATTCCTGTATATATTGAAACTCAACTTTTCTTTCTTGTGAATCAGTAGGGTGAAACCAGCTTTTCTAAATAGAGGACCAATGAGTTTTGCTGTTCTGTATGTTGAATCATGGAGGTAAAAGGAACAATCTGCATCCTTTTCCCAAGGCGTTACCCCATTGTATTTCAGTGCACCAAGCAATGTGCCAAAACTCAAGTGTGTCTTAATGCCATGCTGTTCTGATATCTTGTGAAGGAACTTAACTTGCTCAGCAAGGTCTCTCAGACAGCAGGGATGAAGAGCTTTACCATCTCTTGTCACATGTTGGCACTGGTATACAGACTTGTTACATGGTATTTGGATAATCTTCCCATCAAAACTCAGAGAATCAAGCTGCCACATGTTAGCAAAGTCAACCCATGCTTCAGGTAATCTTGCTTCAACAGCTTTTCTTACATAAAACAAACTCAACGGGCAAAGCATCAATGTTTTGTGTTTACTCATTAATCTGAGGAAGAAATCATGAAAGATTGCATTTTGTCTCAAATCTGTGTTGAAAGGGATTTGTCTGGCTACATGTGTGTAGATAAGGAAAGGCCCATCAACATGGTGGCAGTAGACACAGCTGTCATGAGAGGTCTGGTAGCCTGATGTGTATGTGAGGGAGTAGTCGGTGAGGTGTGACTGTTGGCACCCCATGTACCAGCGGCCATCAGCATACCTGTAAGCTGCACCCACTACTGACACCTGAGTCTGGCAGGTCAGTCTGGACAGAGCTTCCTCCAGCTGTATGTCCTCATCCATGTGGATGACATCTTTACCAATGAGTACCACCTCAGTTTTAGCCTGCCTCACCAGCTCATTCCACACTGAACCCACCCTGGAACTATCCTTCATCAACCTCAATATCTTTATCTTATCAGAAGTAAACTTGTCCAGCTCCTGACCCTCAATGTGTATAATGACATGCACTGCAGGAAAGTCTCTCCTTATGTTGTTTATGAATCTGATGATTTTCCACTGCTTCTCCTGGTCAAAGTGCAAGAGGAAGGTGATGTTTGCTGGTGTCAGGCACCTGGTCCTCCCAACATTCATAGATGCAGTAGATGCTGTATATGCAGACAATAGTTTACTATTCACTGAGACATTATTTAACTTGTCCTGTATCCCTGACATCAATATTGCATTTAAAAACTCCAGATCTTTGGCAGTTGGAGATTCATTGGTATTGGTCAGCGAAGGAAAGAGATTATGTAGTTTCCTGCGAAGACCAGAGTCATGGATGGAGCTTATATTGAGACAGAGAAGCTCTGAAGTACTTCCATCTGGGCATGTGCAAGCAGTTGTCCCAACTCTATAGATGTGATACACATGGTACAACTGACATGACATCAGGAATAAGATAAAGTTCCTTCTAGACAAATAGAAAAGGCAATTCATGATTTCTATCCAGAATAAAGTCTGACTCTTCGGTTCACCAACTTATGAGCAGTTGAAAGAAACTAGTATTAAATTGTTTCAGTTCCCAGAAACAGAGAAACAGAGAGCATGCCACACACAGAGAAACAACAACTTGGTTGCACTAGAGCCAATCTTCAAGGACAGTGTCAAACAGAGAGCATGCCACACATCGCATAGCTCATTTATTATCCAGGATTCAACTGGATAAGACCAGACAGTGGCAGGCACCAGTGCTGTTCTCCAATAGGCCAAACATTGTGTCTTATGACCAAAGTGTCCAAAGAAAAACTGCGTTATTATGGAACAATCTCGATGTTGACACAAGAAACATAAATGATTATAAGGTCTTCACAGCCTTAACCAAGGCTGAATGTATGTTACCTATATTCTCTTAAAACCGTAAATATCCTCCTCCAAATATCCATCTCTCACCCCTCATCCTATCATTGTAGTTCTCTCCTAGTTTCTTCTTTTAGCGAGTCTCTTTCTATTTGTGTTGTTACATGCATAAACAAGTCACAGTTTATAGAACCCAAAGGTAATATTGCAGATGTTGCCAATCATATAAATAGACTATATGTTACACTATATATTTATGAGTTTGATATAAACCAAAGTCCCAATCAATCAAGTAAAGAAGCGGTCTCAAATATGTACTAAGGTTATGAACGGTTATAACTGAATATGATAGATAGATGTGCACCCATATACTAATTCCTTGTAATTTAATTGGCATGAATACATCGTCTTCTCTGTTTGTCAAGGAAATATATTCATTATATCACATACTGTATGATACTTTTGTTAAGGTAAGCAACAATTGACTACCAAACCTTGTAACTTAAACGGCGAGGAAATACACATTCCTAAAATTCTACCAAGGTAACAAGTCATGATGTTATGATTAAATAAAAAATACAGACTACCGAAAGCCTTATAATTTAAATGGCATTGATTAATGTAATCCCTATATTAACAAGGCAAAATATCCATATAATATAGGGTAGAGCGATTTCTACTAAAAGAGGTAGAAAAGAAAAGATAGAAAGAGGTAGAGGTCTGTCCCCCCTCTCTGGATGTCATCGTATGTGGTTTGTGAAGGTATCTGGGGTGGAAATGTGATTTTGAAGCCTTTTTTAAATTGCGATCTCTACACTCTATTTATAGCCTGGGAAAGCCCCTGTGAGATACTACGTCATTTCCCACAAGCTTCGTCCAGGGGGACCTAAGTAGTACAGAGGTATTTATTCACCCCGAGGGTCATGACATTATTAGAATTAAAAAGAGTTCTAATAGAGCCTGAGGATATAAGGCAATTGAGTAAAGAAGTAAAATTCACTCTCAATTAATAGGAAATGTGTGGGCATACCAATTTCAAATGAAACTAATCCATAATCAAACTACCAATTTAATTCTTAATTAATATCATATAATCCAATCAAATGATTCATGAGTTAGATAATTAACAGCTGTGTATTATGATAGTACCGGACAAGTAGGTGGTCTGGCATGAAGGATCGCATTGACCCGAGATGATTCTTTTCACATGGCACACAAGCCTATAGGCGAGTGTGTTATATTGAAAAGAGAACCTAAAGAACCTACCTTTTCTTAACCGTCCAAAGGGCGGGTTTACTATGCTAGTATAATATAAAAACTCGGATAGAGAGAATTTACATACTCTAGATTACTATGACACAGACGATACCTCAAGTGTCTCATACAATGTTACCATTAAGAACAAAACCTTGTAACATAAATGGCATGGATTGATATAATCCTAATTTTAACAAGGTTAATAGTCGTAACAGGACAAGATAACAGGGTTAATTATTATCATAATTAGACAAAGATCTGATCAATGATACAGATAATAACCCTGTTTACTAACAGTAAACACATGGAGATCACCGATGTGTCATAGAATGTTCTCTGATTATAGGTTTACAATCTATCACCTGCACTAACACTAAGATTGGTCAAATAAGAAGTCATTTGATTACTGAACTAGATCGTATGACATGACATACTGATAGTGATAAGTATCTAAAGGCTACAAACCTTGTAACTTAAATGGAATGGATAGACACAATCCTTATTTTAAGGCTATTATTATAATCTCTATGGAGAATCACAAGTACCACAAGATCTAAGGAATATTATTTGTATATTGATATTGATGTAATCCTACACAGAAACCAAGTTCTGTTGCGTGACACTATATGGTCATGATGAGGGATATGATGTTATAGATCATACCAATTCATCATCTTTATATTACTGTACCCTTGTTGTACCTATCTGATGAATAAAAAACATCTTATCTTATCTTATATTATACCTAGTAACTTAAAGGGCATGAATACAAGTATCCAATATAATTTTACAAGGTAATTATATATATATAAACTTTTATTTTCCATATTACATACTTAAGGCCTACATGGAGAATGGGTCTTTTGTCTCAGTCAGTTTTCAGAAGACAGTTCTTCCGACAGGACCCTCTACTTATTAAGATAACATATGCGTATCATATGATACATAAGTTTTTAAACAGTGTAAAATCGAATAACAATGCACATAATGCAACTTTATACAGTGTTTTCACTTTCTGTGGGTGCTGCGTAGCTTGCAGTAGATATACAAAATATAGTGTGGGGTAATTCTTACATGATTACAAATGCTTTGGTTTTTTGAGGATGTTTCTCCCCAATCATAATCATAAAATATTCACAATATATTTTAATAGAGATGAGGAAGGAGGCAACAAGGAAGAAGATGACCCAGGGACAATCACTCTCATCTAGGTCCTCAAAACATTGTCTCTAAGAAAAGTTTTAAACTCTTTCCATTCATACATTTTTGCGTGGTTTGGGATACTGTTCCAAACGGTGGGTCCTTGATATATGAGGGATTTTTTTATTTTCTCTGTTTTAGGATTTGGTACTACTAGTAATTTTCCTGAATCTAGGCTTCTTATTGTAATTTTTCTGTCATCAATATTTTGTCCATTCTGACTTAATCTAAAAGCGTATTCCAATAGGTGAGCCTCTCTCTTTTTATGAAGTAGTGGTATTTTGAGTTCTTTGTGTAAATTTTCAACATTGATAGGTAATCAAACAGAAACCGTTATAATATACTGTTGTGTTAGCAATGCACTTTTATCAATATAAAGGAATTAAAGCATAGGATGTAAAGTTGAAGTGATCTTTGTAAAAACAAATAACTCCCGTTGATTGCTTTATGCTAATGTTTATTAGCTAGTAGAGAAAGGCTTATCCCTACGCGTTTCGACCATAGCATAGGTGGTCTTTATCAGGGGAATGAACAAGATAATAATAACATTGCTTATATATGGATTTGGGATTTGGCACAGTTTGACACATTTTACACTTTTGACACATTGGTGACATATATGACTTGTTTGGCGCTTATTGCACTTAGAGAGGTTTAAGTGTTAAGTTATGGGTCGTACAGGGGGCACAGGGGGTCATAGTTTTTATAATAAATATGAGAGAATTGAAGTTCTATAGTTTTAAGACTTCAGGCATTATTATTTTACTCAGGCGGTTGTTGATTGCTTGTGATAAAAAAGTTTTTTTGGTTGTGCTTACAGCATACTTGAAATGTCATCTATGTGGGTTGTCAAGGGGGTTTGTGCGGCCGGTGCCACAATTGCTTCGCCTTTCGCTATAAGTGTGATCGATAATCATAAGAAAATAACAAATGAAACAATAACACTCGAGGATGCGCAAGCATTTTGCTCAATAAAAGGTTATAAGATAATTCCACTAAACATAAGAAGTGTAGTGATATTCATACATTGGAGCCGTTTATTAGTTCTACTGAATAACAACAGAGGGCACTACCGTTTGCTGTACTGCTTAAGCCATTGCTTTTATATCTGATTAATCTACATGATCAATGTAACTATTACAACTATTACAACTATTAGGTATGGAGTTCAATACTATTTACCATAATGTGTCAATATGTGTATAAGTGTCTGTGATGCATTCTTCATCCCTCAACATGTACTATTTCATGATATTGTTGTGTATGTATGCTGTATGTTCCATTAAACACCTTGATCTCTTAGGGAGCTAAACTACCTCTGAGCCTGGGCTTAAGGCAAGAGGCCGGCGTAGGGTTGACAGAATAAACCTAACATTGGTTGTGCTTACAACATTTGAGTTATGGTTGTTCTTTGCTAAGTCCGAACCTGGGTTGTGTAAGAAGAACACTACACTTATAGCTAAATCCTTCATAACATGGGTAAATAATCTTTCTATTAATTGTACTGTAGTGACCTTCGGATTTGCTTGCTTGCACGTAATAAGAACACAACCAGGAATTAAACTATTGCACAGCTTTTATAACTTCTTGGGACACATTCTCCTCTGGCCTGGCTATATAGAAGTGAACCAGTCACCTCTATACCTTCTAGATAACATATAAAAGGTGTCACATGGCACAAGGCACAAGAAGGGAAGATGAGAAGTTACATGGTAAACAATACACCAAGCTCTCGGACTGGAGTCTGCCAGATAGATAAGATAAAGATGAACATAATCAGAAGTGGTTATAGTTAATGGGAACATGAAAAGGTAATAGATGTATTAGCTGGTAGAAGTGGCAATACACTGTCTGGTGTGAGGCCATATGACATGGTGCTGCCCACTGGTACAGGGCTTTGTTGCACAATGAAAGTCCACAAACGTGCAGCCTAGGAATTAGATCATTGTAGATCTTTGGTTAAGAACGACCAGGATTAGGGACGATCAGGCTCTGTTGCACAAGGGTCCGTCCTAACTCTACACACTTGTGCACGTTCTCAAGTTGCATACTCTTGCACATACTTATACATAGAATACGGTATTGATAACTGGGGACCCTGTATAAAGCAGAGGAATCCCTTCTTATGACTTCACTATCCATGGTCTTTCCCGAACTTTATTCCAATTTAGTCAATTGAAAATTGTGCTACCCCACTCACCCACTCTCGATTGCTAGTCAATATTGTTAATTGCCTAATTGTGCTAACTCTGCTCGTTCTTTGGGGGTACTGACGAGAATCTGTTGCACAACTAATTTGTGGGTTCACGTTCATACATAATAAGATAAGATAAGATAAGATAAGATAAGATAAGAACTACTTTATTCATCAAATTGGTATAAATTACACGATAAACAGGTATACAGACATCTAGATTACCTCCAGTTCTCCCTGACGTTACCTTTAGGCCTAAAACTTTGTTTTTACATGACTTTTAGCTAATCTAGTGTACATTTAAGTGACAGTGGTACAACAGTTAAAATGTTAAAATATAAGACATATAAGTAAGAAGGAGCAGAGAAGTATTAAATACTTTCCCTTTCTCAAGTCGATATTTATAATACCAGTACAGGTATATACCCAGTACTCAGTTTAGCAAGTTGCGTCGTCGTCCCAGATTTATGTTGGGAGTGACATAAACATTTTGTCAGATGGAACATAGGTGTACTTCTAGAGTCGTACATAAACAATTCAGATAATAGAGGTCTTTACACAGTGCCTCATTCTTACGCATCAATTAATATCAGTGAAGGTATACAATTTGTTTACTCAGCTAAGACAAGCTGCGTAGAGGTCTCAGAGAACATACTGAGAATGACATTCACGTTTTGTCCAATGGAATGTCTAGGTGTACTCCTAGAGACTGAAAGTGGTTTACATTTTTAAATTTATAAACAATTCATAAATCTTTACAAATCCCAAAAGGTTATCACAGGGGTATAGTTTACAGTGTTCGTTCCAAGTGTGTTCGAACTTCTTTTGGAGTGCTTAATTCATGGACTATGGTGGGGAGTGCGTTCCACCCTGTCCTGGCTCTATAGATGAAACTATTTTTATATACAGAGGTTTTTGGAATGAGTACTTTAAGATTCCTTCTGTTTTTGGCATGACTTCTTGTGTTCAGGCCTCTGTTATCCTGATTTTTTGATTTTTGTGAGAGGTAGAAGGCACTCTCCATTAAATGGATTTCAGACCTCTGGCTGCATGTTAAAATCTGTAATTCTTTATAGGCGTTGTCCACATTTGTTCTTTTACAGATTGCTTTCTATTTTTTAGGTAATCTCGGAACCATTCATTCGAACGACCCTTAATTCCATATAATTCAAGTTTTGTCAATAGTTTTTCGTGATGTACGGTATCAAAGGCCTTCTTGAAGTCCAAGAAGACCGCCATACAAGATTTCGAATAGTTAATATTATCATATATTTCCTGAAGAAGATCAGTGTGTGCTTGAGATATAGAACAACCCTTCCTAAAGCCATATTGTTTATCATAGTATAGATTTTTCGATTCAAAATAATTCGAGAGTTGTTTTTGTATAATTTTTTCTAGAATTTTTGCAGGCATTGAAATCCCAGATATCGGTCTATAATTATTTGTCGATTTTTTTGAACCACTCTTAAAAAGAGGGGTAACTACAGCAGTTTTGAATAAATCGGGTACAGTAGCTGTAGTGATTGACAGGTTCACAATATGTGTGAACTGGAAGAGAAGAGCTGTCAGGCAATTTTTTAGAATTTTACCTGAGATGTTTTCAATTCCAGAGCTCTTGTGGGGGTCGATACTGTTCAGGGCTTCAAGGATTTCATTTGGTGTAACTTCCTTGAAATTAAGTTCAGTATGTTCGAGTGAAATATTATTTGTTTTACCTTGTTGTTCAGTGATTTTCTTAAGTTTCTCAGATTCAGGCGGGGAGGGGTCAGGGATCTTTTTGGCAAGCGATGGTCCAATATTCGTGAAGAATTGGTTGAACTCATCAGCAACCCTTTCTTGATCGACCTGGGGCCCATTTCATAACTAGTAACGGAAATCCGCTATCCGCTATTAACGGATTTTTTTTTAGTGGGGCAATAGCGGATATCCGTTAATGCGTTTCATAATAGGATCCGCCTAATGACCCGTAAAAAAGCTCCGCTATTGCCCGTTCCGCTCCGCTCCATTCCGTTATCCGCCGCTATCCTCCGCTCATAGGATCCGCAAGGATCGTTGTTTACATACACAACAAGGGAGAATATTTTTGCTACACCAGTAGTCGACGACGTCTTCCGTGTAGTTGAAGGTGTCTTCCGGTCACTTCACTTCCGAAAAACTTCGCTGCAGACAATTGATAGCATCAAGCAATAACTACTGTTAACTACTGTCCAAAATGGCAAGTAACGACAAAGTAAGTATATAAATGACAACCCTTCATGATAGTGAACGTGTTGTGATTACAATGTTATCAATTGAAAGTTTTTTTGTAGATATTTCATTTATCGCTTATACTTTAGGTCAGTCAGTGTTATACATGTGACCTAACAGTGACACTGTCACTTGTGCCATTGACAATGCCATTCACGTTATGGGTGACGGTGGCTAAGAACTAATGACTAATGGTTGATAATTAAACACTTAGAGTATACTATTTACTAATCAAATAGGTTGTGTCAAAGCTAATGCGTGAACCACGGTGGCAATTCGTGGAAATAAACGTTTTGTTGTGCTCTGCGTTGGAGTTTCAAGAAATAATCGAATCAACTCAGACTGACGCACACAGATGGGTGTGGCATGAGATTGAGAGTAAGTTAAAAGATATTTAATTTGAAGTATTGATATTGATACGAAATTGATCCTGAAGTACCATGGTTATGAGCATGAAATTATCAATAAGCATTGAGCCCTTCCCCTCCCCCCCCGACACACACACACCTATAGGCTATATAGGCTATATGGTTTAATCTTCAAGCAGAGAGAGAGAGAGAGAGGGGGGGGGGGTCAAGAATCTATATTTTGCCCCATTTTACATAACTAATTATTTCACAGACACAATATTTAAATATCATTATGGTATTTTGACAGAGAGGGTCAGTGCAGTGACATTTAATGTCCGCACAATTGCCAAATTGATGGAGAAGTTAGACTATTTCGTGTCTAATAGCAAAGTCAAGGTAAGGCACATTGCTTATTTTTAAATCTAGCAATTTACTTGGATGATGTCAGAATAATATGAGAATAGGGTGATAATTATTTATCTAACACAAAACATACTACATCCAATCGAAAACAACATAGCCAACCATTATGTGATACATTGAGTGTAATCACCCTCCCCTATCCTATGATGTCACATTTTTGGTAAAAATTCTTCCCAATTGTAATTACAGAGAGGGAAATTGGAGCGAACGTATGGGTCGTTGGTTGATGTTCCGGCCAAGGAAAGGCTGGATGAAAACCACTTGCTTGCACTCGTATATGGGCGGTTGGCTACGTTAGATTGTAAGATTTATATTATTATCTTGCAGCATTTTATTTCCTAGTGAAGTTCAGTGGCTTTTTACCATGCATTTCCCTTATAGAATAAGGAAAATGCCTGGCGAAGATTTTAAATAGAAATTGAACCTGTTATTCTGCTAATGTTACCAATTCAATGGCATATATATAAGTAGTGATTACTTTAGAAATTTGAAAGAGTTCAGAATTGTGCTTTTGAATATTGTTAGACAATGTATACAGCTATTCATATGCAAGATTTGAATTATCTGAGATTTGTTTAAGGGTAATCCGAAAGGGGGTGTAATAATTCATGATAATATATCTTCTGTGAGATGGATGTTTACTGGTGCGATGTTACCAACTCAATGGCATCATACATAAGTATGTATTTTAGGAAATTGAAATAGTTTAAAACTGTGCTTTGAGGTACTGTTAGTAACTATATCAATCAATGTATATGCCACATTTGAAGTCCATGATGATGTGATCGATCTAAAGCCAATCTGAAAGGGGGTGTAATAATTCATGATAATAATAGTAGTATATGGAATCGCATTTGCCGCTACCCTTGGACGAAAAGGTGCGTTTTCGTGTGAGAAAGCACACGATTTAGTGTGTGCGCATTCCGCTAGGTGGCGCGGCGGTCGCGGCGGTCAGCGATGCGTTCAATGCTAGCGCTCGCCACTAGGTGGAGGCTAGTCGGATTGCGTTCAGCGATGCGTTCAATGCCAGCGCTACTCACTAGGTGTCGCCACCGCTTGGTCGTTTCAGCAGAGATTTGCGCGGTTTCCGCTAGTTTACTGATTAAAATGCGTTTGCATGAATATGCACTGATGCGTTTAATACAAGAACTATACGCATGGAATATTCTGCTAAAGAGAGGAAGTTTTTACCACGTGTTTACCATGTATACCAACCCTCACACGCTAGCTTATTAAACAGTTGTCATTGGAGCAAGACAGAGGATCAAACGATTTGTATTATACATATATGCTTGTTAAAAGTAAGGAAACAATACATATTAAATATGGACAACCCTGGGAATAAAGACCATGTTGAAGAAAAAATGGATCTAAAGAAAAAAAACCAACAATTAAAGGACACAATTGTCTTTATAATTCAACATTTTTCATCCCAGTCTAAACATAATTTGAATAGTCGAATTGAACAGGAGTTTTCCGCCTTAAAGCGAAAACTTGCAGAATTAAAGGAGACCAACGAAATATTAAGAATGCAGCTTAACCAATTTCAATCAAATCAAATGAAATTTTTAGCTGATCGTAGGGAAGAGGCTTTGGCAAAACATCGTGCAGAATATGATAGAGGACGACAAGATAACTTTACCACTTATGAAGATACTGAGGATGAAGATTTGGATGAGATAGATACAATTGAATGTAAAATGTCTCACCAAATTACAGAGGATAGACGTGAAAACGAGAAAAAAGTCATAGATTTTTTAGCATGTCCAAAATGTGACAAGCATTTTCATTTTACAGACCCGTCCTCTTTTCTTCTCCATTGTGACTTATGCTAGAATTCCGCATGCTAGACACTAGCGTGACTTTTTATTATACTCTCACTACAAAAACTATTCGCATCGTCAATCTCACCTTTTCTTACTAATTTCCACAAGGGCACAATGAGGATACGCGACACTTTTATGCAAATGAATGAAAGAAAATATGGTATAAAAATCATCTAGCTTTTCTCTTTTCACCATTCACTTGTTTTCATAGAATTAGTGAACTCTTGGATTTACCTAACTTTTTTCCTTTCTCAAAAGCTTCTCTGGATTTATTTTACACAATGGCTAACGCAAGTTTAAACAGAACACGACATATATGGGAGCTAGGACAGAAGCTTCATTACATTCGGGATAACTATTCTTCCTTGGTTTTATACCACCATGCGGACAAAGACCAGTTTTTCATTGCACACATATTTGAGGCAGGTTTTATTCATGAAATTCAATCTTGTGTTTTCTTTTCTCACCCTCAATGGTGTAGATTGGGAGACTCCGTGCTGAAATTATGCAATGGAGTTATCGATGAAACAAAAGGTATTATTTCTAAATTTAAATGCAGAATACATTTAGGGAATCATTTGTATATCAGCTCACATCATAATTGGTCCAAGGAAGAAAAGATAGAAATTAGACAATTTCAAAAATGTCACGAAGGAGCTCACATTTCTTTTTTACCTAATACAAACAGCGATATCAGTGATTTTTACAAGGATATCTCGCAAACGAAAGATAGAGTCTATCTTTCGTTGAAAGATTTGGATCGCCTTAGAACAATTTTTTCATATTACACATCCTTACTTGTAAGACCTTTTATTAAACCTTGTCATGAGAAGTTAGGAGGATGCTCCGGTTGTGGAAACTGTTGTTTTAGAAAGCACAAAACCGGTGCAGAAATTGATTCTTTCACTGTTTTGGAAGGTAGATTCCCTCATGAAGAATCACATTTGACTTTATCAGACTCAGTATATGAAGGACCAACTACCTCAAACTATCACCATGTACTAGACATTCATAATTCGTTTAATGACTAAAAATATAGACAGACGCTCTTCCCCCTCTGCTTCTGCTGCTGCTGCTGCTTAGTCAAGTGAATAGAAATTTTATCCTTTACCCTCCACACTTTAGTTACTGCTTAGCCAAGTGAATAGAAATTTTGAGAAAGGATATGTAAATTAGTCTTGGGTATAAATGTCACTTTTCCAACTTCTGCTGCACTACGTCCTCTCTGCAATAACAGATCTACACCTCAACTTCTGTTCGTCGCCAGTTTACTACTTTGAAAATGAATTCACAAACATCTTCATCCAAGGTGAGTTTTTTTATATTTTTCCCCTTCTCTAGTTTGCTTTATTGTGTTTATTACGATTGTCTTTTATCATTATTAGTATTATTTGAAACTACTCAGACTCTGATTCACAAGCTCCATTTTTTAAAAAATTATTTTAAATTGATACTGTAGTTAAATTTTATTTACGCTTTATTTTAAAGAAGGATAAGGGGGAATACATACTTTTATTTATTTAAAACATTATTTTAAACTTAAGATAAGATTATACCTAATTGATTGCTTTTATTTTTCAGCAACTTTCTTCCTCTCCTTCGCGTTCACCTCCCCTTACCCGAGGGCGTGCTAGTCGAATCACATCCGAGGACACCGTGATGGACCTTTCTGGAATAGATTGGGAGGAATCTTTGGAGGAAAACCAAGATTCTGACAGGACCGAATCAGCCCCGCCAAGCCCAGGTTCCGAGTCGCCTGACATCGGATCAGAGGTGGACTTAGAGTCTGGGAAAAGAGCTGATCCTAGACTTTCAGATCATTGTTACAGCAAAAAGGCGACTCCTCCTACAAAAACCACTTCCAACCCTTCTTCTCCTCCTCCTCTTCCACCTAAGAAAAGAAGGGGGAATGAGACTTTCCCCTTTGAAACCATGTCTGCTCCTGGAGGCCACTTATTTCCACACACACCTCATATGTCGGACTTACATTCTTTAGCCCTTCCTATTGGAAACCTACTTCAATACCCTCCCCTCTCAGCGAGAGACAGGGTAAGAAGGCGACTGGTGGAAGAATTTTCTGAAAAAAAAGACACAAATACCACTTCTCTTTCACAAAACTCAACTGTGACTTCTAGACAACCAGCAATTCCTTTACCTGCTTCATCTTCCCCTCCTGCATTTAAAGTGTTGGAGGAATACACTTTTGGATCCGGATTAGTGCTCCAACATTTTTCATTAAATAATGAAAAATCGTTCAAGCTAGTGAGGAAGGGAAAAGATGGAGTCCAGGCAAGAGGGATTAAACTTTCATATAGGAGGCTTTTTAAACTATCGAAATACCTGCCGGAATATGTGAATGAAGTTGTGGGAAATAAGTCTCAGGCTACTTCTTTAGGCGGTGGAGTTTTTCTTTCGGTAGAAAATGGTTGGCCTGGAGCTGACATTCGCTATTGGTACGAGGCAGAGGGAGAATTAAGACCCTCTCGCTATGGCGAACGAATTAGCGAGGGAGAAATTGCTTCACTTTTAAATATTTTAAAAGCCGTTATTGCAAAAGATGGCCACATTTTTCACAATGGGATTCTTGTTTGTTCCCACTCTTTAAAAGAAAAGTGTGGTGAATGCTTTCCATGCAATGGGGTAAAGCATAAACACCAATCATGCTAAATGAACAATTGTGAGCAGTGAGACGATTTAGAACTTTGAACACCGAATTTTTACCTAAGCAACTTATTTTTACTTTTTGTCATATTATTGATGCCTTTTTCCAACTGACTTTATCTGATTTTCCATTTTATATATATATATAAATACCGGTGGTTTTTTTACCGTTCGTTCCACGCTTGAATGTACATACCATGCTTTACATGCCTTCCTTTGACAAACGGGACGGATCAAAGGAATATATATTTAATCCACTATTTGTAGTCTTGTTTTAAATAATACGGGTGCGAATTAAAGAAAAAATAAAAGTTTGAGTTTAAAACAAAAAATTGTTATGCCTTTGTTGAATATTGATGTCTTGCAAACGCAGCGAATTAGGAATTAAGATAACAAATTATGTTTTGAAATGAATATTTCTCCTTTATTCATAATTTGATATGCATAAGTGAACAAATGATAATGGGAAACGTGAATATAAGTTATACATTAGTCGTTAAATATCAAATCGCTTGTGTGAATCACGATTACAATCTACACAACCAAAGTTTAACTACGTCATACAAGTAGATCACAGTTCTAACTTTTTGTGAAAAAGCATGGAAGCTAACTTTACACTCCTCTTGTTCCTACTCCCGTTTGGTCTTCCAAGTTTGTTTTTACTTCCCTTTGGTCTACCAACCTTTCGTTTTACATCACAATCAGAGTTTTGTTTTCTTTTTCTTAGCTTTTTATCCTTTTGTAAATTAATACTTTCACTTTCTTTCATCTCATCCGTATGTTGCACACTTGTAAGGGGGGAAACAATTGTGGAAGTCTCCATATTATGATCCAAATTTTCACTCGGTGGCAGTGATAAAAAGTCTAGTAAAGCAGTGTCCTCACTTTCATGATGTTGGATGGTCTTTATAATTTTTTCCAACTCATCTTGAATATCTGAGTCGGGGAATAGGGGAGAAGGAGGGGGTGCTTGAGGTGAAATTTCGCTTCCAGATAATACAGAAAAGTCCACTTTTGCTTGCGTTTTATAATCCCAACTTTCTCTAGTCCCTGATTCAACAGATTCGGATTTATTTTCTTCGTCAGTTACCAAATTTCTACCCCCTTCCATAGTTGAGGAGGGGATAGATTTGAGCTCTTCTGCAACCACTTTTTGAATACTAATTCGTGCTTCTTGAATGGCAGATTCCAAAGTCTGAAGAATGGAGCAGATCGATTCCAACATTTTCTTAGTTTTCCTGTGCATAAAGATATCGCTAAGTGAGTTGTGTTTTTCTTCCCACACTTAAGAACGCTACTCTTAAAATGATGGCTATTTTTTTTCCCACCCTCCTCTCAACTATTTATTTCCCTTTTCCCTTGTTTTTGATTGGCCAAAACTAAATTACTGTATTTTACAGCTCAAACTTCGCATAACAAGACAATAATGACCTGTACTTAAAGTATGTTTAAAGGTATGGGGAAAGGTAATGTAAGCGCATGTTATACTGCTTTTACCAAGAAATGAAAAATAATTTTAACACGGGGAAATAAAATTGTAGAACTTGTTCGTGTCACGTTTCCCCACCCCCCTACCCCACCCCACTAAACCACACCCCTCCCCTCCCTGAAGCAGACACATGCATACCCACATACACACTATTTGCACTTGCCGATTGCAAAACCGCAAACTGACCGCACTTTTGTCTGGTCGCTGAGGAGCGCGGCGTGGAAGACCCGTTACATGAGTCACTAAGTGCAAACGACTATTTACTTATTTTTCCAAGTTTCAAAATCAAAAGCGAAATAAAGAAAGAAATATATTAAAAACTATTTCCTCATTCTCTAATTTAAAATATTTAAGTTAAGTTTATTAATTAAGTTCTTATTAAAGAATGGGGAAAAAAGTCTACCCGTATCCCAGCCTAGTCCTTTCCACGTGTTTAATCTTTTTTCCTATACTCTAGTTTTGGTAGAGAAATTTTTAGTAATGAATAATTATTATTTAAAAAACACCAATTCCCTCTTCCCTACCCACATTTCTATCTATAAATTTTAAAAAAACTGACGTAAAAGAACTTTTTTCTCAGTCGCTTTACTTCACAGATGGACCCTCTCACACTGGAGAGAGGGTCAAGATCGGTAAGACTACTTTATCAAAGAAAGTTCATACACTGGAGAAGTGGTCAACATGGCGACGGTTGCATGGTTTTGCCTTGCTTTAACAATCGCTCTCCATCCTGGCTTAATTTTTGCCCTTTTGGAATATGATTGTGGGGAAGATGCGGGAGAATGCATCTGTACATCAGAATCGGTAATTTGTCAAAAAATCGACTATCCGTTTACATTGTATGCTGAGACGACCACCGTGCGCAAAATAACTTTCCAGAACTGTTGGATATCAAGATGGGTGCCGAGCTTCTTTTCTAAGTTTCCAAAACTAATGCTTGTAGATTTGAGAAATTTGCTGTCAGAGTTTGATTGTGGATCACTTCCAAAGGAACCTAAGTATTTAATCCTATCCGACTGTATCAATGAAAAAAAGGCGACGACAACTTACATCCCCATCCCCATCCCTTTACCACTTCCAAGACGACCAGGTGAGATCTAATACGGTGACTTTTTGCATGGTATTATTTATTATAAAAAAGAATTACACTGCATTGACTAAGGAAAACAAACTTTTATTTAATTTTGCAAGCGAGATACACTAGTTGTAATGCTCTGTATAAAATAAAGGATGTGCAGATGTATGCATAATTAGTTTTTTTTTTATTTTTCCCTAGCCCAAAACCAGGGAGATGAAGGAGGTGATGACGGAGAAGACGGACCTGAAGGTGGTCAGGGAATGGGCCATGACGCGATTGACGAAGATGAATTAATGGATTCAGATTCTGAGGAAGAGGAGGGAGGTGGATCAGAGGAGAGTTTAGAAATAGGGGAAAATCATGAAGGAAACGACGACGACGATGACACCAATGATGATAACACCACTGGTAACTAGCTGGTTATGTTACTATGTATATGGCCAAGGCCAGCGAACGGACTACATAAAAGTGACATCTATTAGTGAGGCTATATCTCCAGAATGACAAATCCTACCCATTTTCTTCTTATACCCACTTCTTCCAGACATATTGGTCTATATATGAAGAGGATTTCAAAGATTTGGTGACATTCCTTATTTTGATAATTGACTGATATTCATTTTAGTCATATTGTGTGTCTCTACGACGCATTTTTTCTCTAAGATGAAATTGTATTAAAAATTATGAAATCTAAACATTTCAAAAGCTGGGACATATCCCTTATATCTCTCCTTACATATCCCGACCCTCCTAAAAATATATTCCCACATCAAAACATATGGTTGTCCTTTCATCTCATCAAGGAAGCAAAAACATGACTTTGGCTAATCCTGTCATGTGCCTACAACGCTTTTAGAAACGTCCACATTTTGACCCAAATAAGTCCCAATTTTTGAAAATTACATTTTTGTAATCTATGAATGATTGATACTCCTACCTAAAAAATAATAAGAAATTGTTCCATTTTTTGTTGCCCATTTTTGTTGAATAATATTTGTCTCTACGACGCCATTTTTCTTTTGTTTACTGCTTGCTTCCATTGGTATGTAACAGCAATATTTCTGCTTGACTCAAGTTATAGTATCCCATATTAGTAGATTCAAGTCTTTTCTTGATTAAAAATGTAATACAAACACTTAAAAAAAGGCTAGGTTGATCTGACTCTTTTTTGCCATTTGTCTCTACGATGGCAACGTCGTAGAGACTGTGTCCTCTAACCAAATGAGTCCTGATTTTAAAAAATAACAATTTTGTAATCTATAAATGCATGATGTTCATACACAAAAAAATTAAAATTGTTGATACATTTTTATTCCCTATTTTCGTTGATTTAAATGTGTCTCTACAACGCAATTTTTCCTTTCTTTACTCCCTGTTTCCATTGGCATGCATGTAACAGCATTATTTCTGCTTTACTCAAGTTATAATATCCCATATGAATAGATTCAAGCCTTTTCTTGATTAAAAATCTGATACAAATACTTTAGAAAAAGCAAGTTTGATCTGACCCTTTTTTACCATGGGGGCGTCGTAGAGACACAACTGAGACAAATAAGATAATAATGTGACTGAATTGTGTTGATTCTGATGTATTGAAGGGTTGGGTTGCTGCTATAGGTGTAGGGGGTGAAGAGGAGAATGGGTTCGCAGTAATTGGGGACTTTTAAAAAGAATACAAAACTATTTTTGGTTCATATCTTTCCCTCTTTGTTTCTCTCACTTCTGTCGTCTCCCCCTCTTCTGACCTAAATGTCTCTTATTCCAACAACACCACCGTTTTGAGATATGATCAAATTTGAAATAAGTATTTCTATGTTTTAAGTGATAATTTCATTTTTGAAAGAAAAGGTTTGCAATATATTGGGGTGGAGAATTGATAGTAAAGAATCTAAATATGATATACTTATAAGATGATCTTAGAAACGCATGGATATATTTATTACACCGTTTTGAAATTTGGTATCTATATGTATCCTACTAGCAGCTCCAAGAACGCCAAAAGTGAAATAAAATGAAATAAAATAGAATTAAAATTAATACAGAAAGAACAAAGGATATGTATAGGTGTCTTGGAAAAAAGAAGGGAAGGGGAAGGGTTGAGCTACTTTGTTATAAACTGCATTGTTCCCACATTTCATCTGTAATATGTTAGTTTCATCTGAACTCAGTTGAAGTTTAATAGGCTTATAGCCTATTTTGTCTCCAACTGTACAAAACAAAGCAGAACTGCAAGCTGATTGTGCATTTTTGCGGTTTTGGAGAAAAACACATATATCATATTTGAAAAAAAACCCACATTGTAGTGTGTCACAAGGTGGTGTTACACATGGTGTTGTTACCCATTGTAATGTGTCACATTGTTGTGTTACACATTGTGGTGTGTCACATGGTAGTGTTACACATGGTAGTGTTACACATGGTAGTGTTACACATGGTGGTGTTACACATTGTGGTGTTACACATTGTAGTGTGTCACATGGTGGTGTTACACATGGTGATGTTACACATTGTTGTCAAATGGTAGTGTTACACATGGTGGTGTTACACATTGTTGTCAAATGGTAGTGTTACACATGGTGGTGTTACACATTGTAGTGTGTCACATGGTGGTGTTACACATGGTGATGTTACACATTGTTGTCAAATGGTAGTGTTACACATGGTGGTGTTACACATTGTAGTGTGTCACATGGTGGTGTTACACATTGTGGTGTGTCACGTGGTAGTGTTACACATTGTGGTGTTACACATTGTAGTGTTACACATGGCGGTGTTACACATTGTGGTGTTACACATTGTAGTGTGTAACATGGTGGTGTTACACATTGTAGTGTGTAACATGGTGGTGTTATACATTGTAGTGTGTAACATGGTGGTGTTACACATTGTAGTGTGTCACATGGTGGTGTTACACATTGTAGTGTGTCACATGGTGGTGTTACACATTGTAGTGTGTCACATGGTGGTGTTACACATTGTAGTGTGTCACATGGTGGTGTTACACATTGTAGTGTGTCACATGGTGGTGTTACACATTGTAGTGTGTCACATGGTGGTGTTACACATTGTAGTGTGTCACATGGTGGTGTTACACATTGTAGTGTGTCACATGGTGGTGTTACACATTGTAGTGTGTCACATGGTGGTGTTACACATTGTAGTGTTACACATGGTAGTGTTACACATTGGAGTGTGTCACATGGTAGTGTTACACATGGTGGTGTTACACATTGTGGTGTTACACATTGTAGTGTGTCACATGGTGGTGTTACACAATACAGTGTTGCATATCTAGTGTTACACATGGAGGTGTTACACATTGTAGTGTGTCACATGGTGGTGTTACACATTGTAGTGTGTCACATGGTGGTGTTACATATGGTGGTGGTACACATTGCAGTGGTGCATATCTAGTGTAACACTAGGTGTCACACAAGGTGGTGCTACATATTGTAGTGTTACACATGGCAGTGTTAGACATGGTGGTCTTACACATGGCAATGTTACACATGGCAGTGTTACACATTGTAGTGTTACACATGGTGGTGTTACATATTGTAGTGTTGCACATGGTAGTGTTGCACATGGTAATGTTACACATGGCAGTGTTACACATGGTGGTGTTACACATTGTAGTGTGTCACATGCTGGTATTTCACATTGTAATGTGTCACACCATGGTGTGACACATTTTGTTTTTTCATAGATTTTATTTCTACTGGGTACATCGCCTCCAAGAGGAGTAGGCTATTACGGTGGACCCAGCTTGGGTTAGGAATTTACATATGTACATATGGTAGTATAGGAACAATACATAGGGTAATAACAGGTAGAAGATAGAAGACAACCTCTTGCAGTGAGAGAGACTTCGTATTGTTTGAACTGAACTATTGGTAAAATCAAGTTGAATAGACATACAGAACAGGGTCTAAAACGATACATGTTGTCATAATATTAGTGGGTATAGATTGACATTTCATGTTTGGACCGTACCATTGGAAAGAACAGTGTTAAGCTAAGAAGAGGCACAAGATTCTTCAAATCACAAATTAAGCCCGTGGTAATTGTGTGAGAAGGAATATATAGTAGTGAAATAATATTGTTAAACATATAGTACTGCACTTGAAGGTTAAAAGGTGAACATTGTAGTGTGTCACATGGTGGTGTTACACATTGTGGTGTGTCACATGGTGGTGTTACACATTGTAGTGTTACACATTGTGGTGTTACACATGGTGGTGTGTCACATGGTGGTGTTACACATTGTAGTGTTACACATGGTGGTGTTATACATTGTAGTGTGTCACACCGTGGTGTTACACAATACAGTGTTGCATATCTAGTGTTACACAAGGTGGTGTTAGACATTGTATTGTTACACCTGGCAATGTTACACATCGTAGTGTGTCACACAGTTGTGTTACACATTGCAGTATTGCCTTTCTAGTGTAACACATGGCGGTGTTAAACATGGTGGTCTTACCCATGACAGTGTTACACATTGTAGTGTTACACATTACAGTGTGTCACATGGTGGTGTTACACATGGTAGTGTTACACATTGCAGTGTTGCATATCTAGAGTTACAGATGGCGGTGTTACACAAGGTGATGCTACATATTGTAGTGTTACACATGGCGGTGATTTATTTCAGATGCAGATCAGGAATTAGCTCATTTCAATGCTAATTTGTCCCCCGAAAAGGAAATTTGAATATTGAAATTATAATTGACCTATTATAGGTGACCCTGTCATAAAAAATAAATATGGTTTATGATATATTAGGTCTTGGAATCCCTCCTGACATGTCTGAGAGTGAGCACAGTCGTTTCTGACCATTTCCAATCATATTCAACCATTTCAGAGACATGTTAAATACTGATTTCAAGCCAATGTCTCTACGATGGCAAGTGTCTCTACAACGCATTTCAAATTATTGATTGGCTCCATGAGTAAATATGTATTATGATTGTTTTTGTCATGTAATCACTTCTGCCGTGTCTGAGGTTGGGTAAAACCATTCCTGACCATTTCCAATCATTTCCTACCATTTAAGAGACATTGTAAAAACTGATTCCCAGCCAATGTCTCTACGATGGGATGTCTCTACAACGCATTTTAATGTATTGATTGGCTCCAAGAATAAATATTGTTCATGATTATGTTTGTCATATGTTCACATCTCACATGTCTGAGGTTGAGCAAAACCATTCCTGACCATTTCCAATCATTTGCAACCATTTCAGAGACATTTTAAAAGATGTTTCCATGCCAATGTCTCTACGATGGCAAGTGTCTCTACAACGCATTTTGAGTTATTGATTGATTCTAAGAGTTAAAATTGATTGTCACTCCCAATATTAGCTGAAATGATTGACTGTATTAGGGGCTCTGTGCAGGTCGAGAATTACCTCATTTTAAAGCTAATTTGTCTCCCAATAATATAATTTACATATTGACATATTAATTGACCTATACTTGCTGACCCTGTCATAACAAATAGATATGGTTTATGATATATTAGGTCTTGGAATCCCTCCTGACATGTCTGAGAGTGAGCACAGTCGTTTCTGACCATTTCCAATCATATTCAACCATTTCAGAGACATGTTAAAACCTGTTTTCCAGATAATGTCTCTACGATGGCAAGTGTCTCTACAACGCATTTTTGATTATTGATTGATTCCAAGAGTTAAAATTGATTTTCACTCCCCAAACTTTGTGAAATGGTTGACTGCCTGTGGGGTAGTGGGCAGATCAGAAATTAGCTCATTTCAATGCTAATTTGTCTCCCAAAAATGAAATATGAATATTGAAATATTAATTGACCTATTATATCTGACCCAGTCATAACAATTAAATATTCAGTATGACTCTGTTTATAATGGAATCGCATTTTACAAGTTTGAGAGTGACCACAACCATTTCCGACCATTTCCAATCATTTTCCACCATTTCAAAGACATGTCAATAACTCATTCCCAGGCAATGTCTCTACGATGGCATGTGTCTCTACAACGCATTTTAAGTTATTGATTGATTCCAAGAGTTAAAATTGATTTTCACTTCCAAAATGTTGGGAAATGGTTGACAGCCTGTGGGGTAGTGTGCAGATGAGGAATTAGCTCAATTGAATGCTAATTTGTCCCTCAAAAATGAAATCTGAATAATGAAATATTAATTGACTTATTAAAGCTGACCCTCTCATAACAAGAAAATATATTTCATGACTCTTTCTGTCATGGAATCACTGTTTACATGTCTGAGAGTGAGCACAACCATTTCTGACCATTTCCTATCATTTTCCACCATTTCAAAGACATGTCAATAACTCATTCCCAGGCAATGTCTCTACGATGGCATGTGTCTCTACAACGCATTTTAAGTTATTGATTGATTCCTAGAGTTGAAATTGATTTTCACTCCCAAAATTTTGTGAAATAGTTGGCTGCATATGGGGTAGTGTGCAGATCAGGAATTAGCTCATTTCAATGTTAAATTGTCCCTCAAAAATTAAATCTAAATATTGAAATATTAGGTGACTTATTAAAGCTGACCCTGTCATAACAAATAAATATGCTTTATGACTCTTTCTGTCACAGAATCACTGTTTACATGTCTGAGAGTGATCACAACCAATTCTGACCATTTCCAATCATTTTCCACCATTTCAAAGACATGTCAATAACTCATTCCCAGGCAATGTCTCTACGATGGCATGTGTCTCTACAACGCATTTTAAGTTATTGATTGATTCCAAGAGTTAAAATTGATTTTCACTTCCAAAATGTTGGGAAATGGTTGACTGCCTGTGGGGTAGTGTGCAGATAAAGAATTAGCTCATTTCAATGCTAATTTGTCTCTCAAGAATGAAATCTAAATATTGAATTAATGATTGACCTATTAAAGCTGACCCTGTCATAACAAATACATATTCCTTATGATGTATTAGGTCATGGAATCCTTCCTGACATGTCTGAGAGTGAGCACACTCATTTCTGACCATTTCCAATCATTTTCAACCATTTCAGAGACATGTCAATAACTCATTTCCAGGCAATGTCTCTACGATGGCATGTGTCTCTACAACGCATTTTGAGTAATTGATTGATTCCTAGAGTTGAAATTGATTGTCCCTTCCAATATTTCCTGAAATGAATAGCAGTATGAGGGGCAAAGTGCAGGTCAAGAATTAACCCATTTCAATGTTAATTTGTCTCCTAATAATGGAATTTGCATATTGACAAATCAAATGACCTATCATTGCTGACCCTGTCATCAAGAATAAATATGGTTTATGATTGATTTTGTTATGGAATCACTTCTCACATGTTTGATAGTGAGCACAAGCATTTCCGACCATTTCCAATCATTTTCAACCATTTCAGAGACATGTTAAAAACCCATTCCCAGACAATGTCTCTACGATGGCAAGTGTCTCTACAACGCATTTTGGGTTATTGATAGATTTATAGAGTTAAAATTGATTTTCACTCCACAACTTTGGGAAA
This sequence comes from Sthenelais limicola, assembly GCA_942159475.1. Taxonomy (NCBI): domain Eukaryota; kingdom Metazoa; phylum Annelida; class Polychaeta; order Phyllodocida; family Sigalionidae; genus Sthenelais; species Sthenelais limicola. The sequence continues at coordinate 161,696,986 of OW804094.1, read as the reverse complement.
TGGTTGACTGCATGTCAGGAAGTGTACATAATGGAAATAAAATAATTTCAATGCGAATTTGTGACCTTCTGATTAATCTTGTACCTTGATAGTTTTATTGACCTAATATTGCAAGCATTGTCATAACAAGTAAATCTGGTTCAAGGTATTTTTTTTAATAGGAACACTGCCCACATTTCTAAGAATGACAAAAAACATTTTTGACTATTTCCAACCATTAGCAAGCTTGTTATAACTACTTTACTGGACATTGTATCTTTGCATGATAATGTCTCTACAACGCAGTGTCTCTACAACGCAGAATGTCTCTACAACGCAAGCTGTGTCTCTACAACGCACAATTTTAATTTCTCTAATAACTCCTGTCTCAATTATCTTATCTCTACAATTTTGGGGGGATTGTAAGACCATGGTTATACCTACAGTTTAAATGCAGAAACATGGTCATCAGCAATATTTTGATCTTGTTATTAAAAAGAATAGAAGGTCTAATTTGTATCAAAGAAAAATGAAAATGATCTGCAAAGTTCAATTGCTCCTAGTATTTTACAAAAACTGCCTACATTCTTAATACTTGAGGATCATGTAGGTACAAGTGTCCACCTTTGGAAAATATATCAGGATCTTTGGTATATTGAAGTTATCTGGGGTAATTAGAGGTAATTAAACTTCAAGGTAGGGTGGGCGTCGTAGAGACATTGATTTTGATTAATAAGTTTGGATAGCCATAACTCAGTCGTTTTTTATTCAAAGTCTTGCAAAATTGAGAACCAACAGGCCCAACCTGTCTACTTTATACCTACAAAAGGCGGATCAATTCTAACAACTTTTGTCTCATGGCCCTGAGTGTATAAAATGTAGTCCGTTCGCTGGCCCTGGTCATATAAATATTTTTCTATCCTAATGTTTACCCTGGAGTAAGATATTTCTTTTGCTTAAATAAAAATATGTAGATCTAGCAGGGGTAGTGTTTCATAATCTCTATCCCCATGCTCCCTACCCCGTTGTTCAAATTCGTTTATCAGCAAATATTGTGTTTGATGAATATTGTGTTTTCTTTTGTCTACTTCAGATTCAACTTTTTCTCAATCTAATGATGGGGACTTGTTTGATTTTGAAGAAACTTCGGACTCTGTGGATAGCGATTATTTACCCGAGTTAAATTATCCAGAAATGAACATTTCTTCAAGTGGAGACGAAGTCCGATACAGCACTGGACTAGATTCCCCCACTATAGTGTCTGTATTTGTTTTTTGGGGGCTTTTGACAGGAGGGTTGTTAATTAGCGTTATTTTGCTGTGTAAATTTGGGAAGGTAAGATTTGATTTGAAAGGGGGGTGGGATTTATCCTATACTAATATATCTACGTACATATATTCACACACATATATATATAGATAGATTTAGAGAGGAAATGTATCACCATCTGATGTTCTATCAAATAGGGTTTGTCCTTGCATTATCCTAAATTAAAATCATATTTTAACGTTTCAGTGCCCCTGTTCTTTCTGCAACGGATGTGGAAACAAAAGACTTCTCCCCAGCGTGTCAAACGATTCTTCCGTGTGTCACTACGAGTTACAAGGTCAGGGAAAAGGTAAGAAAGAAACAAAATGCACTCAATACTTTAATACAGTTTTCATAGTTTATTATTATTTACTCACTAACAAAGATAGATACAATATTACTTTTTGCTACATTTTAATATTACAACAACATTTTCCCGACTTTTTCTTGGGAAGTGGTGAACAAAATAAAATTGTGGTGATATTATTTTTAGACAAGACAAAGGATAAATCGGCAGCAGCAGTTTTGCAGACCACTTCAAAAACAACCAAGTGAGTATATTAAGTTAAGCTAGGTGATTTTGACATTTCGCACTCCATCAATTTCCATTTGAGCCCGAGACTTACAATACACAATTGCTGTCACCGCAGTGGTTAGAGCATTATGAAAACGGGCACAAATTTGAGTCTGCCCCTTTTTAATGAGTGGGGCAATTTTTGATTCCTGTTGTGAAATGTCAAACTTGAATACAGTTTGACCATCCTTGTACGATTTATAATTTGTATAACATTCCCCACTATCTTTATTTTTAATAGACAAGTATGCTTGAACATAATTGTCCTCTTCAAAATCACACTTTATCGGTGGGCCTGGTACACTTTGTCCGTTGACAAAAAATCCAAGTTCTTGTAAAAAAAAGTGTCCAAATTTAAACGGATTTTTATTTGATGTTCCTGTTACCCGCTCTGTTTCCTGAAAGCAGATGCAAACGGATTCTGGAATTGAATCTAGTAATATATTATTTTCAACCCACTCAGTCGAGCCTTGAGGAATTGTGAATCTTCTAACATCTTCTCGAATAAAGGGGTATATAGCAGGGTTTTTTTGTAGAACTTCATTGTGAGCTAACATGACGTCAGGATTTATTTGCAAGTGACAAGCTTTGTAAATTGCATCCTTAATCTTCACTCGATAGCTTTTAGCCGCATCACCACTCAGCAACCTAAATTCTTCCGATGCTTGATGTAATACAATTTTGACTGAAACACCATTTAAAAGGGGTTTTGGTTGGTTACATATCCCTAGTCTAAGCACGCCTTCAAATTCAGCATCTTTCCCATTCTTTGTAAACTTGGCTCGTGATTTAAAACCAACATTTGCTACTCCTTGAATGTCAAAAGTATCATAATTACCACTATCCCAGTAAAAACCTTCAGAAATTAGACTTGTCTCCCTTTCTTGGTTAGTACAATCTAAAAATGAATCCAAAATAGCTTTCTGTGCATAACAAATTCCTATTCCTGACGTTGTGGGTTGGTGGTTTACCCAAACCTCTACCTGACGAAACAAGGTGGAAAGGGGGAGGTTTGGTAAGCAGACTTTTCCATCCTCTTGCGTGATTGGGGCATCGGTTGCTACATCTTCGATGACAAGTTTTAAATATAGTTTCCCGTCCTTTAATGATAAGTAGTCACCAGAGTTTCCACTAATAAAAAATTGAATAGGAGCTCCATTTGTTATTGCAGTTTGAGGTCTATAATGTCTTATTTCCCTACTTCTAATTGCAGAGTTGACATTAACGGGGGAAAATAAATCCAATTCATCTGTATGAGCCTCTGAATAGTTTTCTCGCATATACTCCATTATTTCTTATTTTTTTTCCCCTTCTTAGTCTCTGGTTTAGTTTTAGGTTTGTTCTTCTTTCGTTTCTTCGCTGCTGCTTCAGTCTTCACTCTTTCGTCACCTTTCCGCGAATGAGGCGAAGTTAGTGAATCAAGAAAGTTTAAGGCTTCCGTTCTCTTCCTTTTTCGAGTTGTTTCTTTAGATGCGGGGTGGAGAATATTATCCAACTTTTCTGCCCCCTCCTCCTCCGCAATTTGTTTTTTAACCAGTGATTTATTTTTCTCTGTCTCCTGTGCTAGCTGTGATACTAAGCGAATATTTGGACAAGGTTTATTTCCTGTTTTTTCTCTGTGATTATTTAAAGAAAAAACTCCCTGCCTTCCTATCCCTTCTTTTCCACTTAATAGTGATTCATAGTGTTTTCTCCACTTTTCTTTTGAAGCAGAATAAGGGATTAGAGCCATGGTTGACTAAAATATTTAACTCCTTGGTCGAAGGTGAAGTGTGCACTTTGTTTTACGGGCGTTGAATAAAGGTCTGGCAGCTGTATCAGTCTGTTTTATACGCAATCTTAGAGATTGGAGCACATTTCCAGAGACTGGTATATAGTATGGGATATAATTTAAATCCGGGCAAGAATGAAAATATCTCAATACTGGAAGGTTTTGTCCATGCACATAACTTGGTTGGACCGAGTCGCACAACACAATAATATCCCTACTTTTCCTTACCACGTTTTGAAATATTTTTTCCCTCCCTTTCTTAATCACATCCTCCCTTTCAGGAGGAGCTGCCCAGCCCTTTTTTTCTAAATCTTCTTTTTCCACCTCCACTGGGTAGAAATTTGTTGTTGTTGTGTGAACGTCAGAATGATCATTGGTGAACACATTCTCAAGCATAAAAATATTAGCATTTTTATCTTCGAACGAAAGATTAAGCAAGGCACACTCCCACGCTCCTTCCAAGAACATTGTCTTTTCCAAACATATTGTAAAGTCAAAGGCGGAATTTGTTGGGGATAATTGCAAATTATCCGTTGAAGATGCGAAGATATACATTTTTTCTTCCTACTCAAACAAAATATTTTCTAGAAGTGATAGGGGTTCGTTTTCTTCATGTGCTTATATAGAGTCTAGCAGATTATCTTTTCCTTTTTCTCCCCCTTTTCTTTCCCAAATTTTTGACGTATGATTTTAAAGTCCAACTGTTTTGATTTTTTGAATATCCCATCCATTTCACCAGCACCTCCTTTTGTCCTCGCGCATTTGTCCTCTCTCGTATAATCTGCTCAACTTCGAAATAGGGATCATCATCAACAAGCACCCTCTGTAACTGTTGTTCATAAAAAATTCCACTAATGGGTTCATTTTCCCAAGATTTAATATTATAAACGGGAATGTGTTGATACACTTTTCTATCCATTATTATAAATATTTCTCGTGAAAAACTTTCATCATATTCCCTATCAAAGGGAGAGCTGTTATAGCTTATTCTCACTTTGTCGTTTATAGAATACTTAAATGCCGTCTTAGACCATGCATAGGGTAGTTCATTTTTAATATACTGTTTATTCCATAATATATAACGCTTTGTTAGCCTTGCCTTTTCTGGACTCATACCAATTGAACGATGAAAAGAATTATTTTGAGAGAGGGTAATTTCTTGCAGAGATCGGATCCATTCAAATGTGCTTTCCTTTTTCATATGTCTTTGAAGTTTCATGCGAAACGTTTTAATAGCTCTTTCTGCATAATTAGCTTTTTTCTCTGTCCTGGTTGTAAAATGAGAAATGTTGAATTTTTCATAAACTCGCTTCGCATCCTTATTAACAAATTCAGTTCCCATATCTGTCCTTAAAGCTCTCGGTTTTACTTCTGTAAATATGGATTCCATAGCTTCAGACACTTCTTTTCCTTGCAATGTTTTCACTGCTCACCCTTATTCTGCTTTTTGAAATATGCTAAATTAATGCAATCTGCATCCCACTGTTGGTCAAAGTCTGACACAACCACTCTTGGTCTTTTAAAGGATTTTATTTTCGGGGTAAATAATGTGTAAGCATCCTGTGCAAGTAGCCAGTCCTTTACTTCTTCCCTAGTTAAACGATGATCTGCCTTTTTTTTCACTTCACGGTACAAACTTTCTAGCCCTCCTAATAATGGTACCTTATCCGCAGATCCAAAATATATATTTGAAAGGTATGAGTTCTTAGCTTTAGAAGAAATTTCCCCTTTTTTATTAACAACACTAGCCTTTCCCTTTCTCATTATTTTTTTCTCTCTCTTTTTCACGATATCGGTTTCCATAGCTGTTTCCATGAATTTTTCTTCCCCTTAGTAGGGGGGCGTTTTTTTACCGTCTTACTCCCCCTTGAAGTAGTTGCTTGCTTTACATGTTTATTTTCCCCGCTTGAAAAAGGGTCTGGTTCAAGTTTTCTTCTTTTTTTGACAGGTATTCCGGGAGGGGGAGGGGGAGGGAGTGGTTCCTGATCCGATTTTAAAGACGAAGGCGGGGGTTTAATATCCTGATTTCCTATTTCAGTCTTGTCGGGAGGGGGATCAAGAGCGAGTGAAGTTGAAGAGTGCGAATCTGGTGAGATATAGCTTTCCTTGGATTTTTCTTGATTTATCATTTTGTCATACTTTTCCCAGGGGATAAGAACCATTTTCTTTGAATACTTCATAATAGCTCCAAAATTTTATCCTTAACCAGCATAAGACAGTAGTAGAATGAAGGAAAATGCTTTTGAATAATAGATAAAAGTTTTTTCTTACACTGTCGCACTTTACCTATTTTTTCAATAAGGGTTTTATGACGTGCTATTTTTCGTCGGATATAGGATGCTAAGGGAAGTAAAAGTAGGTTTGAAGCTATTTCACAAAGAGCCTTGATTTGAGAAGGGGTGGCAGTGAATACAAGTCCTTTCGCCTGAGTCCTACTTCCAGTGGAAAGTAGAAGTTTTAAATAATCCTTTTCCTTTGCCAATGTTGTAGACATTATAAACGTATTTTGAAATATTATTATTTACCGACTTCCCAATCCCCTTGCTAGATCAAGTGCGCATTGATCCTTCCTCACTTCTATAGGCGAGGCAAATGATGAAGGGGTAGGGAAGTCACAGGGTTTTATTATATTTTTAACGGGGTATACACCACTACAACTTCCTCTGTTATGTTTGATTTTATTCGCATATCTGGGTTGTGCACATTTTGATGTGGACTTAGATCTAGTAAAATATGTCCGTATTTTTTTTGTAGCACAGCTTCATCATAAGCTTCGATTAAACGCTTTCCTAATCCTGTTTGATAGGCTAATACATTAATTTGCTTAATATCTCGTTGGTTTTTTGTAAGTATAAAATAATGGGTGTTAATGCTGATCGATCTCGACTTTTTCCCTTGCTCAAATAGGTTTTGCATGACGTATATGACCGTGCAATTCAAATGATGGGACATTCTAGTAAATAGTCGCTCAGAATCTGCGTTGTTCACCATTTCATTCATTAAGTCGTCTAAAACAATGATCACATGTTCCTTTTCTGAAGCAAATTCCTTTACGTCCTCTTCTGTGGGCAATCCCTCTACAAACGTAATATAGTCAAGACTTGAATCTTCAAATCTTTCCTGCCAAATACCATAGCAATACATAACCTTTCGCGTCTGTTTTGAAAACAGCTTATTTCTTTTTTCTAATAATTTAAATAGGATCGTAGACTTTCCAGACCCACTCACACCTGCGATTCCAATAGAACCAGGGGCAGTGAACATATATTCTCCATCTACCTCCATAATGCGACCGAAACAGAGAAGAATACAGAACAAAATGAAGTTTATTTATGACTGAAGTTGGTTTTTATTATTATTAACAAGAATACAATACGTAAATACAAGTAATGACATGAGACTAGTAATACATACATATAAAAGCGTAAAAATACTATCACTTACAGTTTTTCTAAAGTATCCCTCCCCTAATAATCTCTCTTTTATTTTAAGAAAGTAAGACACTATGAAAAATACTAAAAGGTGGGCCAGTGTCAAGTTACTAGTCTCATGATGAACGTACTGGGTGCCCCTCTGGTGAGAGAGGGAGCACTGATTGTCAGGCTCTGTCAATCGAGCAATTTGGCTCCACACCTAAGTGTATATTGACTAAGCCCCGGAGACTAGTGTGGCTGGCCCGGCTAAGTTTTGTTAAAACTTCTACTGTATCCAACACCATGAGCTGATGCAATGTCCCTGCTCCAGTAACCTGGTTTCTAGAACCCCAGCGTCCCATCAGCGTCTTGCTCACTAAATAAGTTGACCCCCTTACACAACAGCCTTGCATCCGGTATTCATAGCTTCGCTCGCTTGCCGGCAAAGGATTAAGAAACAAAACAATCCGATTATCTTTTAACCCCTACCAAGAAAATCTAAAACATAGACAAGTGTCATATCAAAATTGGAAGGGATAGAGAAATAGATGTTTTATAAATTTCCTACATTAATGAACGCAGTTCTCTATAGCAAAAATGCGTCCATATACTAAGTGCTAGGATGCAGCTAAGCAGTAAATTTCCCACCCTTTTACCAACATCTGAACACCTAGTATTTAGTTGGTGTAGTCATAGCAACTGAGGGTTTGTTTTTTTCCCGCACTCTACTAACAGCAGTCAGTCTGTGTAAAGCTTCGGTGGTATTCACATGTTCATTCTCAGAAAAACAGCATGTGTAATGTTATATCTTGTCTCTTATCCTTTCCCATATTTTCCCACATGTATTCATTCCGGGAAGAAGGTGAGGTTTTATACAACCACTAATACTGGAGTCAAGACCAGTTGTCCAAAACGAACAATTACTGTTTCCAGGGTGAAGTATTTTTTTCCTTTTTAGTGTTGCAAGGAAAATTTTAATTTCCTCCCCTAATTTAGCCATTTTAAGCTCAAGTATCGACTCCATCACAGACTCTCTCTCTCTCACCCAATTATGATTTATCGCACATATGGTTTTTTTCGACTTTATCCCAAGACCCCTACCAAACAAAAACACCACCTTGTGCACCATATCTAGTTGTTTGTGAAACAAAACCTTTTCGTATTGAAACAAGTGCTCTGCAGATTTAAATGTAATGTTATTTTTTTCTAACTCGCATGGAAAGTCTAGTGAAAGCATGCAAGTCCTTTCTTGTATAACATAAACATCAGAAGCGTAGGGAGAAAGGGTTATTTGAAGTGGAAGTGTGTTAACACCGTCTGGCAACACTTCTCTTTTGCAGTAAAAGTATGTAAACCCATTTTTCACCTGATCATATGTGTGTAGCTCATTATTAAGTTGTCTAATACCGCAGTTTTTAACTAGACTATTCTCCTTTGTTTTTAGACAGGATAAAAAATTGTTGTACGGGTCGAGAACGCGTGATTTATTAACACCCTTTGCACTCATTTTATCCTTTTCTTCCCCTTTTAAAAATAAGATTTTGAGCATAGGGAAATCATCTCTTCCCCCCTAGCCTCTAATTTAAATAGACCGACTGTGCGGTTATCAAATTTCGCATCTTTTTCACAGCATCTACGTGGAAGCCAATTTTTGTAGTCTGCTTCATGAACTAGTCCACACCTTCCTTCCAACAACTCAATATATTCTTTTTTCATGCTCGGTTTAACACTTTCTTCCAACCCGCCCTTAGCAAAAGCTATGTACAAAGAGTCTGTATCCATCTGTAAAACCTGGAACATGTTTCTATCGACAAATTTAAGTAGGAAATCATAGTAGAAGGATAGCATGTGTAGCTTTGCAGTTTGTAATAAACAAAAGGCAAGTTGAATAGGAAGGTCTAGCAATATTTTAGACTTCGCCATTTGAATTTCGTAGCAGTTGGAAGAAATTTCAGTCATATTTTTAAAAAGAGGATCATTAACTTTTGTCTTAGCTGAATGTTCGTCTGGGGTATAAATGATATTCTGATGCTTCAACTTGTCGAGAATTAGCGACCCATATGCGGAATTCCCGAGGAGCTTAGAAGTGTCTGCTAAAACACTGGAGTCAGGGTTTGAATCTCCTAATCTTCTTGCTTGCTGCACTTGCTCCATAAAATCATGAAAACATTTTTCGGGCGTAAATTCAATCACCTGATACACTCGCGTTACTTCCAAGCCGTGAGATAAATACCATTGTAAAAGGTCGGTTGAAAGTAAGATTTTCTCAGCTGCCATTCCTCCAACTAGCAACCTCCGACTACCAGTATCTTGAATTGATTGAAGGGAAAATAAGTATTTGCTCATATGTTCCCCTATCGCTTCGATAGGAATGTCGGATGTACAAAATATGGGGGAGAATTCAGAGAAATATTGATAGGGAGACATTTCTTTTTCAAACCCTTTTCCCCACGTAGTAGGCACCCTAATATCTACTTGAATTAATCCATATAAAACCCCGTCTCTTACCCCTCTTAGCAGTCTTTCTTTATCTACTCTTCCTCGGTTTTTAGAATAAAATTGAGGCTGTCTACTATTGATAAGCTCTCTTAGTTGCAAATCAGAAGAAACAAGGTTGTTAAATTCACATTCAAATATTTCTTCCACTTTGTATCCCATTTTAATTAAAAATGCTTTTTTTTCCTGGGTTTTTATTCTACCAAATGAGTTGAGACGAGAAATACACATGTTAGAGTGCGCTCACTATCTCGCCACAAACTTATCAAATTTAGATCTACGAGCTTTACCCACCAGAAGTCACGCGGAACACAGAAAAAACCTAAAAATAGTACACCCTAATTCGGCCTTCTATCAAAATTGTTTCCTCTACAAAGCTCGCTCAGCTTGGAATAAACTAAGTAAAAATGTTCAGAACTTGGAAGTGAGAAAAGAATTCAGAAACAACATTCAGTCAACCATGCGTGCGCGTATCAGTGAGACATAAATAACAATGTTGTTAGCATCGATCTATAGCTACAAATGTTTAAACTGTAACTATTTGGATTTAAATTCTGAAGTAGTCGAATCAACTCATTCGTTTAATTTGACCTCCCTTATAACATAATATCATATAATAACCTGGTGTTCTCCAGGATCGATATCAGAGTAATAATAAAATAAAATAATGTACTTTATTTTATTTCAAGCTTCGATTGAATCTATTCATATAAGGGTCCAGGTGTTCTCCTCGACCACAAACATAGGGATCATAAACTCCTATTGATTAAAGCTGAATCATTTGTTTTACTTTATCCTTATTTTATTTTATTTTACTTGGTTCATTAGTCAAACCTACACATATATTTACGTAGCCTGTACGCAAGTCCTATTTGTACTGTACTGTATGGACACTAAACCTCTTGCCTAGTCTATCTCGCATTGTCTTATGTAAATATTTGAGCTGTTCTGCCCAAATATACGTAGAAAACATAGTGTTTTTTCGCTATGATTAGCCTGTACTTTAGTATATTTACCCACTTTACTTCTTGGCACAATTATCTTCAAAATTAATGGTAACTGCCGGAAGAGATGCTACCTCGTTGTAACATAATGGCATGTAGACCTTTTTGTCAATTTCCCTTACCTATCTCACTTACGTATGTGTAACTGTGATTTTATTTGACGAATAAAAAACATCTTATCTTATCTTATCTTATCTTATCATCAGTCTTTGGCATGCATTTTTCATGCTGATGCCACCAACAACCGTTAAATTCATAAATTGTGCGAGATTCATAATCAACACCATCTAAAAGAAACCCTCCCACGCGAGATTCCTTGCCATGATTTAGCTTATGTAATATTGAAACTTTGTTTTTCTGAGCAATCCAGTCCATCCAATAATACATAGAAAGATGCTTCCAATTAGGGACTGGGACAAAGCACGTTTCTTCCCTTCTTCGAACATAGTGGAAACAAGGAAGCTTTCCTGCGAGAGCATGCAGGTACAAACTATTCGCGTCATAACCTTCAATGCTTTTGCAAAGGAGATTAGTATTATTTCGAATCTTTGTCTCGTTCTTTTTTTGATGTCTGCAAAAAACAATAGATGGGCCTCCCACGATGTTTTGATTAATGGTGTGATATAAATCCGCATCGTTCTCAGAAAAATTTGAAAAGTATATCTTTTTCCGACTGCTTGTGTTAAACAGCATAATGCGGGCAATTCCTGGAGCACTAATTGTTGACTTAAAAACGTCAATTTGTTTGTCAAAATAAAACTTTTGCATCTTTTCTACACCTTTCACAAATGGACCCACGTCTAAATTATTATAATTTGAGAGAAAGTCTGATAATGTCTTCATTTCTTTCTCTCTCCAGGTTTTTTCAAGTTGGGCATATTTTTCAATCCCAGTGTCTGGTTGGGAGCTTTCCATATTGGAACGGGACCATTTTTCATATTCTTCATTCAAAACATTGACATTTTTCAAACTTGAAAAAAAGGCTTCATAGGGAGGAAGGGAAGTTTCTTGTAGTTTTGACACATTGTCTAGATATTCGTAGGGAAAGTATGACTTTTGTTCTTTAATGTTGAACCCCTTTAAAAAGGAAGAATAGCTAACTCCCGGAGCAAGATAGTTTGAAATATCCAATATCTTAAACCTTTGAGTAGAAATGCAGGAGTAGGCGTTCCCTTTCTTAATTACGTAGCTGGTTTTTTTTTCCCCTTTAACATGTGTTTGCTCATTCTCCCCATTATCTTCTCCAAATTCCTCATTTCCCTCCGCCTCCCCTCCCTCCCCCTCCTCCTCCCCCTCTCCCTCCTCCTCCTCCTCCTCCTCCTCCTCCTCTTCCCCCTCCTCTATTTCAAATTCAAACCCACTTGTCTTCCTCCTTTTCTTCTTTTTTTTTTCCTTACCTATTGAACGTTTGCGCTTTGCACAAGTAGGTAAGTTAAGGGCAGAGAGGATGTACTTTTTCACAAGATTAAGGTCGTATCTTGAAGAATTAAACCCAAGTACTGGAATTGATGCACAATATTTTTCAAATTGGGACTTAAGTGAAAATAAAAGGTTAACCATTATCTGCTCACCAGTGGTGGAGTGTTTTAAGACTGGGTCTTGATTTTGAATAATGTCGGATAATTTCTTTTCCCATGAAACCAGCTCTTCGTCCAGTTGTGCTATATATTGCTCCCATTTTTGAATCGCCAATTCTTCTGCTTTTGATGATATTTTGTCCCAATAAAATATCATATCTTTGATCAGAGTATTGGGGTCAGGGTTGATAAAGCAGTGTGGTTCTAAGTAAGACTCAACATTACTACACACGCTGACTGAAATCGGAATATGTTTTTCATTCCATTTTAATTTCTCTGTATCAAATTTGGAATCCGTTTTTTTCTTAAGCATCGCCTCAAAATCAAACACTAGGAACCATGGGTAGTATCTATCCTCTTTCGGTATCACCACCCCAACTTCTTCTAGCTTATCAAATATTGAAGATGGGGTAGAGTAGATACTACCGGGATACTTTAATTTTGTCTTATTAAAGCAGTTGGAGGAATGGAGAACTAGTCTATGGTGGAGGGGAAAGTGTCGGTTGCATAATTCGCATATGTATTTTTTGGCAAAAGAATCAATTTTTGTAATATAGCTAAAGTGATTCTTGAACAAATTCACATGCATAAAGTCGTCAAATAAAGTTGACGGGTTGTAAAGGAGAGTAGTGTCGTTGTCTTCGTTAAGAGAAAGAACATAAACACTTATTGAAAAACACTTTTCAAAATGGGGCAAGTCTCTCATGCTAATTCCTTGAAATAGGGCGCAGTTTTCAGGAATTAAATTGTTACCATATTCACGATATACCTTATACAGTTCTTTAACCCTTTGCTCAAGAATCGGGACATCATTTTCAGACAAATGAAGGTATAGACATCTAAAAATGCATAAATTGTCTGTGTATGGTTTCCCTTTCTTATTTTTTGACAAAAGTCTCATCGAACGGCTGTTAACAAGGTGTGAAGGAAACGTGTTTGACCCCCCAATTGGAAAATTGATTCTAAAAATGAAAAAGTTGACATTTGAGATGTAAAGAACACTCCATTTTGTATCTGGTTTAGATAAAGTAAAGAGTTGAGAATAGTCCAACTTTTCCAATTCTGCGATAACAGTGTTTAAATGTCTCAGGTTGGAAATTGTGCGAGGAAATTGAAATAAAGTATTGTTCAAAAATGGAGTAAAGTATCGAAGTTCACCTGTTTCCCTATGCTTAAGAATTAGTCCAAATGAAATATTTAATCTAAATCCTGTTTTTTCTCTCTTGAATATCGATCGTAAAAAAGATGCGATAGACAGGGGGTCTTTTAAATTGTTCAAAGGGAAGTTGTACACTCCTCTAACTCTCCCTTTTTCGTGACCACCTAATATCATGTCTTTATTTTCCTCGTAAACGTCTCTTAATTCCGGGTATGTGATTTCACCTTCATCATTCATCCATGGGGCGGAATCGGGGGAAAAGGGGTAAGGGTGTAGGTCGGAGTCATTGTCTCCAATATTTTTATCCTCAGGGTCAAGCAAGCTGTGGTGTTTTCTCCTATGAATAAACAAGTCTTTATAGTTGTCAAACGAAGTTGCACAATCACTGCAGGACAAAACCCTTTTCCCTTCTGTCACCTTTTCCCTCCGTTTAGACGCTTTTTCACTTGTTTCTTCTGTTTCTTCTGTTTCTTTAGCTTTTTCTGTTTCTTCTGTTTCTTTAGCTTTTTCTGTTTGTTCGTCTTCTTCAGTTGATGGCATGTTTGTGGGCTTCCATATGCATTTTAATTCATGTTTTCTTGCGTAAGAATGCTTTTTAAATTTTTTTTTGCAGTAAATGCATGTAGGTTCACCTTTTAAACTCTTGCATTTCAGTTCATGTCGTCTGCATATTAGTGGACGGGATAAGATTTTGTTACAATGTTTGCACGTCTTGTTTTTTAAAAAAAATTCGCATGTTTTGTGATGCAAAGCTCTTTCTTCCTTTGTGTCAAACTGTTGATAGCAACCTCGACACATAAATTTCTGATGCCCATTTTCCTCCGCCATTACCACTATTTATTCGATCAAGTTTCAGCAGCTATAAAAATATAAAAAAACGTTTTAATACATGCGTTCTAATCATATTTTTTATTTACTATTTTCAGATTATGATAACAGATCCTAAAACAGAGATTCCGTAAAACAGTGGTTGTCTATATTGACAACTTGTAACCATTCCAGTGCAGCCATTCCAGTAGCAAGCAACAAGAACGTTCTAAAGCAGCTTTTACCATGCAGCATATATTCTAAGACATCTCAAGTAAAGTTTCGAAGTAAATTACAAATGACTTAAGGGTGGGGTTGTTATTATTATTATTTTTTATCCTTACCTTAGACAGTGCGACCTTATCTTTCTTCCTTTACCAAGTTGATCCGATAAATAAAAATGCGTCTGATTGATTGTGATTTATCCGTAATGTAAAAATCAAGTCCTGGCACAACGTAAGTCAATAATCCTTAATGTATACTTTTCCCACACTAGCAAGTTCACTCTATATACTGCTGGGTATGTGTAAAACAACTAGTGTAGTTACTCATGCGAATAGTTTATTCATGAGGTTAAAAGAGTGCAAACATGTGAGTAGATAAGTTCCTCTACAAAACGAGTCGGGAAAAATATTTGCAAGTGTTTGTTGATAGTTTTTAACTCTGCAGGAAAAGTCCAGTTCTTTTTGTAGTAAACGTCCATTGCATGTATGTTATGGTATGTAATAGCGTAAGCATAGTGAAAATTCATTAAAGATCGATGAAATAAAGATGGATCTTCCATTAACATGTTGTCAAGCATTCCCATTCTTACTTTCGCCATTGTAATACTTTCTTTAATCATAGTGTCTTCTGCTTCAAAAATTTCCTTCATATTTCTTCTTCCAAAATCCATTTCTCCTTCCATGATAAAGCTGTGACCACTGAAGCGACCAAGCAGTCACCACTAAAGCTAAAGCACCCAAGCGGTGGCCACCTAGTGAGTAGCGCTGGCATTGAACGCATCGCTGAACGCAATCCGACTAAGCCGCCATCTAGAGGAATGCGCGCAAAGTTACTGAAACGACCAAGCGGTGGCTCTACCTAGTGGCGAGCGCTAGCATTGAACGCATCGCTGACCGCCGCGACCGCCGCGCCACCTAGCGGAATGCGCACACACTAAATCGTGTGCTTTCTCACACGAAAACGCACCTTTTCGTCCAAGGGTAGCGGCAAATGCGATTCCATATACTACTAATAATAGTCAGTGAAGTGGGAAGTTTATGGGTGTGATATTGCCAACTCAATCATAGATAAGTGATGTTTCAGCCAAAGTTGGTTACCCTAATTGATTGGACTTTTCTTCCAGATATTCTCTCAGGTGCCTCCAAGGGAGGGTACTTTTTGTTGGTTTTTGTTAATAATTTGAAGGCCACAAATGTGTATATTCAGCCTGAATCGTAACTAAATCTATTAATTTAATCACTTATTCATATACTTGCATTGCAGCTGTTCCTCAACACATTCAGAGCAAAATTGTGACCAAACGCAACGAGGGCAAGGCAGCTATGGAGAAATTCAGAACTACCCATGCAGACCAACCCATGATATTGGCAAGCCAAGGCCAACAAGCACAAGGCTTAGTCCAGCAGCAGCAGCCCATACCAGATCGACCCATATCAGCTGCTAAAGGCCGACCTGCAACATCAGCAGCCCAAGGCCTAGTCCAGCAACAGCAGCCCATACCAGATCTACCCATATCAGCTGCCAAAGGCCGACCTGCAACATCAGCAGCCCAAGGCCTAGTCCAGCAACAGCAGCCCATACCAGATCGACCCATATCAGCTGCCCAAGGCCGACCTGCAACATCAGCTGCCCAAGGCCTAGTCCAGCAGCAGCAGCCCATACCAGATCGACCCATATCAGCTGCCCAAGGCCGACCCGAAGGCACTCCAAATGATTCATTAGAGCTGTGCGAGGCAACACTTAATGGTAAATGCTTTTGACTTTAATATGTTAATACGTTTCTACATAGCTTGTACATAAATTAATCCTTTTTTAGGAAACATTCTTTCTGCTACTTATATTCATGATTATTTCATATTTTACAGATTCCGACATGCATGACATGACATTTGCTGACAGGAGTAATGGCTTCACCGCCTCGTCACCTTTAAAGGATAATGATTGCAGTAAGTATTTTTGGAAGAAATATAGAGGTGTATTCGCAATTCGCAATTGCCAGCCATCAAATAAAAATTCCTGTAGTAAGATTTGTGGTTTTTAAGGACTTTTCCATACCACAAAAAAAACACTGGGATTTTTTTTACAGATGACAGCTTAATTCTCAACCGTGGGGTAGAAAGCCTCCGTGGTATTGAGGGGAGAATCAAGGCAATTGAGGGGTCAGTGCAACAACTTGGGCAGGCTGCTTCCGAGTGTGCTGAGTCCCTAGCCCAGAGAAGGGACTACGACCGCCAAATCCTGGCGGCAATTGGAAATGGTGCGACTGTCATGAAAGAGGGGTTGGCCGGTGTGGTACAGCAACTGAAAGGTAATTTTCTAATTCAAAAGCATGTATTGCATGCATTCCACTTTTTAATAAAACATCTTTCATGAAGTCACTCTATATTTTGATATTAAAAAGTTGGTAAAATGGAATGTCAACGTGTCATATCTGATTGGATTTTTTCAAATATTGCCTTGCACACTACAGAAAGCTTTCTATTATTCAGAACTTGTGGTGGCCCCTAATGATGAGGCAGAAGGCATCCTAACTGGATTGCAGGGTGTCATTCAGGAAATACGAGGTAAAAATACAGACACTCTAGTTTTCTTTTATTTATGTTGAATTGTATAACATTCCTGTATACCCAATACCTATGTCTATGGGCATATTTATTTACCGTAGCTGTACATACCACCCATTCAAGTGACTGAGTGACACAATAACTTTCTCATATTCAGAACTATGTGTAGTCACACAAGCTGGCAAAAAAGAAGAAGAGGGTCAGCAGCCTGGAGCGGGTGGGGAAGCAAGACCCAAGCGGATGAGGAAGGCCAACAGGCAGCTGGACAATTATATTAAACATTAACTTATCATTTAAGATTCTTAAATAGATATTACCGTGTTTTGAAAAGCAAATAAAAGTGTCTGGTTATACTAATCTTGTCTAAGTTTTCAGTCAAACCCACTAGGATTCATTCCTGTTGTTATATGTAAAGTTTCCACAAGCGACAACTAAATTCTAGATAAACATGCAACAAGCCAATCCAAGCAGCTTTTCATTTTTCTGATATGCCTCCCTCTCTTAACGAAACACACGATTCCTATGCTTCCTGATATTATGTAAGTTTCAATTATGTGGCTGCTGCATTCTATAGAAATTAGTGAAGAGACTTCAAAAGCTAACTTTTGTAACACAAGGATCATTTCATGAGGCCGGGAATATGTTATGAATGAAACGTCAAATTATTATTAAAATATTTAAGCCAGTGAGAACTGTGTATTTATTCAACTAGGTGGATTGGTGGCCGGTTAATCACTTCTGAATATGTGATTAGAGTATGGTGCATTTGATTTATAAATTGAACTTATTTTATTTATCGAATATGTCTAAATTGTAGAGTCCCAAGAAAAGAGCAGCTAACTGGAAACCTGACGAAGTTCAGGCACTTTTCTCAGGTTTACTTAAACACAAAGCTACTCTAGACGCCCCACACCGTGGCCATTCCGGATCAGAAGGGAAGAAGAAACGGGCCTGGGAGGAGATAGTTGGTGAGTTACTTTCAATTTATAATTAGTTCTAATTAGTTAAAGTAATCTCAGTATGTTTTTTTGATTTTTCATATAAGTTTGTTGAGTTTAATTCCAACAGCTAGCTGCGTTTAATTGTCTTACATTCTATGTGCAAAATGTTATATTTCTATTTGTAGATGATGTGAATGCACTGAGTACAGTGCACAGAACGCAGGCCAAGTGTGAAGAAAAGAAAGGTTATCTAACCACCCAAGCCAAGAAAAAGGTATCTATGACTATTCTTCCTTTAAATATTTATTTTTAGAAAATGTCCTGGTACCGAATCTTTCAAAACTATAGCTTTGGTCTCTGTTTGTATTTGACTGCTAGCAATAAAAGTAACTATGAGAACTAATATGTGAAATATTTCTTCCAATCTTATCAGAATACAAAGCTGCGTAAAACGTATGGCAGGTCCGGGGCAGGCGGAATACCACCAAAAGAGGAGCTTACTGACACTGAGAAAATGGCATTGGACTATGCTGGGACTGTGTCTGTAGATGGTATGTATACATAATGTCTAAATATCACCATCTACATGCTCCTTCAATATCAGATTACAGTTGTTACAATATCAAATGTTCCATAGGACCATCACGTGCAATGCTTATTTAAATATAAAATCTATCCAGGCACCAGCTGGTTCTTCTATTTTTAACTAAGCCTCAAACATCAGAATCCGCTGGCTTTTTGTTTTGACAATGTGCCCCCCCCCTCGCCCGCAGGCCTGTATCTCTATCTCGACTCCAACTGTTCCTTAAAGAGTAGTGTTTCTTTTTATATCCATTTGATTGCCGAAGCAGATATTAAGGGCCTTTGTACCAGATTTGTGTTAATCGCCTTTAGATGAAAGATGGATGTGTTGATATATTGAATAAAGTCTGTTATGATGAAAAATAATATTCGTAGGGAAAAAAATGATATTCGTAGGGAAAAAAATGATTTAATTAAAACAAAGTATCTCAGATTTATAGATTTTAGATCTAGTGATTCCGATTTGCTAAAGGTATACGTTGGGTAAATAAAATATTAGATATTTTTCCTAATTCAATATAATATTATTTTATTTCCAGGTATTCCAGGCACCTCCGAAACAAGTGTTAGGGTGTACAGACCCACTGCTCCAGTACATAACTGCGAGTACTGATGGACTTAGTTACAACATTTAATACTTATTTAATAGTTATTTGAATAAATGCTCAGGCAAAGTATTCAATAAGCTGTTGTCTTCGTTCCTGGCCCCTTGGGTGCACCTCATTTACAATTTCCACTGGGGGTTGCTGGAACATATGGAGGGGTGGGTCGATGTCATTGATGACTGGAATTCCCCGTCGGATTGCGATGTTGTGACAACAACAAATGGCTACAATCATGTCGGAACACACATCTGGGGCACTCATTATGTATCCTCCCGATCCATCTAAGCAACTGAAAATTAGATATCAACATTTATGTTTCATTACTTAGTGTACATATTAATATTCCAATTATACCAAATTGATACATGATGATGTTTATATTGAATATACTTACCGAAAGCGCATCTTGAGGGCCCCAAAGGCGTTTTCAACCACAGCCCTGGTCCTGCATAATGCTTGTGTATAGCGCACTTCAGCATCATTTTCAGGTCCTAGCAAGGGTGTCAGAAGAAAGTGGGTGAGGGGGTACCTGAAAATATATAGATGTTTCCCTAATTCACTATATATATATATAATAAATCATATATATATCACTATATAATAAATCATTTACATATGTAATATAATATTACGAAATCAGTCATTACCTCCTCAATAACACATTAGATCACTATTTTTAGATAATTTCAATTGCTCTAATGTTTTTACATACCCAGAATCACCTAATAACAGATAGTTGTTCGCTAGGCCTGCTTCCAACTCAGTAGCTAACTGTGAATTATTATAGACGTATGCATCATGAGCTCCTCCAGCGCGGGTAGGGTTTATATAAGTAAATTCCATATTGGATTTACAGACGGCCTGAAACACATAGATATAGATAAGTTTGAGTTGGTTCCAATCAGAAGAATGTATAGCATAATTATATTATCATTTTATTGTTGGTTTGGGTTTAAAACGGATTAAGTAGTTGAAATAACTTCTTTAGTTATCTGTTTTTACACAACTTTATTACTATTGTAGTGATCTTCGGATCCGATCCGCTTGCACGCTAAATAAAGACAGAACAAGGCTTAACCTTTCTACGGACTTTATTTAATCACATGGGACACACTTGTCCTAACTCACACAACTCGAGCTGGGGTTCTCCCTTATTCTTGACTCGTACAAAACTGGTGTGAGTAGACATTCAATATAGATGATAAAGGTAAGATGCACTCAGGCATTATGTTACTAAAGACTCTCGGACTGACGTCCGTGGATATAAATATCTCATAGAAATACATTGATAGAAAGGTTATGAACAGAAGATTAGCTTAAAAGAGCATAACAACCAATCTGCCATTATATTTCTACAAATATCAGGCTTATTCATCTTAGCACCAGAAGTCACCACCAACCGCCGCGCCCCCTAGTGTATCCCACCGGATCTGACATTCCTTGCTCACTCTCTCTCGAACCACCGCCATTGGAATACCTGTGTTCACTAATTCTTATCCATCGCCATCCGTTTGTTAATTATGGCGGCTAAAACAGTTATATATCGTAACTGTAAGACCGGTTGTGGTGGTAGACATACGGGACCGTGGGGTATAACCCGTTGCAAGTTTGTTAATGCGGCTAAACAAAAGGCTGTGGACGCCGGTAAGGAAGATGACTGGAAAACCTACTTGCAAGTGGACGAAACGAAGCCCAGGTCTTGCATTGCTGACGGCAAAGATGCAGCTAGTGACGATGAGTTTGAGTTCACTCTTTCTCTGGACGACCATGACATTTCTCGTGATGATTCTGCTAGGATTTTGGCTATCCAAAGACAACAGCAGGAGGATATTAGAAGCCTAACTTCTTCGGTGGCCGCCCTTACCCTTGCCTTGGCCGGCCGCCACGCCGGTGACATGGGGTCAACTCCCGGCACCGCTGATGTTGTTGGAGCTATCAACAAGTTAACCACGGCCTTCGATCCCACAGTCGAGAAGAGAGAGAAATCTATTCACTTTCGTCCGGAGTATTATGCGATACATCTTGAGAAAGGTACGGCTTTAAAGAGCATTGATTACACCAAGCTTTCGTTTAATGAACTTATGTATGGGATGACCAGGGTCCTCCGCTACTTGCTCGATGAAGATCGGTTGGACGATATGAAATCTTATCTCAGTCATGTGAGTTTCGTCGCCAGACATTCTTGTAAATCCGTGTACGCTGATGAAGCTTATTCAAGATATGATCGCATAATGGTTGATGCAGTTACTGAGGGGGATGTGTCTACATTCACGCCGGGCTACCCTATGGCCTCTTCTTTTGCTTTTCATCGGGGCTACGAGAAGCCTAGCAAACAGATCAAATCTGCGGCAGCCTCTTCCTCTGATTCTACTGACGCCAAGAAGACGGCCAGAAACAGGCAAGCTCCTATTGGTTTCCCTGCTGAATTATGTTTTGGGTGGAATTATCGCACCTGCCCCGGTAATTGTGGCCTCTTACACATCTGCAGAAACTGCCGGGCGGAACACAAATCCAAGGATTGCCCAAACAAGGGGAAATCCGTCGCCTGACGTCAGACTCTCGTGCTCGCCGACACTTCACACGAGATCCCATCTCAAAATGGCGTTGTCAACTCCTTTGTGCCCCTCGACTCGCAAATGGAACATGGAAATGGCTCTCATTTAACATACTCAGTACCTCATTCTCCTACTTCTTCGCTTCACTCGTCGAATACCACTCTTACGGAACTTGAGGTGTACCAATCGGACAGATTGTCTTGCACTGGATGTGAATTTGAGCGTAGTTTTGTTGATTCAGGCCTTATCGCCGACTGGACTGATAGGACTTGTGTACATGTTTCTTCTGCTGTTTATGATTTTGATACCGACTATGTTGTTACTGATTGTCCAAAGGTTGTGGCGAGTTGTGTTCTTGATGCCACTCGTGTATCTGCTATGCATTGTTCTTCTACATTTACAGATTCGTGCCATGACGATCCAGTACTTGTTGACACTAATGGTTCGGAGGGGGGCGTGTCCCGCGTTGACGGTTCCTGCCCTATGTCACCTGTTGCGGTTCCTGATGCTTGTGGTTGGAACGTGGATTTGATGACCAAATCGTATATGCCTTGTGATGTGCCTCATGTTGATGATCTTGCTAGTGTTCATGTTAAACTTGATGATAGTTTGTGTGCTGAATTGATTACTGATTGTATTGCTACAGTTGATGGTGTTGTTGATCGTGTTGGTGTTGTTGATTTACCTCTAAACCATGTATCTGTTTCTGTATCTGATGTTGACAATGTGAAACCTTTTGATGATATTTATTCCACTATGTTATTTGATGATGTTCGTCTTGAGAGGTCTGAGAACCGTGACTATTCTGCTACATCGATGTCGAATGATACACTAGGGGGTTGGCGACCCGACATTTGTCTGACTATTCCGACTAAGTGCTACAACAAACCTGGAGGTGTGTTGTTAGAGGATGAGGTACTGGAGAGTATTCGCTGCTATGAGCCCATTGTTCTACAAGCAAAATTGCCCATCTTCGATGGACCTTGTACGTCACATACTATATCAGGAGTCCACTCTCAGCTGTTTGTCGAATCTTGGATGCATGAAGCTGCCTTCGAGGAGGACTGTGTTCTTCGTCAGTTTATCATTGATGGTGTGATCTCAGGATTTCCTATAGTAGATGATGATTGTGCCACGGAGTATCAGAAGATTGCTTCCTCGTTGTGCCAATACTCGCATAGTGTGTGTTTCTGATAATATGCAAGTTGTACATGCCCTAAATAAGGGTGTCACCAAGTCCAGAGATATGATGTCGTTGCTTCGACCGCTTAGCTGGATGCTTGCCTCTGTTAACTCTTATTTGGTTGGCATCCATGTCCCTGGAGAATTGAACGATCTTCCTGATGAATTATCCAGGGTTTTCTGTACTAATTCACTTGATGTTTTGTTGCACAGATATACCCTCTGCTGTGGACCCCCTGAAGGAACTTAAAGGAGAACTGGCGTCTACTATATCACAGGCATGGGCGTCCTCTACATTGTTAACCAGGAAGAGCCAATGGAGAGTCTTTATGAACTTCTGCGATACCTACAACTTGAAACCCCTGCCGGCTGAGCATGAGACTGTGTGTTACTTTCTCATGTTTAAGGCCCGTACTTGCAAATTTGCCACAATTAACAATTACCTTTCTTCCATAAATGTCCTTCACAAGTTCTTCGGCTTCAGTGTCGACTTCAGAGACTTCTACACAGTGCAGCTAGCTCTGAAGGGCTTAAAGAGGAGACTGGGTTGTGAAGTTCAATCCAAACAACCCTTGACGTGGCCTACCCTTAGATCGTTTTATCAACTGAGTGTGAGGAATGAGAGATTTTGGATTTTGTGGTCGGCAACCTTGTTTTGCTTCAGGACCCTCCTCCGTCGATCAAATGTGGTACCAAAGGCGGGCGACCTTGTTGATCATCTAGTTCGTCGCAAAGACATTGTCTTTAACAGTGACGGCATGGTCGTTTATGTTTCTTCTACAAAGACTGTGCAGTATCGGCAGAGAGTTCTAGCTATCCCTCTACTTAAGTCGGATGTTTCTCAGTTTTGCATAGTCTCTCTGGTGAGAGCCCACATGGATAAATACCCATCTTCGCCAGATTCTCCTATCTTCCTTGTGCCATCAGCTACCAAAGGTATCTTACCCTTGGACTACGGTGAATTCCTCCAGTTTGTGAAATCCATTCCAGTCATCACCAAGCTTGACTTAGATGTTGGGACCCATTCCCTACGTCGCGGTGGGGCATCCCATCTTCTGTCTCTGGGTGTTAATCTACAAGATATTCGCAACCTAGGCGACTGGAAATCTCTGTCAGTGCTTTGTTATTTGACCACACCCACTGAGAGGAAATTAGAAATTGAGAACTTCGTCAGAGCCTCGTTTTGTTAGTGGGGGAAGTGAAGTTGGCGGCCATTACGCCGCTGCAAAGTTGGCCAAATATATGTTGTCAAGTTTCATCTTTCCAGCGTCGATTAATCTGCCATTATATTTCTACAAATATCAGGCTTATTCATCTTAGCACCAGAAGTCACCACCAACCGCCGCGCCCCCTAGTGTATCCCACCGGATCTGACATTCCTTGCTCACTCTCTCTCGAACCACCGCCATTGGAATACCTGTGTTCACTAATTCTTTTTTTTTCCTATTTAATAAAGGCGGCCATTACGCCGCTGCAAAGTTGGCCAAATATATGTTGTCCAGTTTCATCTTTCCAGCGTCGATTAATATAATGGTAAAAGTCCCCACACATATACTGATGAGTGGACATGTTCACTGGTACTGCCCACTGGGGTAGTTCAAGTGTACTAACCCACAGCGGACAGCACCACCATACAATAGAATAGAATATTGGTAATATAACCAGACCCACTACAATACTCCCCCTCTTCGAAAAAGAGTTTTAACACATTACAAACTCGGTAAAAAGCAGTAAAAATCACATTTCTAGTGACAAACATGTCAAGCACACATGCAAAAAGAGATTACAGACTTAAAAATCCAAATAAAAAGTTCAATACACACATCTGAAGAAAGTAGTAATAGTAAACACCAAATACATTCAGGAGCATATAGTGTCCTCACTAACTTACAGAATCCAGTGTAGAAAATTTTATAAAATTGACTGAAGTTCCTCCTTCTGAGTGAACCGACAGTAAAAAAGAGTAATCTCACATTAAAAGTCTTAGTTGATGTGTCATCAATCCGAAAAGGGAGTCCGCGGGGTAGTAGAACATGGTCCGGATCCGAAAGAAACGATCCGAGGACGAGCCAACAAGGCAAGGCAAGGCAAGGAAACGCTCCACGTCACATCCGACGGAGGCTTGAACTGGAAAATGCTCGACGCCACATCCGGCGGAGGCTAGGTAGGTCCGGGCATCACTGGGAGTCCATGGGAGTGTTCTCAGTGTCCGGGACACCTTCACCAGTTTCCTGCTGATCCGTGGATCCGTCCTGCTGGTCCGCAGGCTTCCGCCCGACTTCAGGACCAACAGCCGTTGCGTTTTCTCCCCCGGATAGAGGAGAAAGGGCATTTCCGGGCGAGCCAAACATTCTCACCAGGCCAAAAGGGTCTTGGCCTCCTTGACTCGCTTGAGCTGTTCGCTGCACTGGCGGGGGAGCAGTCCGCGGGGCCAACACAGGTTGGAACTTGGCCATCAGACTTGACAGCAGGTTAAACTGAGCCAAGTCCATACTCACATTGACAGAGTCTCCGGACTCTGACACTACAGTACCTGTACTCGGGCCAGCAACAGCAGTTGACTGAGGGGCACGGGCAGTAGACACTGTAGCGGACTGGGTGGATGCTTCCACCTCGGACACCTCCTGACTTTCAGGAGAGGAGCTGCGGCCGAATTCCGCGAGTTCCCCACGCAGACTGGCGTTTTCTTCAGTCAGATTGAGGATCTCGCTATCCTTCTTGGCCACAGCCAAGCGCAGGGTTTGGATGATCTTCGCCTGCGTCCGGATTGTCTCCTTCTGCGCGGCGTTCTCTCCAATCTGGCCCTGCACGGCTTCAAGTTTTTGCAATGGGACAGTCAGTGTCGCCATTGAGGTAGAGACTTGTTGCTGAGCAGCGTCAGCAGCAGCCCGGAGGGTCAACAAACAGCGTTGGATCTCGGTTTCCGCTGCCCGGACCAGCTGCTCCGTTTCTACCTTCTCAGGCAGCTGGGCAGACAAGGTGTCTGTCTCCACCTGCGCCTTGCGGCCCTTCTGCTTCTTGGCTGCAGGAAGGGATGGTGAAAGCATTCCACCTCCGGAGCTAGTCCGGCCACGTTTCTGGGCACCCTCAGTGCCTCCAGTGGTCTCCTTGCTGGAGGAGGCATTCTTTGCCACGGATTTGCCTCCAGACTTCCCTTTTTGGCTGCTAGAGGAAGAGCTGGCTGACCCGGACTGTCCAGCAGCAGAGGAGGAAGCGCTGGACTTGGATGGTTTCGCAACCGACCTCATCCTGCGGGTGACCCTCAAGTGCTGGGCCGACATGTAGGTCATGCGGAGGAAGGCAGAGTTGTTCCGGATGACAGGCATCACAGCTCTGGTTTTCTCCAAGGCAATCTCCCTATTCAGGTGGTGCTGCTTGACTTCGCCGTTCATAAAGTGTTGCACCAACTCCACACGGCGGTCTAGAACCTGGGCACACTGGTCGTGGGAGCACACCCACACCTGTGAATAGGGGGCATGTACCTCACAGAGATGCCTAAAGAAGCGCTCTCTGGTTTGGTACCTCTTGATGCCACCTTCGTTTACAGGAAGGTACCTGCACACCATGAAAGGGCACCTAAACCCGGGCTGCCACAGTTTGTGAACTCCTGTGAGTTTCCCAAACGTACCCGCGTCAAGGCTGTCCTCTCGGACCATTTCTGGCCAAATAACCTGTTCGTACCGGGTCATTTGGTCGTCGTCAAACTCCTTTGACTCATCGTCCGATTCCGGAGCTTGAGGAGGAACGGATCCGGGCTGATCCATGCTCGGATTCAGGGGAACCAGAGCTGCTGAGTCCAATTCGGCCTTGAACTTGGTCAGAGAACCAAACTTGGCCAGTTGCACCCGCCTAGCCTCGGACCGGTACACATGTACCCTTTTCAGCTTCCGGATTTTGGGAAGCTTAGAAAGGGGCGTCTTCGTACTGCTAGTGCTAGCAGTGTTCTGGGGCAGTTTTTGTAGAGCTTTCGCCAACTCAGCTCCCCTGGGCCGAGAGGCGGCTGCAGGCTTAGCCTTGGGGTTTGAGGAAGCGCTCCGATCACGATCTGAACTCTTCTTGCCTGGAGAGTCAGACTGGGAACGGGTCCGGATGGCGTCCGCGTCCTTGCCCCTCAAGACCTTCCCCGGGTCGGCCTGCTTGCGTGGTGTCACCTCCACCTGTCTCCTTTCGGACTTGTCCTCTGCAGGACTTTGCTTGGGACCCTTTGTTCCTGTGGTTCCGGCTTTCCTGTCCGAAGACCTGGAAGTCCGGGCTTTGTCCGCAGACTGGTCCGGGGACTTGTCTGCTGAATGGTGGGTGGTCCGTCCGGACCTGTCCGACTTGTCCGAGGATTTGGAGGGAGCAACGATTACCTCAACCTCCATTTCCTCCTCCAAGTCCACCTCGAACGCGGCAGGGGTAGGGACCTTCTGTTCCCAGAACGTGGTGTCCTCTGACTCCTCCTTCTCTGCTGCTGTCATGATCGAGTCCAGCACCTCGGCCGCCTGGTCGTCGGTCAACAACTCACCGTCAGACGCCGACAGGTCCAAATCATTTTCTCGGTCAGACATGTTGGACTGAATCTCAACCTAGTTCTGATAGATAGAAAAATAACGACATGTAGCAACAGCAAAAATAAGGGCACAGTTCAGGGACAATATTTTTAGACCTAGACAGAACTGGTTTCTAACCACGGACGTGGCACGGGCGTGGCTTGGTCTAAAAATCTACCACCGGTATACATATACAACAAGCCAAGTTCTAAACAACACATTAATTCGTCAACCAACATGCATTCAGAGTGTAACCTGCTAATATCACCGGGACTTGACAAGAAATGGTCTGTTTAGCATAGAGACACCCCTTGTTCATTCATTCGCTATACAAAACATACCAAAATGGCCACAACGTGTTCGGCGCCAGTCCGCCGAGTCATTTCTGACTACTATTTCTCAGCGAATACAGTACACATTGGTCCAGAAACTCTTGTCGCCTTCTTGCAACTACATATCAACACATACAGATGTAAAACAATAAGTTCATCTTTTTGGAAAACTTACAGTTTACTTTTCCTTTGTGAAGAGTGTGTCGCACACTCAGAATCCGGAAGTCAACTGAAAGGAGTGAAACACACCGGCGAGACCCATGGCCACGCGTAGTGCTTCAGTCCGCCACCGCTGTTGGCAGCGCCAATCACTTCCCGCGCTCCTTCTGAGCCATAGCGCGGACGTGTTTGACCAGTCCGGCTGACCTGTTCTCCCCTGTTGAGACTACACAGGGTGTTTACCTCAAATTTCTCTGGTTCTCAGGACAGATTTAAGCAACCACCTATTCACTATAAATAGATTCCGGGCTTACAGCAAGTTCCAAGCCACAATTGCTCGCAGGGCAAGCCTGGGCCTAGCTTTTCTCTATCGTTCAAACCAAATACTTTCCAAGACACATGTTCGTTTCCCAGTCATAAATAGAACTGAGTCTACATTGCCGAATGGTGACAAGCAATTGTTATTCGGTACAAATAAACTGCAAGTCTGACTTCTCGTTGTGTACTTTTTTGAAGTGGGAGAGAACCAGTTCAGAAATTCTCCCCCCGGATACCAATTTTCTTACTGATTAAACCGAACTGGGGCTTTACGCAAGCGTTGAGCCCTTACCAGCGCTGGGGAGGTGTCCCTCACACTAGGCAACAAATTTCTTTGT
This sequence comes from Sthenelais limicola, assembly GCA_942159475.1. NCBI lineage: Eukaryota > Metazoa > Annelida > Polychaeta > Phyllodocida > Sigalionidae > Sthenelais > Sthenelais limicola. The sequence goes on along the minus strand of OW804094.1, from coordinate 161,668,565 downwards.
GCCCTTTTCTGGGGTAGAGAGGTTGGCAAGGAAACCACTGGAGCTGGTTCTTTCCTCGGACGTCCAACCTTTCTTTTCACAGGCACTAAAGGAACAGCAGGCAAGTCCGTAGTTTGTTTCTTCGGTCTACCGCGTTTCTTCTTGGTTTTTACACAAATACTAGGCGGAACTGGAGGAACAACTACTGCTGTTCCTGACCCCGTCCCCCCTTTCTTTGGTCTACCAGGCCTTCGTTTCATTTCCCCTAGAGTCTGTTTCTTAGTAGGCAACACTTGGTTTCCTACTTTAACAGGACCCTTTTTCTTTTTTCCTTTAGTCAGTGGAGGAAGATTTGTGGCCGAAACGGACTTTCTCTTTTTCGGCCTACCTCTAGGCTTGACGCCTATAGTAACCTTCTCCTTCACGGACTTAGCCGGACATTCAACTCCTGCTACAACTTTCCCAGCTTCCAGCCTGAGAATATCTCTACCTGCCTTTTCCAGTTTCTGAAGTTCTGGAGCCCTATGAAGGTTTCTAGCCTGGATAGGACCATCTTCATCAAAAGCAGGCTTGAGATAATCAATGTGGTATCTCAACAAGCCTTCAGCTGTTTCAAGTTCACAGGTGGTACCGCCTATGAACCTGCGGATCTTAAATGGGCCATCCCATTTCTGTCCCAATTTCTTGTTTGCTTTAGGAGGGCAATATCGATAGACAACATCCCCCACAGCAAACTTTGGAGGCCTAGTACGTTTGTTATAATCTCGTCTCTGATTTATAGCAGAGACTCCAAGATTTTCCCGCACATACTGGTGTCCTCTCCGCATCCATTGCTTCAGGTTCTCCACATAAGAAACCTTACAAGGAAAGTCCAACCCGTCAGATCCCACTCCATGGACTATATCCATAGGAGCTACGAGTTCTGTACCAAAAACTACAGAATTTGGAGTACATAAAGTGCTGGCATGCACAGTAGCTCGATACGCGTGAGCTATACACGGAGCAAGCATATCCCAGTCATCTTTATGATAGTCTGTCAGACAAGAGAGCTGCTCAACAAGTACTCTGTTAAGCCGCTCGCTCTGTCCATTGGACTGAGGCCTATAGGGAAGAGTTATCAGTTTCTCAATCCCTAACATGTCCAAAAGACATCTCAATAGCTGTGATCGGAATTCAGGGGCCCCATCGGTCTGTAAAGCCACCGGACATCCGAACCTCAGAATCCATTCTCTGAAAAGGACTTCTGCACAGCTTTCTGCAGTATGGTCTCGCATGGGATAGGCTTCGGCCCACTTAGAAAAATGGTCCGTAACCACCATGATATAATTGTTCTTCCTAGGTGTCTCCCTAAAGGGACCTAGAATATCCAATGATATCCGGTTCCACCTGTCACCATGCTTCTCTTTCTTTAGGAGAGAAATTCCTCCTCCCCCACGGGTCTTTCTGGTACAACATTCAGGGCAAGCCTTAATCCATCTCTTCAGGTCATATCTTTGGCCAGGCCAATAGTATCTCATCTTGGCCGACCAAGTGTTCTTAAAAACACCAAAATGTCCTGAAGTCTTAGGCCCATGCATGCCCATGAAAATTTCTTTCCTCATGGAAGCTGGGATCACCTTCCTCCAATACTTCCTACCGGTGGCTAGCCGGACCCATCCGAGGCATAGCACACCGTCCCTCATTTCCATTTCACCTAGGTGTTGAACATAAGTCCGAAATTCATCGGACTCACCAGCAAGATCTTCCCTAGAAGGAATTTCCACTGAGCCGTCCAACATACCAATCAACCTCTTGATCATGGGATCAGACTGTTGAGCTTCTTGTAGCTTGTTACCCCCGGAGTCCGTGGGGACATCCGAGTCCGAAGGGACATCAGTGGTAACAGCAGCTAACACAGCGTCATGTAGTCCGCAATCATGACAATCCAATCTCCCACACTTACGTGTTGGCAAGCGAGAAAGCGCATCGGCATTTTCATGCTTGCGCCCAGCCCGGTGCAGAATCATGCCCTGATCCAGTCCGTATTCCTGCATGGTAGTTAACCACCTAGCAAGCATATCAGTTGGATCTTTGAAGTTTAGCAACCAACGGAGAGAGGCGTGGTCCGTCCTCACATAGAAGTTTCTATTACCCAAAAGGTAATGTCTAAACTTCTTCAGATAAGTCAAAACAGCAAGCAACTCGCGCTTAGTAGCACAATAGTTTTTCTGAGATTTAGACAAACTATTGCTAGCATAGCCCAAGACTACTTCCCGTCCGTCCTGAATCTGTGAGAGGATTCCAGCCATTCCAAAACCACTTGCATCCGTATCTAGGATGAAATCTCCCACCTTCCGGGGGTATCCCAGTACTGGCGATGTGGTCAGCAATTCCTTGACCTTGCTAAACGCAGCCTGACACTGAGGAGTCCACACTATAGGTCTGGTATAGCGTTTATCCTTGCATGCCGCCGTCACAATATCTTGCAAAGGGGAGACAATTTCACCAAAGTTAGGTTGAAACTCCCTATAATAGGAAGCAAACCCTATGAACTGTCTAATCTCCTTAGCATTCGTAGGGACTGGCCAATCTCGGACTTTCTCAATCTGTTTCGGATTAGCTTGAATTCCCTTACCAGAAACAATCCGGCCCAGGTATTCAACTTGCCAACGGAAGAATTCACACTTCTTCGGCTTCAATCTTAATCCGTAGTCCTTGATTCGTTCTAGAACAAGCCTGAGGTTTTGGAGACACTCATCCAGCGTCTTTCCAAAAACAACAATGTCGTCTAGATAAACCAAACATGACTTCCATTTGAGTCCGTCCAACATATTGTCCATCATACGTTGGAAGGTAGCCGGGGCATTACACAGTCCGAAAGCCATAACTTTGAACTGAAATAAGCCCACACTAGAGAGAAAAGCAGTTTTTTCCTTACTCTCCTCATCCATAGCCACCTGCCAATATCCACTTTCGAGGTCTAGTGTGCAAAACCATTGGTTTCCACCAAGAGCTTCCACACACTCGTCAATCCTAGGCAGAGGAAAACTATCTTTTATCGTGACAGAGTTCAACTGGCGATAATCTACACAGAACCTCTGTGTCCCGTCCTTCTTGGCCACCATAACAATAGGAGCTCCCCAAGGGCTATTGCTATGCTCAATCCGGCCTTCTCTATACATCTTCCAGATCTCTGCTTCCGCCTTATCACGTTTAGCAACTGGAATCCGCCTGTATGCTTGTTTGATCGGACAAGCATCACCTGTATTGATAACATGGCGGACCTTATGAGTACATCCCAAAGCCTTATCTCCCGGAAGAGAAAAGCAGCCTCGGAACTCCTCTAAGAGATTCAGAGCATTTCGAGTATCTTGGACTCTGGACAAATCCGATTCTTTGATCATCTTAGCCAACGGACACTCTGCAGCGGGCGGAATGGGAAGAGTAGGAGCAATCAGATCATCATCCGCTATAGGAGACTCCAGCAACTGTATAGAGTTGATGATTGCTTCTCTGATCACTTCCTCATTCTCCCCAACATCTGACAAAGAGTCTTGAGCTAATAAATCAACTCTAAACACTTTACCAACCACCCTATGTCGTTTTATCTTCAAGGTGCGACCGGTTGGATTGGAGAAAGCTACCACGGCCGGAGAACCGTTGCCTGCTACATAAGTATTCAGGCTGCCCAAGGCTAAATCTTTCAACAATCTTTGGTCTGGCTCGAACATCAATCCACCCGATGTGACTGAGCCACTGCCAAGGTCAAGTCTGGCCATAGTAACTGATCTAGGTTTGAGGACAACTGCCTTAAGAAGTTTCACCTCTCTCCCAACAATTACATCTTCCACTTCCATTGCCTTCACAGAGGGACTTTCAATACCGCTAACAGGTTTCTTCCATAACGTACACGATACAGAATACCCGAAATTGTCCAAGTAGAAAGTCCCTGACCAATCCAGATTACATTGGTGCACAAAATAAAAATCCGCACCAAGTATCCCGCGTTCAGGACCACGTAGACCACTGACTACAAGACAAGTAATCATGTAAGTCTGGTCGCCTAATTTCAAGGGACAAAGCACGCTCCCATATGTGACTATCGGTGTCCCATTACCCATCACACACATCATCCGTACCGAAGTCATTGGTGGTGGATTTGGAAGGGAATCGTAGAACTTCTTAGTGATCAAGCTAGTAGTAGCACCCGGATCAACTTAAAAAGGTCCACTTCCCCCACCTACTGTCACAGGGGCATACCATCTCTCCCGTACTAGCAATTTAGCAGGGATCTCCAAAGTTCCCTGATTGTGTACAGAAACTTTCTGAACTTGAGCAGGTTCAGTTGATCCACCTTTGACCAACGCCAACTGATCTCGTTCAGCTTGGAATCCGGACTGTCCCCACCTCACTTCAGAGGCAGAGTCCGAATCACCACAAGGTAACAAGCCTTGAGGTAGGAGCTTTCCTTCCGGCAGCGATCTAGAATCTCCAGTCTTCGGACGGGGATTACCTTGGTGTGTAATCTCCGGCGTACTAGCTGGTGCCTGGGCATGTCCTCCAGTTCCTATACTACTCTCAGCTTCACTTCGGACTGTGGCACTGTGAAGCGTCTTTTCCCCGACCCCCATCACGCTCCTTATGAGGGTCTGTCCGCGTTTCCCGAGTCCTTAGCTGATGCACCGGACTTGGGAGCTAGCCCAAGGATGATCTGTTTCGTTGGACACACTGAAGCGATGTGTCCGTCCTCACCACAAAACCAGCATCCATTGTTCGGCTTCCATCGTCTGAACCTTCTCTGCCCACCTCCTGTAGAGGGAGCAGCTGGTCCAGGCTTAGGAGCGGACTTTTTGTTCATCTGCCATGCCTGCATTGCCTGAATAATACAATCAGAAATATCGTCCGAAGCTGATACTTCAGGCTGTACTTCCGACGGTTTATCAAGCAACTCCATCATCTGGGCAATGGCTTTCTGAGCTTTTTTACTTGCCACACCACCAGGAGGTGCAGATATGGCAAGGTTCGAGGAGTTCTTTGGTTCTACTGTTGTTGTCTGGACCGTGGCCAAATCCATAGTACAGCTTTCGAACACTACAGCCCAATGTGCAGCTTGGTTCAAGTCGTATGGTTGCTTGAACCTCACAAATTCCGCCATCTTAAGGTCAGTCAAACCTTTCAAGAATGTCCGGATACACAAAGTCCGCATAGTGCTGTCCAAATGGATACCAAAAGCATAGCGTGCAGCCTTTGCTACATCATTGGCAAAATGCCTAGCATTTTGACCAGGGGTGCAACAAATGCAGCACATACCAAAACAAATGCCTTTCATGAGCCAGGCGCAGGTACAACAAGCTTTATATAATACACCTGCACCCACTTTCATGAACGGCCCTAGTGCACCAAACCAACCACCAAACCAAACTATAGGTATCCCACACCACCATGCACCCCAACAATCCCAGCAACAATCTAACATGGTCCCGTATAACCATATGAATGGGCAGCATCATGATTCCCACAGTATGGCTATATTATGGCAGAATCAAAACCAAATAGCTGTCCAAAATGACCTAATCATCAAAATGGCTTCAAACCTGGAACTGTATACCCACTCCATCGAAAGTAAACTTCAGGACATAATCAATGGAAACAGTACATTCAACAGGGAATTATCCACCCACAAAGAACAACTGACGAAACTTGAGCAGAAAGTTATTTCTATAGATAATAACCAAGATCAATTCCTCAGAGATCTGAAACCTGCCCTTGAAAATAATGTACACACATACCTCAAACATGCAAAAAGAGATGTAGAAGAAAAGCAGCATGAGATCTCCACAAGCATGGAATTATTAAAGCAACAACAGACTGAGATCCAGAATAAACTAGATATCTTAAATCTGGGAATGGACCCTCAAAAGCAAGCTGAAGAGTTCCAACTTGTGAAAACCAAAAACCAGAAGAAAAAAGAATTTGGTACCGAAAAGAGTAATTTAAAAGAAAAAGACAAAAAATCAGATCGCAAGGTCAAGAAGAAGCAGGACTACAATAACAAAATTGTAATATTAGAAGACCTGCCCGAAGACACAGAAGAGAATATAATAGATCGCATCACTGAATTAATAAAAATCGTCAACCCTGCCTTTACCAAAGATGGCTTGGACGAGGCCTATAGGATGGGCCTCCACGATACAGATATAAAAAGACCGGTTTTAATTAATCTGACTGACAGCAACATGAGAAATACCCTTGTCGACCAATTAATTAAAATTAATATTGAAGATGAACTCTATAAGTCGCTATGGGTAAACAAAACTGGACTCCAAATCTACCCACATGAAAAAAAGGTAATGGAAAATTGCTTGGCCTTGTTGGAAAAGAACAAGCACGAAGCCTCCATCTTCTATAATCACATAAAAATTGGAACCGACACCTTCACCATGAGAGACCTAGAATTTCTCCCTACTGGATGTACCCCGGATCTAGCTTCACAGATCTTAGTAGACGATGGAAAGGGCATTGGCTATTATGGAACATATAGTTATATGTCTAACTTTTTTCCATCTAAAATCATGCACGACGAAAAGGAATTTAAATCGGTAGAACACGCCTACCAGGCACTAAGAGCCCTGTCGGCAGGAAAACCCGATTTGGCCTCTGACATTGAACCTAGTGCATCTGCCTACGAGGCAAAAATTCTCACTCGAAACATAGAACCGTCGAAGGAATTCAACAACAATGAGGAAAAACTACTCCTGGAACTTATTAATAAGAAGTTCACCCAAAACAAAACTCTTGCAGATAAACTACGAAAGGAGAAATACGAAAAGTATTACGAGGCAACAGCTAGCAAGAGATGGGGGACTGGCTTCCGGTTCCCAGATATGCACAAGCAAACAAACATGGTTTCATCGAGGAGATTCGACGGCAAGAATCTGCAAGGAGAAATGATCCGAAAAACCCGTTTAACTCTTCTTGCCGAACCCTAGGAACACTTAGATACTAAAGGACTGAGTTGTTTTATTACTCAAACGTATTTAAACGATTAACCATACCGAACATTATCATTCATCATATTATCGCTCAAACGCATGTGCTGACCGCTACGGTCTAAATTGATCACACCGTCCCAGTACGATATAAAGAATTGTACTGACAAATATATAATGCAACGTATCTCAAGCTTTAATACTACAGTGACGGTATTACTACTACTATACCATTCTGTATTACTATTATTATTATATCATTCTGTTTCTTGTACTGTAGTGCTGCAACAGCGGCGTCATTGTTGTACTATTACCAGAGTAACAAGCAATCTATCTGAGATTCTTATCGAGCTACCTCCTATCTCGGAGGAGTCTAACCATTTGTATTACAACCCTATGGTGCTCTGTTTCCTAATGAAAGGGAACTAAGTTACAAACCATTTATATTTATAACCCCATGGTGCTCTGTTTCTTAATGAACTGTATCGCTGGTTTCTGGCTAACTGTATTGTCACCAGAATAATTATTTTGCTAAACTGGTTATACCAATCTAATATTGTTCACCAACTACTGCTACCGTCTTGTATATTAACCTACTTCAGTCTTAGCTTGTACTATGTCAGGAATAGCCCTTGACACTTTCGCATCTTTTAAAAATATCAAAGGCTTCAATGTAATAGGATGGAACATTAGAAGCCTTCTCAAGAATTTCAATAATCTCCATCATTGTATTGATGAGACAGATAACAATCTAAACATTATTTGTCTAACAGAAACATGGCTACAGCCTCAGACCAATGACAACGCATGTCGCATTGATGGTTACAACCTTTATAGGCAGGACAGACAAGGTAAGAAAAGGGGAGGTGGACTCTGTATTTATGTTAGAGATGATCACCAAACTGACCCCGATGTCTTAGCTAATTTATCCACTACGAATGAATATCTTGAAACACAAGTTGTCAGAGTAACAAGGGGAAAATGTAAACCCTGTACAATTGTTAACGTCTATAGGCCACCTGGAGCCTCAATCCAGCATGGTTTACAAAATCTTGAACTAATATTATCGAAAATTAATTACTCTAATGATGTCATAGTAACAGGAGACCTAAATATAGACCTCCTTGACACAAAAACGAATGGGAATAAGAAAAATGACCTACTCTCTGTCTTTGAAAAATTTGGCCTCATCCAGTATATTGCCCAACCAACAAGGAGCACTCTCACTTCTGCCTCCCTTCTTGATCACATATTCACAAACTCCAAGATAGTCCAATCTTCAGGCAAAATTACAAATTATACCTCAGATCACTATCCAGTTTATATGACATTAAAGAAAAAGAGAAACAAATATGAAACTAGCTCATTCACTGCCAGGAAAACTACCTTCCTGGATCAGCGAATTTTGAACGAAATATTAATAAACGAAGACTGGACTCAGTTTTATCTAAGCAAGGATCCGAACTCTTGTTGGGACATAATGATAGAGAAAATTTTACATTTCGTCAACAGAATGTGCCCCATCCAACGCTTCCACAATGTTAGGCGCAAGCAGGAGTGGATGACCCCTGATTTAACGACCCTCATGAATGAGAGAGATAAAAAATTTGCCAAATCAATCAGGAAAAACGATAAAGAATTATTAATTGAATCAAAAGTCCTTAGGAATAAGATCACCTCTCTTTGCAAAAAGAAAAAGGGAGACCTAATTAGGGAAAAACTAGACCAAAACAAGAATAATCCCAGAGCTGTCTGGAAAACTATAAGGACTGTAATCAGCCCTGAAAAAATCAAAACTAGCCCTAAGATCCACCTGGCAGATTCCTCAACCGATAAGTCCAGCCCTGATAATGTACCGGATATCTTTAACAATTTTTTTCTAGAAATCGGTCCGACCCTTGCTCGAAAAGTACCGGAACCAGATAGTGACTCCTTAAAACGAATGAACAACTTGAAGAGGGACAAAGGTAAACGTGACTACGCTAACTTTAGCTTTAAGGCTGTTACCCCTCTTGAAGTCAGTAAAATCATCAAAAAATTAGACCCTAACAAAAACTCAGGGATCCCGACCATCTCGGGAAAAATATTGAGAGAATGCTTCCTCGCTCTAATAATCCAGATAACATATCTTATGAATCTTTCACTATCAACTGCAATAGTCCCAGATGCTTTTAAAAGTGCAGTAGTCACCCCTTTGCACAAGGCTGGCCAGAAAGACACGCCCAATAATTACAGGCCCATCTCTGGTATTTCCATGCCCGCAAAGATCCTGGAAAAAATTGTCCAAGTTCAGTTATCCCTGTTCATGGAAGACAACAGGATATACTATGAGAAACAGTATGGGTTCCGCCAAGGCATGTCGGTCAATCAGGCACATATAGATTTAATGAAACCCATCTATGAAAACCTAAATCGAGGAAACACTACATCAGTAGTGTTCCTCGATTTTAAAAAAGCGTTTGACACTGTACATCACAAAACATTGCTTGAAAAACTATATGAAATAGGAATAACTGGAAGAGAGAGAGAATGGTTCAAACACTACCTCAGTGATAGGTCACAAAGTGTAAAGGTAAATGGTTCTCACTCTGCCCAGGGCAAGATCACCTTTGGCGTACCCCAAGGGACAATCCTCGGGCCCATCCTCTTCACAATATACATCAACGACATGCACCAGGTCGTCCAAAATTCTAATATCCAACATTACGCAGACGATACTGTCCTTTTTTATAGTAACAAAAATGAAGAAAAAATCAATGATTACCTACAACAAGACTTAAACACCCTTGACACCTGGTGCAAGTCCAACAAAATTTCAATAAATGTCTCCAAGACAAAATATATGTCCTTCAAGCCAACTAGAATAAACAAAAATACCCCACCCAGGGGTAGTTGTGATCTTGCCTTGGGCAGAGAATCTATCCTTCAGGCAGAAGAGTACTGTTATCTGGGCCTAACACTTGACCATAAGCTCTCATTCAAACCGCAAATATCGAAAACCATAAATAATGTGAGGTGGAAAGTCAGATTACTGTCAAATGCCAGGTACATACTCACCAAGAAAGTTAAAACAGATATAACAAAAATGCTAATAGTACCAAACATTGATTTAGTCAGGTAGATTGGTGCAAGAATTGTTCAAATTCGTATGAAAGCATGAAATTTGGTACAGTGATAGATTTTGGTATGCTGATTAATTTTGGATATTGACCCATTCTGAAATATTGTTTTCTTGGGTTCTGTTGCCATGGTAACATTTTTTCAGTGAAATTTTGGCCATTCCCTGGAAATACTGAATTCTAACCAATAATTTGATATGGTATACCCACATAAAGTAGTCTATGGAATAGTTCTCTAATTTTTCTAACTATTTCAGCTAATTATATGGTTGCTAGGCTATGTATGGTTGCTTAGCAACTGATAATATACTGAAATTTCTCCAAAATGGCTCATTTTATGTATATTTTATGGGGTAAGGCAATTATTTATGTTCTAAAATATAACATATATTTAATGATAACATTTTCAGTGATATGCTTTAGCTTTTAGAATTTCCAAGATGGCTGCCAAATGGTTCTAAGATCCAAAATGGCTGATCAAAAGACCCTTCGGGCCCACTTCCTAGTTGACTTGACTTTAGTTTGCAAGCTCATTCATTGTTCATATCAATATGTACTTCAACCAATTCTGAACATTAGAATAGATCTGAGAACCTGAAATTTGGTACAGAGATACATTTTAATATGATAATTAATTTTTTATATTGACCCATTCTGAAAAGAATTATTCTCTTGGCTTCTGTTGCCATGGTAACATATTTTTAACTAAAATTTCATCAATTTTCCTGGAAAAACTGATTTCTAACAGATAATCATTACCAATATACCAAAATAAAGCAGTTATGCAATAGTTCTCTAAATTAGGTAACTATTTCAGGCAATTACATGGTTGCTAGGCTATTTATGGTTGCTGAGCAACTGAAAATATGCTGAAATTGATCTGAAATGACTCATTTAAAGCATATTTTCTGGGTAAAATCTATTTTTAATGTACTAAAATGTCATATTTCTTTGATAATCACAATTTCGATGATATGCATCAACATTTAGAATTTCCAAGATGGCTGCCAAATGGTTCTAAAGTCCAAAATGGCAGATCGAAAGACCAGTTTTGCCTATTTCCTAGACATGAGCATGTTCATGGTACATTCAATTCAACACATTCTGACCATTGAAGTGACTCTCTTTCCTGTTCTGGACTAGATTCATAAGTAACATCAGTTACAAAAGCTCCTATTTTCAAATTGGAGAGCTAAAAGTAAAAAAAGATCATGATTGGACTATGGCGCTTTGTTTTAGTTCTTGGGGGCATTTTCAAAGCAGTCCTTGAATACTCCCCAATGTGTGTTAATAACTATCTTAGCCACTTTAAAATAGATCTGAGAACCTGAATTTTGGTACATAAATTATATTAAAATAAATTATGGCATATATTATGAAGTTTTTTCTCTCTTGATATAGCTATAAGAGGCTATTGAGGCTATTGAAGGTCTAGCATAGACTATTGCTAGGTAACCATATATCAAACTGGAACAGGGAACTGGGGGAATAACCAGCTGCCTTCCACTGGTGTGTAGGAGCAGTGTTCTCTAATGAGTTGCACATGGACACAGAGAGGTTAACTCCACACTCCCTGATTACCAAATATGTGATGTGGCCTATCCATACTATATTAATTGTGGATTTATGACAATGGACCCTGTACACAAATCCTTGAAAGACTTTTTACTTGCTGCATGTACAGGGCTCTAACTTTCACAGTGGTTTCCATTGGTATCGAGAAAAGTTACCTGGCTATTGGTTTCCCCAAAATCACTTTTTTCAAGGGAGGTGATTTTGAAGATTTTCAACAACCGATTTTGCGGCAGTTACCTTGCTGGGATGATTCAATATCTGTTTTCTTGTTTTGTTGGTGTATGAGAATGTGTGGAGGGAAGGCAGGGCAGTCCTCAAGGCCTCCTTAAGTGTATGGGTTTTCTTTTCCCTTTATTGGGAAGGGGGAAGGGGAGGGAGGGCAGAAAGGGGGAGATGGGGAAGGAGGGGGGGAAGGAGTGTGAGGGAGACACTATTTGTTTATTTTCCCCATCCCTGGAGTCTATATTAATAATTGCTAGCAGTGATAGTTACTATTAAATTCCATTTCATTTGATGGGTAGGGGACAGAGAATATGTCATGATTAAAAAAGATGTGCATACTGAGACATTTTTATCTGCAAGTCAGCATGGTGTTGAGGTCACCTCCTTGTACAGGTATGCTCAAAATCCAATATGGGTGCCACCAGGAAGCAAAATGTCCTATTTTAGGTCCTTAGTTCTAGACGGCCGGCATCTATCCGCCTATGTTTACATAGCGTAGCTTGAAAATTGAACGTTTCAAACGATCCCCAATAAATTGGGTCCTTCGCTTCATACTTACGCCCGCGGAGGGATCTATGGTTCTTTCCCGTAAAACTGCGCTATTGTTACGCTCTATCAACATCATTGATAGTAATCTACCACTTGGACAGAAGGAATTGCTTCATACGGCCCTATTTTAAAAACGAACAAAAATTGTGGTTACCGCCTTACATACCGTGTCATGGGGGCTCACAAATAGTACCGATGACCTGTCCGATCGCCCTCCACACTCACTCACCCACCACTGCTACCAGTGGACATGACCAACGCTTGTCAACAGAAGAATCAACAGCTTTGTGGGGAAGGGGGTTGGGTGGAGGCTATAGACGGTCAAATAGACTATAGGAAGAGGTGACAATAATCTTACTAAACTAACCAGCCAAGCAGTTACCATACACAAATTCTTGTGCAGATACTCCCCTGGATCTTAAAAAGGACCTAAATGAAAGCATCTCACAGAGCAAGCACATTTGATTTATTTTTTTGTAAACATCAACCATATAACATTGTTCTTTAGGATGAGCCCATACTGTGACAACTAGAAGGAAGAGTAAATATTGAAGCTAAAATTCCATGTTAGTCAATATAGTAAAGTAAAGTCAGTGGGGAGTATGTTACTCCCAGGATCTAGCTGCACATGGTGGGTTCTCCATGTCCAACAGGGCATAGCAGATCAGTTACAATGAAATAAGTAATTAGTTGCTGGCCTCTATAAGTGGCGAAATAAAAAGGTGGTATTTGATGTTACTAACAATGATTGATCTTTAGAATGTATACCTAAAATGTATGTATTTGATGACTATAAATATTCTACCAATATTGATAGGATTATTTCCCCAAAGGCTGCTTGAAAAGGAAAAACTGCTCACCAAGGGTGGTGAGACTTAGAGTCTCAGCCAGGATTCAAGCGGGAGAAGATTTTCATTTGTCAAAATAAAGGAAATATATTTAGTTTTGTCACTTAGGTACTTCAGTGGAACACAACTGATTTGAATTACCACCTCATCACAACAAAAGATAACCTTGAACTACTCAGCAATAAACCAACTACCCATGCAGGCTTGACCTCATGCCAGTCAGAAAAAGCTAACTCCTGCCTGACAGTCAGTATTTCACAGTCTCAGGACTGTGGATATTGATCAGTCAGACCTGAAGGTTTGTTTTGAATCAGGAAAACCATACAAATAAATTAAAATCCACCATTTTGCACACATGTATGTTGGGACCTCAACATTGCCTTGAGCCTCCCTTCCTCTATGCATTCTCAGAGTGCAACACACTATTTACAATGTTAAGAGGTGTTATGCCATAACCCAAGAGTTTCCCAGGGGGTAAGTCATGGTCAGTGGGTTGTTTTGCTGCATATTTAGGGCCTAAAATAAATTATTTTTGTTTCCAGTCACCTCATGGTATAATTTTGGGTTGGTTGGTCAGGAATCCATTTTTATTTTTTTTTATTTTATTTTTGGTAGCAGTGATGGAGACTTATCATATGTATCCAACCTTGCCATGGTGTTAAAAGAGTCATTGCCACATGTGCCAGAATGAATTTGATCAAATTTTACAAGATTCATTTAAATTGATAATTAATTCCATTCGATTGGTGCTAATTAATGCCCTAAAAAATGCTTCAGTCAGTTGCAATGTTTTCAGGTCGGTCAGGGACTGAACATAAAGTTAATTCTATTTTAGGCCTAGTGGTAGTAGCCAACCATAGTCCAACCCTGCCCACCTCCAAAGACATACACCAGCACACACCATGTACATTTGATTCACGGCTCTTGTAGGTGCAGTGATGTCATGTCATATATCTGTATACCCACAGGAAGTATGGGAATTTCAAGTACCAAGAACTTTTTTCTAGTCAGAGTAGAGGTACATATGAGGACATTTTCTGAAACAGTTTTAATGTTCTTTCCAATGGTGGTAATATCTTGGCCTTGTGGGGGGTACTTTTGGAGATGAAAATGAGTCGGAAATGTATGTTCTTCTGACCTGTATACCATATGTGCTGCCAGTCATTTTAAAGAATTCTGTTCCCAGAATTTGATTCCACTTGGGTGCTGTCTGTCTGGCACACTTTATCTCCAGCACTGCAGTGTGTTCATCTTCAGTCAGATCTGGTGTGTGGACTCAGTGAATGATGTAGGAAACCTACAGCTTCCAACCCAGAATACTTGCTAATCAACATGCTAAATCCAGCTGAAAACAATTTTCTGCCAAACCCAAGATTGCAGACCCCAGTGAATGGGATTGGGAATGAAGTGTCAGACCCAAAGAAGTTATACCATATAGGAGAGATCTAACAGATGTCATCTTGGCATGCTCACTGATTCCTCACTATCTCCTTATACCCTTATGCTCAATCATAACACCATGTTGAATTGCAAATAAATGGTCACAATATGCACAATACCTATTATTCCCTCTCCATTACCAATCAAATCAATTGGAATTCCATATCAATTCTCCCCAAGTGGTTCCACATGGTGGATTGTACCCATATTTACATTACCATATCCACTAGACTTTAAATCATCACTATTCAGGGAGTTAGACCCGCTGACCCTGCCCCCTTTGTAGACAAATAAAGGATATATGATTGCCTAGGAATTGTATATGCTAGGTGTCTTCAATATTTTAAAAGCAACATTCAATGCAGAAAAATGCCATAGCAACAGTAACCAAGGAACAATATATTTGAGTATGGGTCTACTCTTAGAATGACCAAGGTCCTCAGATGTATTTGAACTTAAATTATTTACAACAAACAAACTCACAAACCAAATTCAAGTCAAGAGTGAATCACCTAAATTGTGATTATCAAATAAATTTGTGGGCATGAAAAGTACCAGAAAATATACATAAAATAAGTCATCTCAGATCAATTTCAGAATATTTTCAGTTGCATTGCAAGCCTACATAAGCCTAGGAACCATGGAATTGCCTGAAATAGATACATAAATAATCTATTGCATAGACTACTTTATACGGGTATATTATTACATATTATTTGTTAGAAATCAGTATTTCCGGGGAATGGCCAAAATGTCACTAAACATGTTACTGTAGTGAATCGGACTACTGTAGAGTATCTGTGTCGCAGGTTCGTTTCCCTTGGCGTATCCGAAGCTTATCAATCGAGAGTTACATAGAACAAAAGGAACAAAGGCAGGCGCTACCTGTTCACTTGGGTTTTATTGTGAGGTTTCGGAACTGGCATCAGTTCGCATCAGACCTGACTGGACTGTGGACTTCGGATTACCTGGCCAGCCAGGTAACCCTCATCCAAAGGTGTCCATCAGACATATACATCAACAGTCAACAATTCACAATGAGTGGTTTAAGTAACACTATCCACACTGAGAGGTTTATCATGGCCTCTACAGCTTACATTAAATGGTAGAAACCCAGGTCGTGGTTACTATCGACCAACAGCTGGCTGCTGTTAAATATATAAAAGGCGACAGGCAAAACATATGATTTAGACTAAAAAGTCCCGCGGACCAGTAGTGACCACTGGGGAGGTTCGGACGAACTAACCCTCAGCGGCCACCTACACCCAATATCACCACAATACCCCCTTTTTTCTTTTAAGAGTTTGAAAAGAAAAATCTTAAAAACTCGACAGGGTAAGAAAAAGTAAAAGTCTACAAGTAGGAGCATATAGTGTGTCCTCTCTACAATGAACAAATAAATCAATCTTATGAAAACTTCAGGAATCGACAAATAGGAGCATTTTGTGTCCTAACTAATGTGAACAATTATCCGAAGTAAGAAAGAAAATTTATGAAAAACCTTTTCACGTTTGACAGGCAGGAGCATATAGTGTCCTCACTAACAAGCAAACAATTCGTTCCACAGAACTTATTTTATGCAAAAGGTTATCACTTTCATTATTGTAGACTTCACGTAAATGTCAGCGCCACACACCAGGGTCATGATCCGAGGATCCAGGGCATCCGAACAGCATCCGAGGTGGTTAAATCAGGTCGAAGGGCGGTCCAGTCATCATCGTCCATGCGTTTCCTCCGATTAGTTACCATTGCCATCGTCGTCTTTCGGTCCTTCGGGCGAGTCCTTTGCAGAAGGTCTGTCCGGAGTATCGAACATACTTCCGAACATACCTTGCTCGGGAGGCGCCCGGCCCAACGCAGCCGAAGCCACAGTTCTCTGAGGCTGGGGTGGCTCACGTTGGGACTTCATTTGGTCCAGGAGACTGGTGAGGAAATGGATTTGTTGGTCGTTAACCTCCAACATCCCACCAGCTCGACTGGACACCACGGTCAAACCAGGAGTCTCGCCCGAGCCTGAAGAAGGCAAGGCTTGAGCTTCCTCAACTGGTTTGGCAGGGAGAGAGGTCGGCTTTCCACCCAGGGAACTTTCCGACCTGCTCACACCTTGATTGGACTCGTCCGAATCATCCAAAAGCAAGCCCTGGAGTCTGGTATTCTCCTCCAAGAGCTTCAGGATGCGTTGTTCCTTCTCCTGATTGGATGCCTTCAGAGTCCGGATGAGGAGAGCCTGCTGACTGATGGTTTCCTTCAGCGTGCCTACCTCATCCACCTTCGCCCTCACCGCCTGAAGCTTTTTCAGAGGAGTCACAAGAGCGGCCACGGTCACTTTGACCTGCCTCTTGGCATCCTCTGCAGCTACTTGCAGGGCTTTCAACGCCTGGTTCACGCCGGTCTCTGATGTTTCCACCAGAGCAGCGGTCTCCAAAGCACAAGGCAGTTCGGCCAGAGTTGTGTCCACCCATTTCTGGGCCTTCCTCGAACGTCTGCTCCTCTTAGCGGGAGGAGCAGTCAACTCAGCTGCCTTCGACTGGCTCTCAGTCCTCGGACGCTTGGAGGCTGCGGCCTTCGAGCTAGTACTAGCACTTGACTTGTCCGAAGTCGCTGTGCTAGACTTTACCGGGGTCTGAGTCGGTTTAGATTTCCCAGTACCAGTTCTGGGGACATCCACCTCACCAGCCTTTCGAAGGGTCCTGAGATGGGTCATCGAAAGATGAGTGGTCCGAATGAAAGCTCCGAAGGGCTTCCATTCAGGCTTCACTTTCGCCGCCTTCTCTATCGCCTTCGGCCTTCCCTGGTTGTGCAACAGCTCCTCCCCATTCATGATGTGGCTGACCAACTCCGATTTCCTGTCAAGCTGCTGCTGACAGTTCTCGTAGGGGCAGACCCACACTTCTGTCTGAGGGGTGTGAACCTCGCACAGGTGTCTGAAAAATCTTTCTCGGGTGGAGAAAGCTCGGACACCTGAAGCATTGAGCTTCACTCGCCTACACACCAGGTACGGACAACGAAATCCAGGCTCCCACAGAGTTGGTACCAGTCGGAGCTTCTCACTGGTACCAGGCTCCATTTTACCCGCCTTACACAGCCCCGGGTAGAGACAGGATTCATACCGAAGCATGAGTCCATGGTCATCTTCAGAGTCGGACTCTGTGGCCATCAGATGACGTGAGCCTGGCCGATCGTGCTTCGGGTTCAGCGGGACAACATCAGTGGCCTTGTCCAGCTCTGCATTGAACTTAGTCAATGAGCCTGCGTGCGCCAACTGATCCTCCCTCACCTTAGCACGATGCACATGGACCTTTTTCAGCTTCCGGAACTTCAACTTAGTAGTTCCAGTCGCTGGGGCAGGTGCCTTGCCTTTGGAGTTCGACTTGGGGTCCGAACTCCGGGGCTTCCGAACTGGACGGGCAGAAGACCGGGTGCTCTTGGCCGGTGAATCCATGAGCTCCACAGTCACTGCCGCCGAGGAATCAGCAGGATCTGGAGATAGAGTCCGCGGGGACTCGACCATCTCTCCATCCTTCATCCTCGGCCTGTCCTGCTTTCTGGGGGATCTAGGCTTCTGCTTAGAGGTACCAGCCGAAGGTACAGTCTTAGCTTCGGGAGTCTCGGACTCAACCTCAGCCATGTCTGTCACCATCGCCGCATCCTCTTCAGCAGCTGCTAACCTAGCATCCTCGGCCTCCATAATTGCGCCCCAGCAAGTTACGGTGCCGGTCCCAGAGCCACCTGCGTCAGGCTGACCCATGCCAGCAAGGATCCGAGACCCTTCCAAGACCTTAGCCTCCTCGTCCGACAATACCTCGCAGTCCGAACCGTCCAGATCCATCTCTAGATCAGATTCGGACAGCTTGGCGTTGAGGGAATCAGCCAACTGGTCCTCGGTCATGTTCTCGAATTCACCTGAAGTCGACATCACTATTCAATCGGTACCTGAAAGTATAATGATGGTATGGGTAGAAACGAGTACAGAAAATACCTGTTATTTGCTGCAGATGGACGTTCGGACTCCTCTCGGACACGCTTCGGCTGTGGCTGACAGCTACTACACACATAGAGCGTAGTGGTATCGAGAAATCCAAACCTTCACTACTCGAATATACCCACGCTTTAGGCACAGTGAATTGGTTGATTACTTCCAAAACACAAAGACTGAACGTTTATTGGTATACCAGCAGCGGATACGCTGTTCAAGTTTAGTTTAACACCTTCGGATAGTAACGTTCATTCATTCCTACACCAATGGCGAAAACAACATGGCCGCTATAGGTCCCACGCCAGCCCGCGCATTATCAATGTGTCCCAAACACAGTTAATATACGACCCACAGCATTCATGCAACTTGACTACTCGAGCAAAGGGACTACAAACACAGGGCAATATATTTCACAAGGATCATCACTTGATAAAACTTACTGCAGTGTTCTCTTTCTAAGAGGTAGTCTCGGTGCTTTGCTTCGCGGAAGCAGGAAGTAGACTGACTGAAACGGTAAAACACCAGCGTATTTAACCACTGCAACGCCCGAGTTGCATTCAGTCGCCGCACTACTGCAGCGCCAATTTTCTTCCCGCGCTCACCTTCTGAGCCTGAAAATAGCTATTGGGCGCGTGTTCCCACTCAGCTATTCGGGACTCTGCTGAGACGATGCAGAGGTGTAATCATTCTCCGATTTCCTCAAAACCCACCCCAGGCATAGGCAACACTCTATTCCTTATAAATAGATTCCGATGCTTCACTGAAGTCCGTGGCCACTGAAGACGTTTTGGATTTTCAGATCAACATACAAGCGGTACCCAGGGTAAGGTTAAGTACTTTCCGAGACTCATGTTCGTCTCCCAGTCACAAATGGAATTAACTGAATAAAGTCCATTTTTACTGCTTATCAATAGGGGACAGGGCGGTTCTCAGTTCGGTCCACCACCCGTCTGACTTCTCGTTGTGTGATTTTTTAGTTTTGGGTAGAAATCAGTTCGGAGATTCCTACCCTCGGACCAGTACCACAATTAGCTCATTTGCAACCGAACTGGGGCCTTTCGTACACGTTTAGCCCTTGCCATGCCAGGAGAAGAAGGATCTGGTGGTTTTGCGAAAACCACAGCTCCTTTCCTTGGTCTACCTGGTCGTTTCTTCGGCTGCACTGGAGGTACAGGAGCAGCTTTGACCAGCTGTTTCCTAGGCCTTCCGCGCTTCCTACTCAAAACGACCGGGGGCGCCACCGGCTGGTCGGACGTATCTGTGCGAACCTTCGGCCTCCCGCGCTTCTTCGGACAGACCGTAGCTACCTTAGACTTCTCATATGATAAAGCCTTTCCTGGACCCAAAAGACCAGGCGGGGTAGCCGTAAGTCCCGAGTCTGCTAAGGAACTGTCAGGTTTGGCAACAGATTTCCCTTGTCTACCCCCTCTTTTCTTTAGAGGCAGAGATTTACTGGAGGTTTCCTTGGAACTACCCTTTCGGATCTTCCTAGGTCTACCTCTCGGCTTGGCGCCTACAGTAATTTTCTCTTTCTCTACCTTCTTAGGACAATCTTTCCCTGGCACCACTCTCCCAGCCTCTAGTCTAAAGATTTCCATACCAGCCTGTTCCTGCCTTCGGAATTCTGGAGCCCGATCCAAGTTAACAGCTTGAATCGGCCCATTTTCATCGAAAGCCGGCTTCAGATAGTCGATATGGTATCGCATTAGACCTTCGGCTGTCTCCAGCTCACAGGTGGTACCTCCTATGAACCTTCTGATCTTATAAGGCCCGTCCCACTTGGGTCCGAGCTTCTTATTCGCTTTGGGGGGACAGAATCGGTACACCACCTCCCCCGCCTCAAAACTGGGGGGCCTAGAACGTTTGTTATAATCCCTAATCTGGTGAACGGCAGATATTCCGAGATTATCCCGCACGTACTGGTGTCCCTTTCTCATCCACTGTTTCAGGTTCTCAACAAAAGCAACCTTGCAAGGGAAATCAAGACTTCCTCTTTCAACTCCATGAACAATGTCCATGGGCGTTACCAACTCTTCTCCGAAGACTACTGAATTTGGTGTGCATAAAGTAGCAGCATGTACTGTCCCTCTATATGCATGAGCAATGCAAGGGGTCAGCATATCCCAATCTACTTCGTCCGAATCAGTCATACAAGACAGCTGTTCCACAAGAACTCTATTAAGCCTCTCGGACTGCCCATTACTCATAGGCCTGTATGGGAGGGTAATTAGCTTCTCGATTCCCAGCATGTCAAGTAGACATCTCAAGAGTTTAGACCGAAATTCAGGAGCTCCATCTGTCTGCAATGACACAGGACATCCGAATCTCAAGATCCATTCTCGAAAAAGAACTTCTGCACAGCTTTCAGCGGTGTGATCGGCCATGGGGTAGGCTTCGGCCCATTTAGAGAAATGGTCTACTACAACCATAATATAGCTGTTGCCTCTAGGGGTACTCCGAAGAGGCCCTAGAATATCCAACGATATTCGGTTCCATCTACCACCATGTTTTTCTTTCTTAAGATAAGAAATCCCACCACCACCTCTAGTCTTCCTCATATTACATTCCGGGCAAGCTCGTACCCACCGCCTCAGATCATAATTCATACCAGGCCAAAAATATCTCATCTTTGCTGACCAGACATTCTTGAAGGTTCCGAAATGACCCGCAGTTTTGGCACCATGTATGCCCTGGAAGATCTCTTTCCTCATGGAAACAGGGACAATTTTCCTCCAGTATTTCTTTCCGGTGGCTAGTCTTGTCCACCCCAGACATAGCACACCATCTCTGACCTCCATACTACCAAGATGTCTGACAAATGTCCGAAACTCATTAGACTCACCAGCAAGATTTTCTCTGCTAGGAATCGGCACAGTTCCATCCAACATTTTCAGCAACCTTTTTACAAGTGGGTCGGCTTGCTGAGCTTCTTGCAACACGTTTCGTTGAGTCCCTAAGGAAACTTCGTTAGTGGCAATAACAGCATCATGCGCACCGCAATCTAGGCAGTCTGGTCTTCCACATTTTCTGGTTGGTAAGCGCGACAACGCATCAGCATTTTCATGCTGTTTACCAGCCCGATGCAAAATCATGCTCTGATCCAGCCCGAATTCCTGTAAGGTGAGTAGCCAACGAGCTAACATATCGGTCGGATCCTTGAAATTGAGCAGCCAACGCAAGGAGGCGTGATCTGTCCGAACAATAAAATCCTTATTACCAAGCAAGTAATGTCGGAATTTTTGCAGGTAGGTCAGAACGGCAAGCAGCTCACGTTTTGTCGCACAATAGTTTCTCTGTGGCTTAGATAAACTATGGCTTGCAAAACACAGAACCACCTCCCTTCCTTCCTGGACCTGAGACAGAATTCCCGCCATGCCAAAACTACTTGCATCCGTATCAAGGATAAACTTACCCGAAGGTTGAGGATATCCGAGAGTAGGAGAAGAGATTAGCAAATTTTTGCATGTATCGAATGCATCTTGGCAACGAGGAGTCCACTCTATGGGTTTAGCATATCGTTTATCCTTGCCTGCCGCGGTTACAACGTCCTGCAAGGGAATCACTAATTTACCGAAATCTTTCATAAAATCTCGGTAATAGGAGGCGAATCCAATGAATTGCCTTACTTCCCTAGCATTCGTGGGGATTGGCCAGTCCTTGACTTTCTGGATCTTCTTCGGATCCGCCGAAATGCCATGGCCTGACACAATCCGACCCAAGTATTCCACTTTCTTGCGGAAAAATTCACATTTCTTGGGTTTCAAACGAAGACCATAATCCCGTATACGCTCAAGGACGAGTCTCAGGTTATCTAGGCACTCTTCGAGAGTTTTCCCAAAAACCACGATATCATCCAGATAGACCAGACATGATTTCCAACGAAGGCCATCCAACATCTGATCCATCATGCGTTGGAAGGTAGCGGGGGCATTACACAATCCGAAGGCCATAACCTTGAATTGAAATAACCCTACACTGGATAAGAATGCAGTTTTCGACTTGCTATCTTCATCCATCGCCACCTGCCAGTACCCACTCTCAAGATCTAAAGTACAGAACCACTGGTTACCACCAAGTGATTCTATGCACTCATCGATCCGAGGTAGTGGAAAGCTATCCTTTATAGTGACAGAGTTTAGCTGACGATAGTCAACGCAAAAACGCTGTGTGCCATCCTTCTTGGCCACCATGACAATAGGAGCACCCCAGGGGCTACTGCTATGTTCAATCCGGCCCTCTCTATACATTTTCCAAATCTCTGCCTCTGCCTTGTCTCTCTTCGCCACAGGAATACGCCGGTATGCTTGTTTGATCGGACAAGCATCTCCAGTGTCTATCACATGGCGAACTTTATCAGTACAACCAAGGGCTTTGCCACCTGGAAGAGAGAAACAATCTCGGAATTCTTCCAGCAAAGACAGAGCAACGTTCTTCTCGTTTCTCTCGGACAGATCCGAATCATTGACCAGCTTTTTCAGCGGGCACTCTGCACTCGGTGGTACCAAGATGTCGGGAGCTATCAGATCATCATCCGCCACGGGCGATTCTGTAACCTGTATAGAATTAATGATTGCCTCTCTGATAATATTGCTACCGTCATCCTCAGACAAAGCAGAGTCCTCTGCCACAAGAGTAACCCTACTTAATCTGCCCACCATCCTTCGTTTGCCAATTTTCATTGGGCGATCGGACGGATTGCTGAAGGCTACCAAAGCGGTTGAACCTCCACCTGAAACATATGTATTCAGGCTCCCTAAGGCGAAGTCTTCTAGCAATCCTTGGTCTGGCTCGAACATCCAAGCATCCGATGCGTCTGAGCCACTATCAAAGTCCAATTCTGCGAGTGTAATAGATTTGGGCTCCATGATCACCGCTTTCCTAAGTGTCACAGCTATTCCAATATCTACTTCGTTCACAGTCATGGTCTTTATAGAGGAAAATTCTTCACCTTCGGACTTCTTTTTCCACTGTTTACATACAGTAGAATGTCCGAAGTTTTCCAAATAAAACACTCCTGACCAATCCAAACAACAACGGTGCACATAGTAAAAATCTGCACCTAATATCCCGTCTTCAGGGCCCTTCAGACCGCTGACTACCAGACATGTCATCATGTAAGTCCGACCCGACACTTCATATGGACAGAGCACGCTCCCATATGTAGTTATAGGCGTTCCATTACCCATCGAGCACGCCATACGCACCGAAATCATAGGCGGCGCATGTGGAAGGGATTCGTAGAAATCCTTGGTAATCAAACTCGTCGTCGCGCCTGGATCTACCAAGAAATAACCACTCTTCCCACCTATGCCTACAGGGGCATACCATCTCTCCCTCACCAGTAATTTGGAAGGAATCTCCAGAGTTTCCAGCTGTTGAACAGAAACTTTCTGAATCCGAGCAGACTTCTCTTGGCCTTTTTCTACCAAGACAACCTGACCTGACTCAGCTTGGTACTCGGCCTGTCCCCAACGCACGCCAGGGCTCTTGTCCGAACATCCCTGAATCTTTTCAGGAAGAAAATCACCGTCCGGCAACGGCCTAGGACCTCCAGCTATCAGATCGGGTAGCTTCTTGTCGTTAAGCTTTAACCCCATCTTACACACCGGTGCCTGGGCTGATTTCCCAGTTTCTAGACTACTACCAAGATCCTCGCGGACTGTGGTACTAAGAAGCGTGTTGTCCGAGGCTCCCGTATCGCTTACTACAGGAGCCGAACCTAGTTTTCCGAAGCCGGCTTCCCTCCGGGAGCGCTTTGCTTCTTCACAAGTTCGAGTAGAGCTTTTTTAGTGGGGCAAGCCGAGGCGAAATGCCCCTCCTCACTACAAAAATAGCATTTCCGAACTTGCCAGGTTCTTTTCTCTCTACCCCCAGCAGACTTCTTATACTGCTGGGTTGAGGAATTCAACTTTCCTTGCTTTTCCTGCCATGTTTGGAAAGCTTGCACTATCGCATTGCCGGGATCGTCGGACTGATCATCATCGTCGGACTCCTGCAACGCCAGTGCCTGGCTAACCTGTACCATGGCCTTTTCTTTGGCACTTGCCTTCTTGCTCTTCCCCAACTGGGAACCTTCGGCTGCCGCTCCCTCCAATGGAATAGCAACAGCCAACGGACCTATAGCAGCAGATTGCAAGACAGCAGCGTTCGCGAAATCCATATGACAACTCTCCCACACCTCAGCCCAGTGAATTGCTTGGAGAAGGTCAAACGGCTGTTTGAGCTTCACCCACGCAGCTTTCTCCTGGTTGATCAAGCCTTTCAAGAAGACTCTCAAGCAGAGGGTGCGAAGAGTATTATCCAGATTAATTCCGAAAGCATGTCTAGCACGTTTGGCTACCTCATTGGCAAACATACGGCTCGGCTGCTTAGGGGTTTGTCTGCAGTTATAGAATTCGGACTGCTTCTTTTCAAGAGAATGCTCACCGAAGTTGGCATCCATATGGTCTACAAAACCAATAAGATCCAAACCTGGGGGCAAATCTCCCATCTCGCCTAGCTGACGACGGCAGCTACACTTAAGCTGCATAAGGAACTGTTCCGGAGTCCAATTATGCGCTTCGGCTAGCACTTTCATCTCTCCGAGATGTGTCCGCCAGGAATCCTTAGGATCCCAGTTTCGTATAATCGCCGGTTTAGGGGCATGATTAACGTTCGTTGCCACAAACTGATACCTGAAGGTGAGTTCGGCGCCTATAGCGCCTTCATACTTCAGGCCCTGCACCACTGACTTATCCCGAAAGTAATTTGATACTTGGTTAGTCATATGTCGCATGGGAGAATTGTCAATCGCATGAACGCCAGGTATTTGGATTCCAGAAGCATCTGGCAACCCTCCGACTGTAGTCCATTGCCGACCAGCATTCCTCACATATTGACTATTGTCAACATGACCACGCACATACGTTGTGGAAGCAGTTGGTCTCTTAATGCTGGAGTGCGCTCCAACATAAGGCCTACCCCCTCCCCCTCCGTGAAGAGGAGACGAGGCAGTGAATGTCACCGTATCTTTTTGCCTAGGTGTCCTGGATCCTCCACGTGGAGGAGAAGCTTGCTGGGTTTGGTTAGGCTGATTAGAACCCGCTACACGCCCTCCGCTGGAAGTAGCATGTTGCTCAGGTTCGCCTGCAGCCTGTCCACCAACCGCTTCGGACAACTTTAGACGCTCGGGCACGGGTGTCCGAGCAGCCTTTTCTTCACAAAAATGCCTCGGAGTGAGGAGGATGTATGATCCACCACCTTCCTTAGGATATGTAGGTCTCTCTACGCCCAATGGCGGAGAAACTCCTCCTATCCTAGGGGGCGAACCATAAAGATCCGTATCCTCAACATCCGAAGAATCATCCAACATGTTCTTCATTCGTGACATGTCATCCACCCTGGCTACCTCATTCCGCAATTTTTCATTCTCTACACGAAGCTGACGTGTAGTGGCATGGCAGTCATCGGTTACTTGAACCAACGTGCTCTGGAGGTCTCGATTCTGCTCTATGAGCTGATCAATAGTTCCACGAGCATCGTGCATTGACTGTCCTTGCACAGAATAGGCATGGCGCCAGGAGGCCACTTCAGTCCTCAACTGCTCTTTTTCTTCCTCCTCAAAAGAATCTGCTATCACAGGATTCCTTCGAAACTCAGTCCATTGACCTCCAGCAGCGGCAACAGGCTGTAGAGTCAACTTCGGACTGGTCACTTTTACCTTCGGATTAGTTTTCTTTGCACCAGAGCCAGGAGTAGGTTTGCGATAACCCTTCATACCAGCTGGTGAAATGCGCAGGCCAACTTGGGCCGCTGCATCCGCCACCTGGACTCCATTTGCATTGGCAGCCATCTCAAAGATTTACCAAAATCTTTAGCAAAGTTTAAAACTATAAGCCCAACACTCAATCGATAAGACAGAAAGCCAAGTTTGGTCACGGCACCAATTGTAGTGAATCGGACTACTGTAGAGTATCTGTGTCGCAGGTTCGTTTCCCTTGGCGTATCCGAAGCTTATCAATCGAGAGTTACATAGAACAAAAGGAACAAAGGCAGGCGCTACCTGTTCACTTGGGTTTTATTGTGAGGTTTCGGAACTGGCATCAGTTCGCATCAGACCTGACTGGACTGTGGACTTCGGATTACCTGGCCAGCCAGGTAACCCTCATCCAAAGGTGTCCATCAGACATATACATCAACAGTCAACAATTCACAATGAGTGGTTTAAGTAACACTATCCACACTGAGAGGTTTATCATGGCCTCTACAGCTTACATTAAATGGTAGAAACCCAGGTCGTGGTTACTATCGACCAACAGCTGGCTGCTGTTAAATATATAAAAGGCGACAGGCAAAACATATGATTTAGACTAAAAAGTCCCGCGGACCAGTAGTGACCACTGGGGAGGTTCGGACGAACTAACCCTCAGCGGCCACCTACACCCAATATCACCACATTACTATGGAAACAGAAGCCAAGAGAATAATTTTTTCAGAATGGGTCTATATCAAAAATTAATAAGCATAACAAAATCTACCTCTGTACCAAATTTCAGGCTCTCAGATCTATTTTGATGTTCAGAATTTGTTGTATTACACATATACCATGAATTAGCTTGCAAATCAAAGTCAAGTCAACTAGGAAATAGGCAAAACTGGTCTTTCGATCAGCCATTTTGGACTTTAGAATCATTTGGCAGCCATCTTGGGAATTCTAAATGTTGATGCATATCATCGAAATTGTGATTATCAAAGAAATATGACATTTTAGTACATTAAAAATAGATTTTACCCAGAAAATATGCTTTAAATGAGTCATTTCAGATCAATTTCAGCATATTTTCAACCATAAATAGCCTAGCAACCATGAAATTGCCTGAAATAGTTACCTAATTTAGAGAACTATTGCATAACTGCTTTATTTTGGTATATTGGTAATGATTATCTGTTAGAAATCAGTTTTTCCAGGAAAATTGATGAAATTTTAGTTAAAAATATGTTACCATGGCAACAGAAGCCAAGAGAATAATTCTTTTCAGAATGGGTCAATATAAAAAAATAATTATCATATTAAAATGTATCTCTGTACCAAATTTCAGGTTCTCAGATCTATTCTAATGTTCAGAATTGGTTGAAGTACATACTGATATGAACAATGAATGAGCTTGCAAACTAAAGTCAAGTCAACTAGGAAGTGGGCCCGAAGGGTCTTTTGATCAGCCATTTTGGATCTTAGAACCATTTGGCAGCCATCTTGGAAATTCTAAAAGCTGAAGCATATCACTGAAAATGTTATCATTAAATAAATATTATATTTTAGAACATAAATAATTGCCTTACCCCATAAAATATACATAAAATGAGCCATTTTGGAGAAATTTCAGCATATTATCAGTTGCTAAGCAACCATACATAGCCTAGCAACCATATAATTAGCTGAAATAGTTAGAAAAATTAGAGAACTATTCCATAGACTACTTTATGTGGGTATACCATATCAAATTATTGGTTAGAATTCAGTATTTCCAGGGAATGGCCAAAATTTCACTGAAAAAATGTTACCATGGCAACAGAACCCAAGAAAACAATATTTCAGAATGGGTCAATATCCAAAATTAATCAGCATACCAAAATCTATCACTGTACCAAATTTCATGCTTTCATACCAATTTGAACAATTCTTGCATTTTTTTGCACCAATCTACCTGACTAATTATGGAGATGTATATTACAATAGCTCAAATAAGAGCCTCCTCAAACGGTTACAATCATTACTAAACTCAGCTGTAAGAGCAACCTATAATCTGAACAAAAGGACAAATGTCGATAGGGAGCTAAATTGTATGGGGATACTCCCAAACGATACCAGAAGAAAGGTCCATACCCTAGAGTGCGCCTACTACCTAGCCCAAAAAGATGAAAATTTAGACAGAAGAGCTCTGCCTACCAGGAGCCATACTGGTAACAGAAAGAATCTAAAAATAATAGCCCCTAAATTATCAATATACAAAAATAGCTTCATTTATCAAGCAATCAAACTCTGGAATGCCCTCCCAGGAGAACTCCAAAATCTAGAAAAAAGAAGAATTTTTAGGACCAATATTGAGGAACTCAGATAACCTTACAAAACTCACAAAACAAAATTAATAAATAGAAATGGGCCCCACCTAGGGCCTGGACCTCTGGTAATGTGAATACTGTAATATATATATCACTCTTACTCTCATGACTGAACATCTTATATGTTATAACAATATCAACTGTCAGAATCTCGAAGTATATCGAGAATATTAGACGCCTATCTGCCTTGCTTTTACCAATGTCAAGTCTCGAAGTAGATCGAGATACTCTTTTCTCAGGCACAAATGTCATATTCCATACTCATGTATCCATTATTTCTTTTTTACTGTCCAAATCTCAAGGTAAAAAGAGATTTACAATGTCCTGTATTTAAATTTATAGCTTATGCAAGCTCACTTACCGAGAGATGGTGTAGTACCCACTCTACCTACTGTCATGTGTAGAAATGTATTTTTCTATGCGAAAGGACTCTAGTCACTAGTATTAGGCTCTTCAAGCTACAAGTTACATGTATTTTATATCTATCACATATTCTAACCAAGGTAACAGCAGGAAGAAATGTGCTGATACATTTTCACCACATAAGCATGTCGACCTATTTGTCTATCTTTTCTGTAAATGCCATAGGACAAATAAAAGATTTTCTATCTATCTATCTATCTAAGCATAGAACTCAGCTTCTCTTTTTTCCTGACAATAATCACCATAGTTGGTCTCCAAATGAGCTACCAAGTCCGGCAATTTTGTCCCCTGGGGCAATTCCCCCAAAGCCGCAATTTGACGTCTACAACTGCTCTTGAGTTGCCTCAAAAACATTGCATCCGTCCAATTATGGGCTTCAGCCAATACTTTCATCTCTGCCAGATGATGCTGCCACGAATCCTTCGTAGAATCCCATAGTCTGATGGTACCTAATCGTGGCTCAACGTGGTCCTCATCATTGTAGAATGTGTAACTGAACGGAGCGCGGGTTGGGTCCGGACCAACATATGTCAATCCCTGAACTAGGGATTTATTGGCATAAGCAACGCCCGGATCCGGTCGAGGTAAGTTGATTGTGGAGGACAGAACATCCTGAGACAAACTCACAGTGGTAGTACCAGCACCAGCAGTATCCACAACCGGATTAACAGTTGGTCTGGGTATCCCAGTGATGGTAGTAGTCCTACCACTATCCTTTCGGACATATGTCTCATTCACCACCTGTCCGCGTATGTAAGAATCATTTCCAGTAATGGCAGGCTTCTTAATACTAGACATGGTGGCTAGTTCTACCTTCTTCTCAACTTCCTGAACTTCCTTTGGAGAGGAAACAGCAACAGCAGAGGGCTCCCGGATCGTTACATGCCTAAGGCCACCAAAATGTCTTGGAGTCATAAGCTTGAACGAATCTCCCTCTTGATAAGCTACAGCTCCCTGTGTGTCCGCAAACGTGGACGTTACAGGTTGCCTAAGCTTAAGAGGAGTCCGAGCAATCCTTTCCGCAGCATTAGTCTCTTCCAATAACTCATTGTGGAGCCTAGAATAGTCATCCACTCTTGAGGCCTCCGTCCTCAGCTTGTCATTCTCAATCATGAGTCTTTTCGTGGTAGCTTGCGCATCTTTGGACACATCATGCAATGTAGCCTGCAAATCCGCGTTTTGCTGAGCAAGTTGCTCCATCGAATTCCGCTGATCAATGATTTGCTGGTGAGAGCTGGCGTAAGCCTTCCGCCAACTCTTCGCCTGCTCTCTAAGAGTTGCTAACTCTATTTCATCCTCGGATTCCGTATTACGGAGAGGTTGTCTATAGTCCATCCAGAGGTCCGTACCAGCGAGACCCCCTTCCGGATTCTCTAAACCAAGGCCCCCTGTTGGATTATCCAAACTTAGACCGCCAAGCGGTACCAAAGGTTGGTCCAAAGTCAAAGGAACCACATTTGCAGTTCCAAAAACAGGAGCAGGATTTGGTAAAGGTGTCAATTTTAACTTCGCTCTCGCACCAATGCCCACCATTTCACCACCTTTCGGAGGTGTCACGGCTTTGGTTTGTTGCAGATTGTAATCTGAGTTGCAACGTCCACCACGGGTCGATTATCACCCATCGTTTTGTTTCTTTTTATTTTCCAATTACTAGAAACCACTTGGAACCTAGATAAATCTAGTTCTCTATCATAAAGTATATCCCAAGGCAAGCTTTGGTCACGGCACCAATTGTAGTGATCTTCGGATCCGATCCGCTTGCACGCTAAATAAAGACAGAACAAGGCTTAACCTTTCTACGGACTTTATTTAATCACATGGGACACACTTGTCCTAACTCACACAACTCGAGCTGGGGTTCTCCCTTATTCTTGACTCGTACAAAACTGGTGTGAGTAGACATTCAATATAGATGATAAAGGTAAGATGCACTCAGGCATTATGTTACTAAAGACTCTCGGACTGACGTCCGTGGATATAAATATCTCATAGAAATACATTGATAGAAAGGTTATGAACAGAAGATTAGCTTAAAAGAGCATAACAACCAATATAATGGTAAAAGTCCCCACACATATACTGATGAGTGGACATGTTCACTGGTACTGCCCACTGGGGTAGTTCAAGTGTACTAACCCACAGCGGACAGCACCACTATACAATAGAATAGAATATTGGTAATATAACCAGACCCACTACACTATTATTATTAAGATCTTAGTAAATTATTATTATTATTATTTCTATTATCAAATTACTGCCCAACTTACCATGACGTTGATGGAATGGAAACCCTTACGATTTACATAACACCGCTCTTGGATATGAGGCTTCTTGATTGGGATGTGCGTACCATCCATAGCCCCAATCACTCGGGGAAAGGCAGCTAACTCATAAAACCCTCTTGCAACATCAGGATATTCATCCTCACTAGGCCACTGGATGAACTGTTGATGGTTGGCTTGCAGGTACCTGGACACAGCCAACACAGATCTGCATACAGTTGACCGTGACACATTCTGGGAGTCAGCAATTAAGCTATAAAGCCCTCCACTGGCGTAATATCGGAGTGCAATGCAAACCTAAAATACACACAAAATGGGGAATTGTTATGCTATTCTATAAATATTGATTCTAATAATTTTTATGGTTATAGATTCAATATTTCTCTCTTAGCTATAGGGGTAATTTGTGCGTCATCTTACGTCACGTTTTTTATGAGCCTCTATCAACAATAAATATGAAGCCCTTATAATCGATCTAAATCATTATCAAGTAGTGTTTGTACAGTTGTTGGAAAAATCTCGCCTGCCCTCTTCACAGCAGCCATCCTACTTTTTATGATCCACTTTAGACATAGGATTCGAAAAATCTAATAAATGATCAATATGTGCAATAAATCGTACATCAAATCAATACATATTCAATACAAAGGTAGTTCATACATCAAATAGATAAATTAATATAAATTATGGAATAATTACCAAGATGTGATAATACATACCCTCTCTCTGTGACTAAGCCCCCCACCGATTTGTGTTCCTAATGTGGAAAAATTGGAGGCACCAAATCCAGCAGCTAATTCTTCAACTACCTCCTGGGTCAAACGATATCTGGCAATAAACCTTCTTGGGGTGTAAAAAGTGGTGAAAGGATCTACACGAATCCTATAAACCTTTTGCTCACGAGCAACTAGTTGTCTTGCCATTTTTGCTGTTGTTGCAGATGTGAAGCTTAATGGCAGATGTCAAGGTGTCTCAGAAAAAACACCCAGCTAACCAAAAAATAAGACGGTCTAAAACTGTTACAAATTATTCTTTTCTCACCCAAAAACATATAATAACTAGCAATGAACGACTATTGAAAGCAGAAAAAGTGTTTATTTCATGTAAAATTAATTTTCAAAAAGTTGCGGAGGCCCTTTTGATTTCCGCAAAAAATGCGGAGACTTAGTGGAAAAACAGCGGAAATCCGTTCCGCTATTACTTATGAAACGTAATAGCGGAAATCCGCTAAATCCGCTATTTTTCTACTCCGCTTCGCTCCACTATTAGTTATGAAGCGGCTCCCAGGTCTCCATTACTGTCTGACAAATAAATCTGGTTATTAGTTTTGATCTTTTCCGGACAAAGTATCGGTTGTATCGAACCCCACAGAGCACGAGAATCATGTACATTGGCTTTTAATTTATCAGATAGGGCCGAATTTTTCCCTTTTCTACATAAATTATTAACTTTGTTTCTAATTGTTTTTGCCTCAATCAGCAAGTCTCTGTCATTGTTCAATTTAGCTAGTCTGAATTTGTTATCCCTGTCATTCATAAGTGTGGTTATTTCTTTTGTGAGCCACTCAGGCTTTTTTCTGATATTGTTAAAATGTTTCATGGGGCACATGCGATCCATATACATAGTTATTCTCTCAAGTATTATGTTCCAGCAGATTCCAGGGTCCCTGATTTGGTAGAAGCTATCCCAGTCAAGATTTTGTAGTATTTCATTTAAAATACGTTGGTCAAACCCTTTCATATTTCTGGCATAATATTGAGCATTTTCATATTTCGTTTTAGCTTTCTTGATAATAATGTAGGTAGGGAAATGATCAGACGAAGAATTCTCGATAACACCGGATGACTGCACATTCCCTGAAGAAGTATAGATATGGTCGATTATAGATTTTGAAGTAAGAGTTGTCCTAGTTGGTGTTTTAATTTGTTGAATCAGGTTAAATTTATCCATTAAGGATTGCAGATCAGATGCCTGAGTTTTTGACTCTAATATATCTATATTAAAGTCGCCAGCTACTATTAGTTGGTGTTTATTGTTTAAAGAGGATAATTTTTCATCTAGTATTTCTAGGAAAGGAGCAGTCATCCCCCCTGGAGGTCTGTAGACCAGTGCAACGATATAGGGCGTGCTGTGTTTAACCTTCACTTCTACAATCAGTAACTCAATGTCCTTGCCACTTACAGAGTGACTAGAATATTTATCAGCATCAAGTTCATATTTTGTGTTCACGTACAAGCAAAGACCACCACCTCTCTTTTTTAGTTTTCTGTCGAGTCTAACAAATTCATATCGTGAGAACATAGACAAATATTGGGGTAAAATTGGTGTTGCACAAGCCAAAGTTAGGACGACCCTCAGGGTCATCCTAAGTCTGTTCTGAACCATTATGGGCACATATATAAATAATTTATTCATTAATTTCCACACATAAATGAACAAAAACAATATTGTAAGTGTTTATGCAGTGATTTTCTTTTTCTTTAAACATTTAGGTGTTCATGGGATATAGGCCTGCTCCAGCCTGCTCGTTCTTTCCAAAAGATCAAGCGTTTGGTTTTGTTGTATGTGAGAATGTGTCAGTGATTGTGTGAGAGTGTGTGAATTAAGGCTTTCATTGTTTTGTTTGTGCATGTGTGCAAGTTAGGACGATGCAGATGCATCGACCCAAGACCAATGCTAACTTCTTGAGTACTATTTTTACAACAGACAGAATGAAATATACCAGGAAAGTGATGTCATATGATGGAATTCCTCTGAATTATACTGGGTCCCTGTTAATACCGTATGACATAGTATAATCCCCTGGCTTATGCTACTATATAGTCAACTAGTGCTGCCCCCTGGGTGGTTGACTTGGACCTCCTGCTGGCCAACCACTTCTCCTACCTTCGCCAACACAGACAGACACTATTTTTGTTGGCTATTTTTTGCTTGCTAGATACAATGGTTCGCTGGGGACAATGTTCAGCATGTTCCAAGCTGCATCCTGGCCGCTGGGGGCAGTATTGCCGGTATATGTTGGAGGCAAAGGCAAAATCGTTGGACATTGATAAAACGGAGGACAATTGGTCTAAGTACCTGGACTTTTCATCTCTCCCTGTGAGAACAGACGACAACGTTATTGGAGGTGTGGACGGCGATGGTGAAGGTGGGGGTGAGTCTAATCCAGGTGCTACTCCTATTACTCCCTTATCTAAGGATGATTTGGATAAAACAGTGCGTCAGAATCAGGCGGAATTATCTAGTCTACATACTAAGCTGGATAACCTGTCTAGTTTGCTTCTAGGAACATCTATTTCAGGTAAGAAGCCTTTTGCATTGTATGGTCAGCAAACCGGTTTGACTGGGTTTGGATCAGCACCTGTTTCTACTGCTAGCTCTACTCCCCTGCCCACTGTGACCACTGTGACTCCCCCTTGCAACCTACTTATGTCACATGTCAGTTGTTGCAAAGCTTTGTTGTTCTTTAAGAAAGATCAACCAAGATTTAACTCCTTGGCAGCACGTTCGTGGACAAAACATTGTATATTTCAACCTTTTATCCCTTCAATGACTCTGCTGAGTCATTGAATGCCACTTAACATTCTTATAATAGTACTTGAACTGGCAATTCAAACCAACAAAACAATCAAACCCCCTCTGATATGTCTATTTTCTCACGAGTATGCACAAATGAGAACCCACAAATTGATTGTGCAACCAGTTCTCGTCACTTTCTCAAAGAACGCACACGATTGGGTAAGATTAAGGAAAGAGCAAGGCATTGAAGCAATGTACAAACGAACAGCAAAGATTGGGATACGAGCAGCGTTGTGCAACAAAGCCCAGGTGTACTAGCCACAGTGGACAGCACCACACATTAGCATAAATACATAAGATAAGTACCCAAACCCACTACAGTATTATCGTTTAAACACTATGAATGTCAAGTTCAATTGAGGTAATTTAATATGTGATGTGTCACACGACAAGTCCCAAGACGTAAAAAATGGATTTTTAGATACCATAATTGTTCTAAAAGATGGGATTAGGTAGGTTCCAATGATGCCAATCTAATAAGTACCTTTATATCTTTGTGTGCTTCAAAAGATTAATACTACTATTTCTGGAGGACAACCATCAGTATCCAGTATCCAGTACCATCCTTCTTTCAGATGACCTGAAAAAACCCAAAGACATATTAAACATAGAATTTTGAAAGTTAGTACATGCACTGGTTCTGCCAAGAGCACATAGAGAATAAAGCAGTCCTATAAGGAAATCTTGAGGATTGTTTTTCGTGACTTGGGACTAGTGTAAAGTGTCACAGGAAAAATGAGTCACACATCACCAAAAAATGTCTTGAAAACATATCGTACATCTCCTACACCCACATCCTACACCCACATCCTACACCCACATCCTACACCCACATCCTACACCCACAGCCTACACCCACATCCTACACCCACACCCACACCCACATCCTACACCCACACCCACACCCACACCCACATCCTACACCCACACCCACACCCACACCCACACCCACACCCTCACTCCAGCACATAATTTAATGTATAATATGTAAAGAACATAATTATATATAGCCATTGATATAATTAATTACCATACAATACAAAGTAATAGGAGATTTTAACCCTAACCCTGATATGATTCAGATATCAAATTCTTATTGTATAGAATCTGTACATGATTCTACAGACAAAATATTTGTAAAAACATAATTACCATTCATTATATCTTCTGTCATCTTTCAGAGACCTACGTTACAGAATGGTGTCCACCATGCTTAACCTATTACTTTATCAGACCAGGAAGCGGTTCAACATTTTGTGTTTTGTTCCCATGATAACATTATGTTGCTATTACCTGCATCATTCAGCCATACCACTTACCCATAATGACAATAGACCAAACTATGCAGACAGCAAACCAACCCATAGTCACGGTAGACAGACCTATAGTGACAGTAGACAGACCCATAGGGACATGAGACCAATGCTCAGTGAGAGTAGACCAAAGCATAGTGAGAGTAGACACACCCATAGTGACAGTAAATCAGCCCATATCAAGAATAGACCAACACGTAGTGACAATAGACCAAAACATAGTGACAGTAGACCAAACCATGCGAACAATATCTACCTACTTAAGGTAGCCAAGACAGGTTCAACCACACTATGGGGAATTCTTGCATGCTATGCATGGAAAAACAACCTTAGATTTGCCACCTACAGCCATTTTCCACTCTACAGTAGGAAACGCCATCCCATTATTAATGAGCTAGTGCCCACAATACAACCCTCTGCCAATCAGTCAGTACCCATGCACAAGTATAATATTGTGGCAGACCATACTTGCTTCTCACCCCAGGATGTCAAGACAGTTCTGCATCAACCTGCATCACACATCGCCTACATTCGCCACCCTCTATCTTGGCTGCGCTCCTACCTTCATTACACCAAACTTACAAAGACGCTTCAGCTCAACCACCATCAGGATCCTGTTGTTCCTTTCATTGACAAGTTAGAGCATGATCCCGTCTGGATCAGAAACCATTCACATATCAATAAAATAAGAAGTTACATGGCCAAACTCTTTGGTAAAAACACTGATGAGGTTATTAACATTAGCAGAGGTTTTACTGTGGGGATCTATGAATACTATGACCTGTCGCTAATGCTTATCCGGCGTAAACTTGGATATACACTCCAGGATATGATTTATATCCCAAAAAGGATACAGAATCATGTAAAACCTAAAGTTGAAGATGAAGGACTGGTTAAGTATTTCTGCCAGTGGAGTGCACAAGACTGTAGATTGTATCAGTACTTGAACAACACCCTCTGGAACAAGGTAAAGGGCTTGGAGGATATCTTCCAGGAAACTGATTACTTTAGATACAAAAACACACAAATAGGTAACTTTTGTGCCCCTGTGATTCAATCCCTGCATAATAAAACATTAGGTAATGTTACCCACTATTTGCACAACCATGAATCTATATATATCAGAGAGAGTAAATGGCAGGCTGCATTTACCTATACTGCTTCTGACTGTGCTTTCTCTCAACTGAACATGAATGTGGTGAGGGCTATGTTCTACTATAGACAGAACCCGGGAGAGCCCTGCCCTTATACCAGGAGGTGCCCCATTGTTAGATCAGACCCTAGCCTCTGTGCAGAGGTGTGTCATATAATGAGCAGCAACAGCACCACCACTGTCTTAGATTCAATATTCAGTCTAAAAAGAGTATTTGTGTGGAAAGACTGATTTTCTCTTTAAAGCTGTATCTTATCATCTATTACTTTTGCTATCATAATGGGGAGGGCATGGAACAATATTTTCCTTGAATTTGAATTAGAAAACATTTCAAGATCCTCCATGCCCCAATTAGATCTTTATTCTGTAGTATTTGTAGTTTATGTAGGTATGTCATTGACTCTAAGACTGACTCTATGAACATATCAGCTTGATCTATTCTAGGGAGTACCATGAATTTATAATAATATTATAGAGTAGATGTAGTAGTATTGTTCAATTCCAAATAATTTACAACATCATAGGCATGTAAGACCGGAGAAAATAAGACTGATATGTAGTAATTTTTCTCTTCATTGGAGGATTTATTTGAATTATTATATACTTAAATACTGGAGGGTGCCTGTCTCTTTAGCTGCCAGTGTTATAATTAATTGTTGTTGTGAATTAATGACATAAAAATAATTTGAGTTGCTACAAAATTTAATAATGTAAAGATACTTGATTAAAACGTGAGGATACGCCCTTAAAATGTTAAGATACTCTAGTAGAAGAGCTCCTAATAGAAACATAGTTGTAACCGTGTCCTGTTCTGCAGAATTGTGTCAAACTAATAAATATTAGATAATCTCATGATTAGAAAGAATATATTTGGGAATTTGCATGTAACTACACCATCATTGTATTATTTCTTTTCCCATGTTATATATTATTTAAAGGGATACCAGGAAGTTCTCTGCGCATATATGTTAATTGAATACAAGTTTTATATATATAGTAAGCCAACACAATTAAACTCAAACACGAGATTGGCACAATATGTGACAGTCAAGTGACCGCCCAAAAAACCCAATCAAATCATTGCCAGACCATGGGACACTTTTTTATCAACCTCCACCAGTCGGTTCAAAGGGGTAGATAAGTAGACGAGCACAGCTAAACTTCTCCAATGTCCCATATACTTTATACTATATAATTTGAAAGCCTTGACTAGCTGGCGACAATGGCATAATTTTAATTATGTAAAACATACCCAAAGCAAGAACATTCGCCATCACTCCTTCGGAGATGCCAAATACACTATACAGCTTCCTCCATGATTGGGAAACCCCCTCTATTTCTCATTGTCCAACACCCAAAAGTTACATGAGTGCCTAAGTTAGAGCCTTAGGGAGAGATTGGACCAAGATTTTTTAGCTCTTACTGGTATAATTACGGCGTGACAGACCTCTCGCGTTGACACCTCTAGGGCTCTATAGATCAGTGTTGCCATTGCACCATTGCTCGATCTGTCTCTATGGTTGTCGCACTTACACCTTGTGGCAATGTGGTAAACTAACCGGAAGTCAGAACTCGGAGAATGTTTTCTGACCCTCCCACGAGGTAGCGCCACCAGCAGCGCCACCCAAACAGTTATAAACAGGGAATCCACATCACCGTGTCATGCATGGCCATGATCGGGGATGTGGTCCACAGGATTAAAGCAAAAAAACGAAACGATTTGGATGCGTCGGCAGACGCCATAGGAGGGAGGGAAGCAGGTAGGGTCTTGATAGTGTTAATCAACAAAAACAATCTATATTTATGTAGTAAATAACCCAAGACTTCCCCGTCGTTCCCATCAAAATTGCGCCCCCAGCGCCGACCTTGCCATCATACCCTCTGGACAAGCTCTGAGTAAGTAACTGGCACCAGACCAGCTGAAGACAGTTTCAAAAGTAGGGGCATATGAGGTTGAGCAGGATAATTGTGCAGGTAATCACATAACCTTGAGAAGATTGTTTTCACAAGTATGAACTGGCAAGAAAAGTATCAAAGAATCTTGCCCGTGAGTCTTGGATGAGCGAACTTTAAATAGAGAATGATCTGAAAACAGCTCTGCATCTGACCGCAGTAACACATGTGAGTCATTCTTTCCACTGGATACTATATTGCTCTTACGGAGGAGCGTTCAGAATAGTGTGGTGGTTTTACATATCTCGTATTCTGGTATTATATATTCTATGTAAGTTCGGGGTCCGAGCTGTCCTCGGAAGTGGTTTCTCGGAACCACGCTGGTGCTCAGTTCGGGCTCGGGTTGCCAAAGCAGCACCCATTACGTAATGAATATTGGCTTGTCACTTTTCTTACCTTTCATATGATATTTAGTCCTTATAACTTGTTATCCTAGTCTCTGATCTCG
Source organism: Sthenelais limicola (assembly GCA_942159475.1). Classification (NCBI taxonomy): domain Eukaryota; kingdom Metazoa; phylum Annelida; class Polychaeta; order Phyllodocida; family Sigalionidae; genus Sthenelais; species Sthenelais limicola. Next base: position 161,628,637 of record OW804094.1, on the reverse strand, counting down.
TACATTATTTCACCATAAACCTGCATTGTATCTAGTCTTTTTTTGGTGCTAATCTCAGCATGTCATATCCAATGGATCTTTTACTTATCTTATCAGTCTCCTTTTAACACCTGTTCTTATTGCTTACCCTGTGATTTATGTATTCCACCACTGCAGGGTTAGTTCAGAGGAGTATGAGAGGAATAAAATAGATGCAACAGGTTAAATATCTTGTTCCGTCTTTATTCTAGCTAAGCGTAGAACCCGAAATCACTACAATAGCAAGCCAGTATATCTTGTGAATAGGGTCCTTTGGCATGCGATGGTAAAAAGACAAGCTCTGAGCGGCAGTGGAGGCATCGCAGGCAGGCCCCAGTGTGATGTCTCACTTCCAGTCAGAGATGGTTTCTGTGGTAAACCAGACCCGTCTGTTCCTCCGAGAGAATCAAGTCAACATCCAAAATCTGCAAGAGAAAAGCCAAAATCTAACTGACCAGGTATCTGAAATTGTTCATCATTTAAATGTTTTTCTAGAGATATTCATTGTATGCATATGAGAAGAGAAGTTGATCAGGCCCTAAGCCAAGTTGACCGCATTATGATGGTATATTATAGTCAGATTGATTTATGTCACCGTCAGAGAACCCACCTAGAGCACGGGTACTTGACTGATGAAATATTACCTGAAGTGCATTTAAATGAAATTCCTATAGATGATGCTCGTTGGTATACAGAAGTGTACAAGTTCAAATCACATCTGACTCAGACGAGCAATTAGTTTATCAGGTGGTCATCCCTGCAGTTTCGGCTACTAAGTATTTACACTATAAACTAAGGTATTTCCCTACCCCTTATGGGCCATCCTACCTCAAAATCATCAAGGGCATCGCTGAATTAGCGATGGACAGTGTCTCTAGTGGTGCCTCTTTTGTGCCTAACCCCTGCATGGGATACAGCCCAGCTGTATGTTCCTCTGCTTTGGAAAACCTGAACCAACATGTGATTCAGAGATAATTTTAGGCAAAGGTCCAGTGAAGTGTCAGATAGAGATTAAGAAGCATGTTAGTAACAAAATATTCAGAGATTTTGAACAACGATCATCCTTTGTAATGCCTGGCATATAAAATATTCCAGTAGCTTAGAAGCTAACTGGACAATTGCATTGGGACAATTCAACAGCACTCTTGGATTCTTTTTGGTATTAAATATGTATAAAACTCCTTCCACTCCTGACCTCACTTTATTATTTAGTTATTAAGATTTTGTCAACATACATTTTTGCTTTAACTGAAATGGTAGGACATGAGTAGGTTAAGCCATTCCAGCCATTTGCCAGACATAGCCACTGTGTCGACCGATACTAAGAGTAATCCACACGAAAACATACAAACATATTAGATATTATATAAATACAATATTATCCAAATATCTCCGATTCTGACGACTTTAATGACATAAAAGGGTTCAAATTGATGTCACTAAACATCAGAAGTCTGTGAAATAAAGTACCAGAACTGGAATTAATCCTCGAGAATCTAAAATTCCGAGTGATCTGCATAAATGGAACTTGGTTAAATCCGAACATCTATCTAGTTATCTAGTTATTATTATCATTATCTAGTAAGCATTGACAATTATGAGATATATAGAGGAGACAGGTGTTCTGAGAAGAAGACAGGTGGTGGGCTTGCAATGTATATTTCCTCCAACCTGTCAATACTACCAATTGATGACAGTAGCCAAATATGTACTCCAGACATTGAAATACAAACGATTGGGGTAAAACTTAATGATTTTAAAACAGTCTATGTCATTGGCATATATAGACCACCTGAGCGAGCAGCACTGAACCTTCAGTAAAATTGACGAAAAGTTTGAAAAATATCTTGTGGGTGACATTAACATGAATTATGCTGTCCATTGAGTATAACACAACCCTGAACCAACTAATTTATCTTCCAACAAGAATAACGTCAACAATTATTGTTTACTAATATAAAAAATGTCAACTCGTGTGGAATAATTGATGGCAATATTAGTGACCATAACCCATGTTTACATGTCAAACATTCAGTGAAGGAGTGGACTGTGGCTGGGATACTTTACTGAGTACAGATGACCCAAACAATGTTGGAATAAGATGATTCCAGGTGACCTGTTTGGATTAATGAAAACGAGAGACGCCCTCTTCCAGAACCCAGTATTACTAGACCAAGCTAAGGCATTAGGATGCATGGTAAATCATCAAGCCTGCAACTTAAAAAAAATCATATCAGGGAACAAATCGAAATTCTCTCTCTCAGGGATGGGGTACTGGACTATATTTTATTGACCAATTGGAGAGCTCGGTGGAGGCTGTACACAGGGCCACGTCAGCTTGTGAAACGCGTATAAAATAAATAGGATCATAAAGTTTATAAGTATAATGATGTCCCTTGTAATATATATGAGTCATATTCATATTAATCATCACACATAATGAGCGCGAGGGTGGGTCAGCCCTAATGCTGAGGAGAATAGATATTAACATATGCGGAAGGTATTCAACACTGACCCATGATTGTCTGTCAATGAAATTGCAAGGGGTGGGTGTAAAAGAAAGGGAACTTGAAGGGTTAAAAAAATTACTAACAGGTAGAAACCAGTATGTAAACATCAAAACCCTAAACTCACATACCCTACACTCCCAAATCGTAATGTTTGTCAATGATACAATTGTAGTGATCTTCGGATCCGATCCACTTGCACGTAATAAAGACACAACCAGGAATTAACCTATTGCACAACTTTATTCACTCATGGGACACATGAACCTGTCCTGGCACTGTTGGAGTGAACCTCTATAATTTAGAATACACATATAGCAGGACAGAAGGGGGATGGTACCACCTCAAATACATTTCTTTAGTAAAAAAGTGGTTTCACTTAACATGTTAAATAGAACAATTTTCAAAATTCTTCAATTCACCCAAGAGAAACAGCTACTCTTGTCCATCGATAATAACTATTCAGATACCATACCAGTACTTATGGAAACTTTTGTTGATACCCTTGATTCTAGTTCCTCAACAAAATATGTCAAGTCATTATCCATCTGTCCAATGTCCATATAACCCTAACCCTAACTAATTTTTGAAAACCTCATTAAGTGTGTTACTCGCCTCTTGGCCTTTTATGCACTTGTCTCTCTACAAATAGCTCTCCTGGGCAATCAATTTATTTTTGCCAAGTAAACCATTTAGCTTGTACCAGAATTATTACTAACCCTATCACAAGAGGTTAATGAATCAAGGATGAAAGCCTGTTTAGGTTTTCTTACTAATTTAGCAGTATTACGCCTGGCTCATGTAGACAGATTAGTATCCCCCGTGTTTTTTGACCTTTTAGCAATCTTCAATAGGTTGTACATATACTTAATAGCATCAAGACACTCCCAATTGAGGATTGATTTTTCTCTCCTCATTACAATTTTTCTTATATAAGGACAATTCTTATCCACATAACAAGTCAACTTATATATCAAATTGATCCATATATTATTTGGACTAAGATTATCATTGGGAATGACTTCATTGTTAATAGACCGATCCAGTCAACCATACTCATAAGCCACTTTCACCTGTTTATCTACTCTTCCCTTTTTTGATGTTAAGAAAAGTAACATTAAGATCCGATATATTTACATTTAAAAATAGATGGATAAATATGACATTGAGGTCATATGGATGCAGGTTTATGGTTGGAGAGATGGCACACTCCGATTTACCTTGTTGACCTGTGCTGAGAATCCTCACTTCCTTGAATAGGAAATGGAGTTCTGTTTAAGGTATGCCTCATAATATGAAATGGCAGCATTTTTAGTTTATTCTATGCCATGATGAAAGGAATTTATCCAAGTCTTTCAGGAATCTGTCAAGATTCTCTAAAATCATGATATATGTCATCCAATCCGTCCCATTTTTTACCCAAATTTATTCCTATCAATTGTCTAAAGTCATAGTATGCGTTTACTTTACTTTAAGTGGAAGTTGCTTTTACCGACGAAGCTTCGCAGTAACCCTTATAATCACCAGTTTACTATGGGCAGGCATCAAGTATGAACCAAGTAGATCCTTCAACATCAGATCCTCCAACACCAGCTACTTTGACATCAAGCTGCTCCACCAGTCAACAAGACTAAAGTACTGCACACCTATGAGAAACATCTTCTTCCTCAAGATGCACAAGGCAGGATCCTCCACATTGTCCAACATACTGGGCAGGTTTGCTTGGCTGTATAACCTCACCCTCTCCACACACAGCAACCAACCATATAATATCCAGGTGCCTTACCCCATGGTCTCCACACTAATGCCACCCTATACTCCCACACGCAAATACAACATCATGAATATGCATGCAGTGTACCATTATAGGGACATCCACAAGGTACTGCTCACTGATGGCTTGCGCTATGTGACAATTCTACGGGAGCCTGTTTCACGGATGAAATCCTATCTGAAGTACATGAAATATGCCAGGAAACACCTGCAGGGCAAGGACTTGTTCCAGGACCTGGTGAGAAAGCTTAGAAGTTCTCCTTCCTGGTTTAACCATATCAGAAACACAATGGCTTATGAGTTTGGTATCCCAACGAATGCATCATTGCAAAGTGTTTGTGAACAAGTTAAGAGATATTAAAGGCAAGTTTCTGGTTTTGATAACAGAATATTTTAATGAATCTCTAATATTACTGAGGAGGAAGTATTGCTGGAGGAGTCACTTTGATATTCTCAACCTTCACATCAGACACCAAACCTATCATTATAACAACTCTAGCTTTGAAGAAGACAGAAAAACACTTTGTCATTGGTCACATATTGACTGTTTCCTTCATGACCATTTCATCCAAACCTTCTGGAAGGAGGTGGAAATATTAGGGAATGATTTCAATGAGGAAGTGAAACACTTTAAGAATATATCCCAAGTGTTTAGTAATTACTGTAAACCCATAGTGAAACAAATACTGAAGGATCCTACAGGCTTGCAAAACCATGTGTTTGTTCCCCTGCAGGTGGCCAGCAGTGCCTGGAGCCCAGGGTTCACAGTCTCCCCTTCAGATTGTGCTTTACTCTACCTAAGGAATATATCCATGAGGGATCTGTTCTATCTAATACAGAACCCAGGACTGTGTAGGGCCATGGAGAAGGAGAATCAATGTTCCTGGGACCCTCCAAACATCCGAAACACTTGCCTCAAATTGTGTCAACAAACTATTAGTAAGAACACTTTATGGCTTATGGCAGAACATACAGAACACCATGTTGCCATATGGTGTGTGGGTGTGAGGATCAACTAACCATCTGAGAAATTTAGGAAACCATTTCTTTACCAGACACCATTTCTAGACGATGACATCAGGAGCATTCCAGACTATGTGAAGTTCCAAAACTACCTCAAAACAGAAAATATAATGTACCACTCTACAGTTTTTCATTTCAATGATTGAAATATATAGTTGTTATGTTGTATCATGATTGGGGTTTGTACATCATGGAACAGAGTGAAATTTGAGCAGAAACTTTAGGCATATATTTATAAGCTTCCAATCTCGTATAACAAGTAAATATTTTCATCCTAATGATAACTACATGATTTGAATATATTTCTTCAACATTCTTTATTGCTAATAATGTGTATGAGAGACATGATGTAACCAAACATGTGTCAAGTGACAGTGATTCCGAGCCCAAATATGAGGTGGAATCAATTACGATGCATTATTCCAAGAGTAGTGAAAGTGAAGATGAGCCAAATCATAATGCCTCTAATGCTACTCACATTTTTTAAAGAGTAACTACAACCACAAGGAGTGGCAGGGTGGCAAAACATTCTTTTTGGAATTCTGTTTCCCACACATTGCCTTTTTATCTGTAGAGCTGAAGCTTGACATTTGTCATTTTGTGCATGACGATTCTTCTATATTTATGTGCTCCAGAATAGTCCAGTTGCCAAACTGGGATTTGGGGCTCAAGCGTGTTTTGCGGTACGGATGAAGTTTTATTGTTGATTCTGGTAGTATAACATGTCCTGAACAAGAATCAGCCGGATGCCACTTTGTATCCCTTGGGGAAAAATTTTTACGGGCCAAAAACAAAATGGCTGCCGAGCACCCAGGTTGGTGATCATCAATACCCCATAACTTCCTTACTATTGGTGCTAGAAACTTGATTTTTGTTTCTACACCTAGGTTTTCAGGGTCTAGGAACTCAATAATGCACAAAGATTGCTGATATCTATAATAGAAATGAATAAATTTGAACCTAAGATAAAGAAATTGCGAGAAAAATATGAAACTTTATTCAGCAACTCAAACCTTTATAGAAATACAGTAGGTAAGTATATATTCCCTTTTTTACAAGCAACAGTGGCTCTTATTACCTGTCCTTAAAAGAATTAACACTATTAATCCAATATAATAACAACTATATAATATATAACAATTGCATATGAGCAGTGATTCGATCTTGGTACAAATGTGGCTGACTGATATGGTTTTGTAATCACAGGTTTGTCTGAAGTCAATTAATCAAATGACTTTTTACTTCTTTTGAGTTAATTTTTGAAGAGATAAAATTTGATGAAAAAATATTAGGCTGAATTATTAGAGAGCTACAGGCCTAGTCCACTAAGCCGATTCTCATGTGATTCTCACAGAATTTAGTCCAAAAGATTCCTCTGTGGCGCAAAACTGCATGAGAATCGGCTTAGTGGACTAGGCCCTGTATGGAAAAAATTGATTTTCTTGTGTAAATTGCACCAATTTTCAGCCTGAAATTGTGACATCTTAGAGGATGTAAGATCAACAGTAAAATTTAAAATGATAGAATAATTCATTGTAAATATCTTATCACATCAAGAAGACATTTTCCAGAATTTTAGAATCAATGGACACCATGTTATGAATGCAACAATGTCAGAAAGATTCTTGAATGCAACAATGTCAGAAAGATTCTTGAAAAGTTATCTTTTCCATATTATTACATGAGACTGCATGTGTTTTTAGAATAAACTAAAAAAAATAAACAGTTTTAAATGTTGGTGATTATGTCACACTCTTGGAAAACTAAGATCAAATTACCCCTCATATACAGCAAATAGTACATCCCATTTTCTCATGAACCAATTATCATACCAGTTCAACAATTGATCAGAATACCAGATGGGTTCAATATTCCTACCCATTGATTCATCTTTCAGATAGCTAATAGAACTTAAATAATAATTAGTAAATGCATATTTATAGGTCCTTAATTCACCTACATTCATATGAATTTGATTTGAAAACGTTTTATTTCTTATTAGCAGGTACATATGGTTTATATCATGTTTTTGTCAGTATCCTGGTTTTCTTTTTACCGTTGTTGTTATGCTTCTATAAGTTCTGTATGTTAACAGATAATGATGTTTAGTCATATTAATGCTGAACAGGGTAAGGGTTAGAAAAAAGATCAGGGAAATAATCTTGTCCTTGTCTTTTGAAAAGGTAAAATATTATAATCATCAATTGTTTTGCCTCTTATATCTATAATCACTGAAAACTGTTTCACAGTGAAAAAACTTCCTACAGAAGGAAAGTTCTATTACAGTTTCAGTTTAGCCATGAGATAAGTGAAGGGATGATACAGTTATACACAGGTTTGCCTTTGCTAGATATCACCAATAAATGTTTCTATGAGTAGCCCTAGAGACTGTATGGCCCACAATCATCTTCACAAGTGCTGTGTACATCCTTGATAGATATCCACCAACAAGCCCCAAAGATACAACTAGATCCAACTGGCAAAAAAACTAGCTGCAAATATTTATTGATGCTACATACACCTCCACCAGCCCAGAAAATAGTTCTGAATGCCACACACATAAAAAAACCATTGGTCACTAAATATCTCATTGATAATTTAGTTAGTAAGAATGAACTAGTTATCACATCTGAATGACCAGTTCCAGTAGCAATCAGAAATAATGGAAGAACCACCATGGAATGAGCTATGCAATATGAGGAGGCTTAGGAGGCTGAATGATCTTAGTGAATCAATTGGTATTTCTTGCTGCTTCTCTCTATTTTGTGATGACACTGGTCAATGTTTTTACACTTTTCATATACTTCTACAATTCAGAAAACTAAATTGTTGTGTGATGAAGGAGAACCCCATTGCTGGATGATGTGTCATAAACATAAAGGCTATGGATAGCAAATATGGTTCATCACAGACTACCTCCCGAAATTCATGCATAAAGTGGTTGTGACACTATTTCCCATTTTTATTGCATTGGTAACAACAGTCTTAGTAACAGCACTGGACAAGCCCTGGAACGTCAGTGAAGTCATTGTGAATTAAAGATGATGGTATGAATGATTTGGTATGTGAAGCAGCGTTACTCATATCCATGTGCTATAACTGAACGCATGATTGAGACATGCCTTAGACATGTTATGATGTCTTGTTGACCAAAATGGCAAGCCCAAATATATGAAGTGCTCCAAAACTAAGGTCTCTGCCACCAAAGTCCTCCACCACTCCACCAAGCATGTTTACTGTACCCGCTATTGTCTGCCATGCACAGTCCTAGGTTTATATCACTTTAGAGGAGATTTGATCAGATTCTCAAAAGTATTTTTCTACCTGTTGACCACTCTTTAGCAACAGGGGTGGTCTATGGGACAGTGTTGGTTCAGATTTATAAATGTCCCCCTCCGTGCTTCAGCACATGTATACATTCATTTTTCACTAGTACATGTAGTTGCATTGTTGCCCAGATGATATGCTCCAAATTATGTAATTGTCACGCTGGAGCAGAATGTAACAATATTCACACTAGAACCATATCATCACATCATGATGATGAAGATATAGAAGATGATAGAGATGTTGCAAGAGTCATTTATGTTATGCAATTTGCTGTATATATATTGATATGACTAATCAGTATAGGTATGGAGGTGTCATTGGTTTGCCTAATAAGGCCCATTCACATTAACATGACCAGCCAGTCGACCTGTGCCTGCTGTAATACTTTAACATTGTGTATTTTGCCATGCTGCAGCCATACACCAATCGGCCGTTGTAATGTGAATGGGCCTTAATAGTGCTTGTTTTGTTCTGAACAGTTAATAAGGGCTACTGTTGCATGCTAGGGTGGGAATATATACCAACATACTAATTTTCTATGAAGGGCTGAGTTGCTGAATGAAGTTTCATATTTTTCTCACAATTTCTTTATCTTAGGTTCAAATTTTTTCATTTCTATTATAGATATCAGGAATCCTTGTGCATTAATGAGTTCCTAGACCCTGAAAACCTAGGTGTAGACACAAAAATCATGTTTCTAGCACCAATAATAAGGAAGTTATGGGGTATTGATGATCACCAACCTGTACACTTGGCCGCCATTTTGTTTTTGGCCTGTAAAAAATTTTCCCCAAGGGATACAAAGTGGCATCCGGCTGATTCTTGTTCGGGACATGTTATACTACCAGAATCAACAATAAAACTTCATCCGTACCGCGAAACATGCTTTTCTGAGATTCCGCTGGACTAGAATTTATGTAATTGTCATGCTGTGCATTGCAGTGCCAGAGCAGAGCAGACAACGAGGTATGTCTTGGCACTGCTTGTCAGACATTCAGCTCCTCTTCTGGGTCAGCCAAACTTGGTACATGGTAGTTCACTAAGCCTTCCGCTGCAGGTTGCTTTACTTGACTTGATTTCCTTTTCTACACTAGGTGTCATTTTGTGCTTTTATAATTTTCAACCACAATCTTACCACATTGGTACTCACACCCTTCCTGTATAATCTATATCCTTTTGTGGTAAATCTGGCTCACCTGGTGGTTGCCACAGTGCCGACCGGGAGCACTTCAGTGCTCTCCCGTGTTCCAGCTGGCACAACCGCCCTTTGGCCGAGGCTAGTCGGGATTAGCTGATGTTGTTTGATATTAGTAGGTGTGAAGGTAGCGCTGTTTTTAATGAAAAGTTGTATTTATGAATTCTCATTCCTATCCAAGTCTTTTTATGATATCTTGGAGAGAATTTGTGTACCAAACACTCATTTAAAATCGGGTTAATCTCCCATTTCACGGTTGCTCTAAATTGGAATGTTGCCAGTGTGTTGCCCTGGACCATAGAATCGGTAATAAAGAGAGAACTGCTAGCAAGGACTACTAGATCTGGGTTTTTGTGTTTGTGATTAAATAGGATCCCAAGCCGGGTCTGAGCGCGATTCACTATACTTTTATCCTTTCACTGGCTGGTGCCAGTGTTGGTTACCAGGTAGCTATCCCCAGTACAGAGAAATAGAGTTTGGTAATAAAGAGAAAAGACTGAAAGATCTGGATTTTGTGTTTTGCTATTCGAGTTCTGAGCGTATAAGTAATACTAGAAACTACAAAATATTAAAGTTGTGATTAAAGTTGTATTAAAGGAAGTCATGGATGTGTGGTGAAAGTTGGAAGATTTAAGTTATTTAGTCTCATCAGACATGTGTAGTGCCATAAAGATCTTATACACTCTCCATATACTACTTACATATACCAGCCTTACCTGAACTCTCAATACAACCGGCGTTTCACACCAGGTGGGGCTGTGATCCATACCTGTGTGTTTGTTGTATCTTCTTGGTATATTGTTACCAGTGTTTATGTTATGTCAACTTATAACACCTTCATATATGACTGGATGTATTCACCTACACTGTGCTTGGAACTTCAATAAATTAGAGTAATAATATAGAGGCTTGTGTCTATTCCCATACTCAGTATTGAGTCCTATACAAAAGCAGATTTAAGTTATTTAGTCTCATCAGACATGTGTTGTGCCATAAAGATCTTATACACTCTCCATATACTACTTACATATACCAGTTATTTAGTCTCGACAGACATGTGTAGTGCCATAAAGATCTTATACACTCTCCATATACTACTTACATATACCAGCCTTACCTGAACTCTCAATACAACCGGCGTTTCACACCAGGTAGGATATATATCAAAACACTTGCTCAGTCTGTGTTTAATAATGTATATCAGTTGCCTGCAGGTCACGTTGATTACCTGATGATTCATTGTGGTAAATTGGGGCTTCAACCGAAGGGTATTGGTGGTTACCGTATTCCTAAGGAGGAAGACGAGGAATCTATAGATCCGGTTGTTAATATACCTAAGCCTGATCCTGCTGTTAAAATGGCTCAGAAAAAGGTGAATGCAGATTATAGGTTCTGGGGATCAGTTCCAGACATAACTACTAACCGCAGAAGATCTATACAAAGGCTTGTTAATTCCTATACTAAGCCTGCTTCTGAGGGTGGTCATGATTTAGACGATTATTCTTTGAATGTTAATAATATCAGTTTGCCTTGGAAAACACCCGTAAAACAAGGTAACCGTCCACCGATGAAGGTCCCAGGGGCACCTAAGCCTATAAAGACTAGGGTACCTGTAGTTAATAAACCGCCCGCTTTACATTTTATTGTTGGACAATCAGTGGATGATTCTACTATTTTGACGCAAATTGAAATGAAGAGTGAGCCTACAGTCCCAGTCAAGACTGCATCCTTACTAGGAACAGGTATGAAAGCTGAAGGAAAGATTGATCATTCTTGACGAAAATCTACTATGGTAGAGATGGATCAGGAGATTAATCAAACTGATATTGGTACTCCTATACCTGCTCCTCGACTTTCTCTCTCACGTCCTGGAGAGGTGCCTAGACTCAAACCTTTGGAGAAATATAACGGTACAGACTGGGGAGAGTATATAGCTGGTGCTTTAAACTGGGCCAATCTATATGGTTGGGATGATGATACCCTAGTAAGGGAATTGATTATTGCCACATCTGTTGTCATGTCATGTGGAGAGATGTGGAGACATGGGGAGATGTCTCTAAGTTGGATCTAGTGAGTGTTCTGAGAAGACTATTGTGTCAACTCGATGAGAAGACATCAGAAGATAGGGCTAAAGAATATGAGAATTGCGTCCAACAGAAAGATGAAACTTTCCAGCATTTTGCTGAGAGTTTGGTTGATCTATATAGGAAAGCTTATCATGAATACCCGGATAATCTGAAGTTGAAAACCATTATGCTATTCTGTGAAGGTATACTAGACAAATTCACTGCGTTTTGGGTGAAATTTACTAAGCCAACAACATTACAGGCAGCCGTAGATATTGCTCAGAAATTGTGAAGTGCTGGTGGTGCATCGGAGATGAGATCCTCCTTGCTAAATGAGCTACCAGCCAACTTAGTTTCCTTCCAAGGAAAGGAGGCAAAAGCAGTTAGTTTGGCGGCAGTCACAACTGATGCTAATTTGCCCAATTCAGTAGAAGATTCTGAATTGGAAGCTGAAATTGCAGCATTTAAGTCATTTAGAATGCAACAGAAGGGATATAAGAATTATGATAATCCCAGGTATTATTCTAAAATGACAAATAACAACAATGCTGCAGATTCTAAGAAACCTAGCAATTCTGCAGGAAAGGCTGATAGTATGAATACTTTTTCTCAACAGAAAAGTCGTTGGAGATGTAAATTCTGTCTATCTAGGGACCATGCTAAATGGAAATGTCCCGATGTTATTGCCTTGCAGGAGCGCAACAAAAAAAAAGGGCTAATGATAAGGAACAGGGAAAAGCTGTTGAGCAAATCTCAGAGAAACTATTGCACCACATATCGTGAGTTACTTGCTGTTGTTATCTACTCTGGTAAGTTTAAAAACTATATCATGGGTGGAGACTTTATAATAAGAACTGATCATGCTTCTTTGACTTGGCCAATAGGTTTAAAGGAACCTGAACATATGCTAGCACATTGGCTAATGACACTCCAGCTATATAATACTACTGCTCCTGGTGTTATACAACATCGGCCAGGCCGGAAACACATTAATGCTGATGCTCTCTCTAGAATTCCATATAGCAGGTGTAAAAGAGAGGATTGTACCGACTGCGGTGCACATAATGCCGTGATAGCCAGTGTGCATAATATTGAAGTCCCTCCAGTAAAACCCTTGGGACTGGAGGAAAGACAATTGCTTGATCCTGATATCAAACGCATTATAATGTATGTCGATGGAACATTACCGTGGCCAGATAATAGTAGTTCAGAAAGTAATGATTTCAGAGCTATTCTAGCCAAGAAGAACGATTTAGTTGTGCATAATAACTTACTATGCTTACGATGGAGACAACCCTCTTCTGGAAAACTATTCAGTAGAATTGTGATACCTATATATTACAGGAGAGAGAATTTTAAGCGACACCATGGCCTTGTACTGGGCATTTTGGTAATCTACGGACACATACTTCCATGAAACAGGGATATTTCTGGCCAGGACTGAAAGGAGATGTTACACGATGGATTAGATTATGTGAGGCCTGTATGACTCGCAAATCTCGTTCAGGAACTAACACTTCGCCATTAACCAAAGATCTGGCTGGTGAGAGATTTTCTCGAAGATGTATGGATGTTTTGAGTGGATTTAAACGCAGCACAAGTGGTAATATTTGTGTTCTAGTAGTCTCAGATTATTTTTCTAAATGGTCTGAATGCTATTGTCTACCTGATCATAAGGCGGAAACTGTTGCTTGGACTTTGTTCAAGGAATGGATTCTATGATTCGGAGCGCCTAATGCAATTCACAGCGATGGCGCCCCAGAATTCGAAGGTGGGGTAATGCGTGAATTATGCAAAATATTTGATATTCACAAACAACATATGAACCCATATACACCTCGCTGTAATGGATAGGCAGAAAGAATTACTAGTTGAGTACTAGTTGAGCAATTATCATGTTATCACGGACTTGTAATGAGAATGGATAGGAAACCTGGCTTGTCCCAGTGTTTGTACTACAATTTCTCTGTCTCGGCCGCTTTCTGCGCCGCCTAGTGAGTAGCTGTTGCAAAACAACGTGAATGTGCGCGACCTGGCGAGACCAGGCGTGAACCGTGGCGGCCATTTATCAACAACAGTAGTAGCGGCAGGATTCAAAGCTTGTTTTGGAAATTATTGGACATAAATCATCATGAAAGAGGCTGGGATTTAGCTGCTACTGGCGTGTATAGCTGCCGCAACAAACAGGTGAGGACATTTTGTACTGAACAACGATTACGAGTAACGTTACGTTAAAATCAAAGCCATTTCCGATGACTGAGCCTGAGGTGAAGCCGGGAGGTGAAGACACTAGCTCCCGACTCGTAGGTCTACAGTACAGTGAAAAGTAAACATGCCTTACAGTGGGTTATTGTTTTCGGCATATCTTCTGATCTGTTAGAGCTACAGATTACTCAAAAGCACCATAAGAATCCTTATAAAAAGGGCTATCTACCTATCCTGTCGGCGAATCAGTCGTCGGTAAATGTCTTAACGTTCTAAACTTCTGACTATTGTACTCCATAAAATTGAATAAATAAATGTACTTTAAATCTCCCCCTGTATAGTGGCCCGTTTTCAAGGCTCTTCCAGGCCTTGAATTCATTTATTTTCTCAACTTAAAGGCTTACAATGTCCCGCACAGACCCTGCAGTATAAGCTATGAAAGTCCCCAACCTACATTCTAAACCTCTTTCACCTCTTTCACTTCTCCCTTCCTACCCCCGTCCCCCCCCCCCCCCCAAAACCCTCTCTCTCTCTCTCTCTCTCTACTTCCCTCCTGACACCATGGAAGCTCCAGACATGTAACTTTGTGGCTTCATTGTCAAAATTTGAATTGATACTGCATGATGAGCCCTTTGATATCTCAACCTTTTTCTCGGGATCGGTGGCTAAAATTCATTAAAATGTCCCATACCTCAGAATTGGAAATATTAGTCTTGGATATACAACTTTCATACAGTCAGATAACTTTTACTGTGTACTTTGTGATGGTATATAAATCATTTCTCTGGGTTCTTTCATTCTCAAGTAATGCTCCTAACTAATCATGGCCTTTTTTCTCTGGAACGGCCACTCATTTTCTGCAGATTCACATAAATACTTTAATTAATTTCAAGCACTTGTAATAAGAGTAGAAACGAGTTTTAAAAAGCTACTTGTACTGCTTTTTCATATCTGTTCGAACAACATGGAGCAGAAATAACATCATTGAAAATGTATTTCAGCCATACTGATAAATATGGGTCAAAATCTCAACCTTTTTCTCGGGGTTGGTGGCCAAAATTCATTGAAATATCCCATACCTCAGAATTAGAAATATTAGTCTTGGATATACAACTCTCATACAGTCAGATAACTTTTACTGTGTACTTTGTGATGGTATGTAAATCATTTCTCTGGGTTCTTTCATTCTCAAGTAATGCTCCTGACTAATCATGGCCTTTTTTCTCTGGAACGGCCACTCATTTTCTGCAGATTCACATAAATACTTTAATTAATTTCAAGCACTTGTAATAAGAGTAGAAACGAGTTTTAAAAAGCTACTTGTACTGCTTCCTACGATCCGTTCAGTGCTTTGTAATGGTGTATAAGTCCCTCTTTTCAATACTTTCAGACATGCTTTCTCTGCCCATGCAACAGGGACCCTTGGATCCAAAATCAATAAAGGGCAACCAGAAGACTCAAGGAACAACTGGAGAAGAGTGGGGTTCCTAAGTCATCTTTCTGGGTCTCTCCATTTTCAAGTAATATCAAGTAATATTCAAGTAATGTTCAAGAAATATCAAAGTTATGTGTATGAATGTGTTGCTGATTACTGGAGAGATCGGGACATTACCAGAGCCACTAGTAAAACCATACATGGCATGAATACTATGTAATTATATAAATGAGATAATGAGTACAAGGAATATAATATCCTTGTGTCTTTGTCTTATTAGTAGAAAGTGATATAATTAATGATATATAACTGAATCGGTGATTATCAACAAGAATGGTGATATCCCTTGTTTATTATATATCCTTTTACTGTTGGTAATTCTTGATATGTCATTGTCTGTTCCGGTATACTCTTCCATTAAATTGAAGTATTTAATGATCATCATGTTCTGAGAACAGTCTACTATGCTTAATGTTTTGATGAATGAAATATTTAAAAGATAAATACTCAAGGAACATGTTTGGAACATATATTAATAGGAACATAATATATTAAAACCTATATTCAGCATATCAATTAAAGAAATATTCCATTAAATAACAATGCTACAATGTGGTGTAACAATAATGATATGTTTCTAAGCATGTGCATCGTTTCTCAGATCATTATACTCACATGTATTTATATTTATTAATATAGCCCATGTGCGTTGGGCCTGGTTATATAATATGTGCCTATGTTTATTTTGTGACAAATAAAAACCTCCCTTATTATATATCAATTTTATTCATCTCAGTTAATCCTAGTAACTCTGACCTGCTAGGGATACCCAAAGCGTGTATACAGTACTGGCTTCATTATGCTGAACTCTGAAAGAATATAATCTAATGGAATATATATTGTGTAATCAAGATATATTTATAATTGAGACCCAGCTTACAAACATGTCCCCCCTAACACCCACAGAAATAACCCAGGAGCTGGCAGTGAACAGCTTACATAAAGAAGGACCTTACAGCCTAGATCCCTCAAATTTCTTAAACTGGGACCACAGAGCACATGGTAGCATAGAAGATGATCCAAAGTAGTGGCAAACAATTCTTTAGAATATTTTAATATTTTATAGCTAATCGAAAATCTGTTGATTATTTATGATATATAAATATTATAGTTATATATCATAAATAATCAACAGATTTTCGATTCTCACTGAATGAAGATATTAGAATACAAATACATGGTCTACAAAGTAAAAAGATATCACCTATTTCTCATTTCGGCATTCACAATCACATATGAGGCCACCTCCAAACTTCAGGTAATATATAGAGTGGATAGTGTGTCAAGTCAAGAATATTGTAAAAAATCTTGGGATTATATTAAGAATATGTTGTCCGCTCAGTGTGGGCAGGGCACCCCCATTCATCCCCCATATGTTGCTCCCTTCCTAGTTTTAGTGCTAATTTCGCAAGGGACATAGTTTTGCTAGAGGTAAATTGCATCTGATGTCAATTGCCCAGAAGAAAAATTATGATCGCCTCAAGCGGCTCAGAAATTTCACTGAAGGTGAGTGGGTATATCATTATTATCCACCAATTGCAAGCAATAAATATGGGGCAAAATGGGATGGTCCTTTCAAAATTATTAAGAAAATTAATTATCACACATACCTCCTATCAACAAGAGGAGAAGTTCGATGGAATGGGGATTATCTGAAAACTGCTGTGGATCCTACCACCGCAACTGGTTTAAGACCTTCTACAAATCTTCAGAATTCTCCTTATATGGAAAATCTGCATGAGGCAGGTAGGGATGTCATAAGGATTGAAGGGGGGAAAGTATTTCCTGGTCAGGAAGTAAAAGAGTATCTCTCTGCGTTGAATCCTGATAATGCTAGGAAAAGAGGCAGACCTCCTAGAAAACCTCCTTGTACTGACACAATTGGACCTGAAAATAAGAGGAAAACTTGATGCAAAGTCGAAAAGAACATAGCCTCACAAAGAAAATCTAAGAATAAGATTAATAATAGCCAAGTAAAGGTTACAAGACCTATTATAAAGAATGGAAGGAAAAAGGGAAGTAAAAATTCCTGATCGCTATACACCATGCCCTTAGTGTAATTATTGTAATTTATACTATGGGATTGGCAGTAATGGAGCTCCCATGGTTATTTTGGTGAGTATAGATTGATACCGCAGAATACGGCATTGTCTGTGAGATTATAATACAAAAACACAGCGAGAAGTCTCTGTTGGTTGACCAAGGAAGCGTCTGGACTGCCACAGAACCCTATATGAATTGCTAAGTTTTTTTTTAATATTTATGTGTATGACATATCTTGTTAGGCACTGTGTAACAGACCGCTCTCTAACGAGTTGGATTAAGCTTTATTGACTTGGTATGATCATTACTCTATTGCTTCATACTTGTTTTGTTAAACAGTTAACTATAGTTTAAATCTATAAATACTCGACTAGCACCTGGATATTGCCAGGTACGCGCATATAACAGGACCTACCACCTGGACAAGAGAAGCTACACCGTCTCGTCAGAAAGCTGCCTGTGTCCGAGTGGGTAGGACGTGAGTGAGAAACTGAGACAAAAGAGAGGTAGATGCAATATAACTGGAATACTGTAAGTAAATTGTTTGTTCATTATTATAATGTGCCGGACGTCATACCTTGAATATAATTTGTGCATATGGGTATTACATAATATTTTTATTTAGTTCCACTGTGTGCTCACCCACGTTGGAAGTGCAGGTGCTTAATATCATGAGCGACGACATTACTTTGGATATATCTTTGGTGCCATTTGATTCTACCAAATTAGTTTCATGTCATGCATGAAGCACTGAAACATTTGCTCTACATATTATATGGGAATGAATGCCATTTTTGAGACAATTCACTGGTTTCTTTCCATTTGGGAATTGCAATATATGCTTTCATACAATAGGGTTATGTTTATTAAACCCTAGTTCTAATATTACATTGAATATTATACTGAGTATGCCAAATGATTAATGAATACCACTATTCTCTGTTTCGGTGAATTATGTGGTCATGTTTGAATCATTTTTGAGTGAATTATTCAACCCTAAAGTGTGTACGTAGGGGTGAATGGAAGTACTTCGTCTACATTGAATTCTGTGACATTAATAAATGCTCTTAATGTATGGGTATTTTGTCCACTGTTCCTTGTGACAATTATCTGGGTATGTATTTGCAGGTGTCCAGTATATACAATTACAGTGAAATGGCCGCGGATGTAGATGAAACTTCTGTGCAACAGAATATGTCTGTGGATGATCATAAATACGCCCTGGCGATACAACTGTCCATGATAATCCCACTGTAGCAGATGCAAATAACATTACTAATACCGTTTCTAACGAAGTAACTGTTCAAGATAAATCCACCTCTGGTGATGCTAATAATAATGACAATTCTTTTGACAAACGAAGTAACCATTCTTCTAGTACTGAACAGTCCCATAAGGCTCCGAAGAAGTATAGGGATGATGGGTTGTACTCCCATAGACGTCCCAAGGCCAAAGGCCGAGGGACGTCTATGGGAGTACAGACAGTTCTCAGGCTAAAATCCTCGTTGTCTATTGCTATACTAGACATATCTGGAAGGGGATGGATGATGCAGCCCATAAACTTGAATATGTTGGGGTGGCCTCTGGTACTAACAATCCCACCGCAAAGAAACCTAAATATGTTGATTCCCCTGCTCCTGCTAGAAATGCCTGGGCTCCTTTGCCACCTAGAAGTCATTGGTCTCATGGGGCGAGTCAGTCCAGTCAGTCAAGTCATTCAGTTGCCCCGGCACCATCAATCGCATCTGCTCATGTAGACGAATTAGTTCTTGTAGACTACAAGAAATTGTATGAGGACGCCTCCTACAAATATGGGCAGTCACTAGATATAGAGTGGTATCGACATCATGAAGCTGTTGAATGTATTCAGAAAGAGTATGTTACTGTTGTTGGTACATTGATTAAACCCTTAACCCATTAAATACTAATAATGCCTTCAGGCATTCCCTGGGAAAAAACGGATAATGCCTTCAGGCATTACCTGCAATACATGGGAAAAAACGGATAATGCCTCCAGGCATTATGAGCATGTTATATTCTAAAAACAGTTATATTTTTTTTACTATTTTACATATTCAAAATCTGCTTTCAGGATTATCTTCTATGTTGACTACATTTTTCATAAAAGATATTGTTTTAAAATAATACCATTGCCATGGCAACACAAAATAGCATGTATTCATTAGATTACACATGGTGGGAAAACATTACGTCACAATGCAGACGACTTCAGTTCATAATGGTAACCCATTCAGGTCTCATAATTAAAGATATTGCGTTGATATTCACAAAATAAGCTGTCAAAGTTAGATATCCAATGCCTCTTAGTATCCTGTGGTATCACATCAATGTAATAATTGTATTTTAAATTGAATAAATAGGATTTTCCTTCTGATACCCATGTGCGTGCTGTCACCCATTTATGACGAAGTCTGATATTGTTTCCCTGCAGCGAGATGCAGCAAGATTTGCCATTTATTTCTGGCTATATATAATCGTTTGAAATGATTTTTCCAGTGCCTGCCTTCAGTCCTATATGTCCTCTAAGCAAGCCTGTAGTTTGAACACTATATACGCATTAATAAATCCAGGAGATGAGAAACAAAAATTAATGTTATTTTTATGTGAGGCCTATGTCACCACCTCCCGTTTTAATAGGACGTGACGTCGTCCTATGACGTCGTCCTATGACGTCAATCATAGCGATGCAATAACGTTTTTTAGCCACACACACTTTGTGACGTTCAGCTGTGAATGGGTTAACAGATGTGTCCAAGATCATGAAGAGTCAAGAGGAAGTAGAGGTATTGGTAGAGACACTTGAAGAGACGACTAGTCTCAATGATCAACTCCAAATTCGTGTAATGGATTTGGAAAACAGAAACCAACAGCTGTTGAGTGAGATCATGAAATTGAAGAATGATTTGGCTAATAGTAATGTTGCTTCTAGTAGCCCTAAGAAACGAGCTGCTCCTTTGTCAGCATTGAGTTTGATACGAGAGAAGAATTTGAAGACTAGGGCGTTGTTAAAATCTAACACACGTCGCTCTCCAACTGCGACTGCAACAATTACTTCAGATTCATCTGCTAAATTTGACGCTGCTGCATCTGTATCGTCTGATGCTTCTGAAAGTGTCACTTTCTCCTTGTCGACCGATTTATTTCTGGATGTGATGTCAAATGCTGCTCCTGCGGCTCCTTCTCAGTCTCTATCTGGGAATTTAAATACCCCACCCAAGGAACCAAAACCATTTGTGTGATTATCTGAACCTACGGTTTCCATTATTTATACATTTGGTCTGATTTTCTACTACCTGACTCGATCATTTTGTTTCATTTGATTGCTATACCTATATCTTTATAGAAGAAGTCTAAACATAAGTCGAATTATAATATGTTATTTGGTCGTGTTATAATCTTGACCTATTTCACATTATTATTTTTCATTGTTTCAATACTTTGAAGTCATTATTTCAACTCATATATTCTAGTACTCATTTCTTTCTCGATGCGAGATTGTGTAACAAGTTCTATTCCATGAAGCAGTAGAGAAGGATGCCATAAGAAACAGCAGATTACATTCCATTTCAAGTTCGATGAAGGAGGGAACAACCGAATATAATAAATATGTCACTATTGAAACAAGTTCACTTTTATATGAATAGATATTTTCTATATTCCAATGTCTGTGCCTTAACGAGGCTGGAGGGCATGGTACACGTTTGTGCCAGGGTTTATATTTAATACTATTTCTTGTTCATCGTTTTCAATTTGAAGCAAGAGTCTTCTTCATCTATCGAATAACATTATTTGTAGACTGTCATTAGTTATATTTCTCTTGAAATCCGCTACATATATTTCAAGCTAAGGTCGCCTTTTCTTGAACCGTCATATATTATTGGTATGTTTATATATGTTGTCTAAAGAAATTGTATGAATTTCTTTTAAACCCAGTAGGGGGAAGTGTAGTGCCATAAAGATCTTATACACTCTCCATATACTACTTACATATACCAGCCTTACCTGAACTCTCAATACAACCGGCGTTTCACACCAGGTGGGGCTGTGATCCATACCTGTGTGTTTGTTGTATCTTCTTGGTATATTGTTACCAGTGTTTATGTTATGTCAACTTATAACACCTTCATATATGACTGGATGTATTCATTTACACTCTTCTTGGAACTTCAATAAATTAGAGTAATAATATAGAGGCTTGTGTCTTGTGTTATCTATTCTCCTCCTCCAACGAAACCGGGTCACTACACATGCATCTGCCACGCCCCCTACCGACTCAATGGCTAGCTAACTTTCTTCCCACCACAACACTCATGGATTGCTACTCCCAAAAGTCCCAAAAGGTACAAGGTTGATCACATGGGAAGGGAGGGGAGGGACCGACCACAAGGTCAGGGGAGGGGGTATTGATTTAGAGTGGGAGGGAGGGGAGGGGAGATAACCATGTGACCTGGTCATGACACAAAAGGATTGTTCAGTTGTGGCAGTGGTCACATTGACCCTTGTATTCATATTTTATGTTCATTGTTATCCTGTGGCTGATCTCTCTAACCTGGTAATTAATTGGTCTAGCCAGGATAAGCCAATCAGCCCAGGCCCTGTGTCCATGGTTGTTATCTGTCTAGGATATAAGGAATAAAATTGATTACAGCTGTCCTCTTTTAATTGGTTCAGTTCGGTGATGCCTCCACTGCTGCTCAAAGCTCGTCGATCTGGTCTGTGGTAGCTGTTCTGAAGAGAGATCTGCTGATCATGCCCACCACCCCCAGCAGGGCTCGCTTCGTGCAAACTGATGGAGTGGGGAGATGATCTTTGATGAACTGGACATGGAGCCGCCATGTCCTAAGGTCGGTGGTTCCCACCACCTTCTGCTTGTGTAGTCCTTCCATCTTGACTTCAAGGATGTTGAGCCATGACTCCATAGGTGGAGGAGCAGGAGGCTGGAGGAACATCAATGCCGTCCAGGTTGCGGCGAGGGCTCTCACCTCTCCAGCCGCATATATACTAGCACACCTTCATCCTTGAAGATGTTGGCTAGGCTGAGAGGGAGGGATACGGTGAGGAACAGTCCCCACTGCCATCTTGTGGTTCAGGTGCTTGTGCTGCAGGTGGTGTTGATACTTTTGCGATCTTTTCAGGTTTGGGGTCACTTTCCTTCAGTGGACTAGCAGGCAGCCTTATCTTAGCATGGAAGCGTTGATTCAGGTGATGTTGGGGATTGTCTTGTGGAAGTACAACCCAAGGTGCTGCTATCAAGGCCTTTTCTGGGACCTAGTGAGCTGGTTGGTCCATGTCACTGCCCATATCTTTTCGTCGGCTGAGTAGAATTCCTCATCCACATCCGGTACCATTTCCATGTCAGTAGTGCCACATACAGCTGGAGCTTCAGCCTGGAGATTCACAGGTGCAAGCAAAGGTTCATGTATTGAAGCATTGGGGTCAACATTTAGATTTTGCCCAGGAGGTTCAGCGGGGAGTGGCCTCGCTGCCCAAGCCTGTATCCTCGCCTGATTGCGCCTGTCTTGGCCTGCCCTGTTTTGCCTGTGATCCCATCTAGGATCTAAGGGCGCTCTGGCGCCTGCTAATACAATTACTGAGTCACTTATATGTAAATGTGGAGACTCTATGGGCCCAGAGTGTTGGTCCCAGCTGATTCTCCCAATCTCCAGCTAGCATTGATAAATTTGCAAAGGATGTTCTTAAAGCTTTTGTTAAACATTTTGGTCTTACCATTAGTTTGGGGGTGTCAGCTAGTCATATGTCTAACTTGTGTCTCAATGGATCTTAAATAACCTTTGACTTGTTGGTTCATGAATTCTAGACCCCTGTCGGTGATGATTACTTCCAGGGGTCTGTACCAGGGTACATATTCATTTGCCAAATAGTCAGCTACATTTTTCCCAGTTTTTCTATCAATGGGCTTAACTTCACTCCATCCGGTTGAGTGATCAATTACCACTATAACATAGCAACTTCCCTTGTCAGAAACAGGAAAAGGACCACATAAATCCATCCCAAATATTCGACCCGGGTATTTTGCTATGGGCATAGCTGTGGGAGGAACTTTATATTTACCTGTGCGGTTTACTGCACACTTATAACAATTACACAACACCCTGAGTGTATCTTTCCTCATGGTAGGCCACTTGTAGGCCTCCAATATCCTATCAAGGGTTTTGCTCATTCCCTGATGGCCCACTTCAGTGTGTGCTCTTGTTATCATTCTGTAACAAGTTGATTGCAGCAACACCAATCTAGGATAAGCTGGTTTGTTGTTAAACAATAATCCATTGATTAGTGTGTAATCATATAAGAGGTCGATGAATATAAATATTTGGGGACTATCGTTGATGGTTCCCTAAACTATAGTGAACACCTCGATAAAGAAAAAAGTCTCCCATAAACTCTGGTTACTGAAGCATCTTAGGGGCAGGCTGAACCAAAACCTGAGTGCCCAAATCAACAAAACCTCAATATTGCCTTTACTTGACCAATCTGATATCTTCTTCGACTCGGCAGCCAAAACTAAATTCCCTCCAAATACTACAAAATAAAGCCCTGCGAATAATTACTAGAACAAATAAATACCAATGTGTGAGGCATATCAAACCTTCAGCCTGCTCCCTCTGAAGCAGAGGAGGAGGTTACATCTGCTCCAACAAGGGTACAGAATGAAAAAACTTAAAAGTATTATAGACAAGAGGACACTGCCCACCAGACAACATCAGCCAAATAGAATAACCTTCAGGTGCCCATTGCCTCGAAGTGAACTGATACGAAACTCTATCTACTACAAAATTCCACTATATTGGAACAAACTAGAAACCAAATACCAGAACATAGATACCCCAAAACGATTTATAAAACAAATAAAAACCCAACATATCTGGAATGATAATAATTTCCTTTACTAGATAAAAGTACAACACCAAAACCACTGTAATCACTTCAAGCCTGTCTGTTAACCCATTCAGGCCGCGTATTGCTTTAAAGCACTCCCACGGGTGTGGCCGCGTATTGACTTAAAGCACTTCCATGCGTAGGACGCGTTGTGCATAAAAGCACTCCCACGGCCAGGACGCTTAAAGTAAAACACTGGGCTGGAACACTTGCAGGGCATACAGCTCAATTATGATTTATAAGTGGGAACTCACATTATAATACTCGTTTCTGGGCAATGATATTGTCAGAATCAATCAAGTAATTTCTTTCCCGCTCTCCCAAACCCTTAGACTGCGTGCCTTTATATTAGTAGCTGTATGACACTAACTAGGGCTGAGTGAGTCTGTAGTAAACAGTCAAAGTGACCACTTTACTTCAAGGTCAACTTAGCTATAGGGCTGCACCCCAAGTTAGGGACTTTGCTGTATTAGCCATTTTTTTCTTAATCCTTGGGTATGAACATGTTTTCTTTGTTTATAAGTTCATCAATAGGGGACTTGCATGTGCCACTGCGCATGTCTGGTACAGTGCATCATGGGATGGATTATGATGAAATCATACAAATATTTGGGAACATTTCTATAAAAAATTGCAAAAATGTTTTCAGGAATATCACAGCTTTTATAAATTTTCTATGAAAACCAAATGCATGATGGGAACAATGGAGGCTTGTGTTGTGGAAACATGTATAACACATAGATATTGATATTAGACCATTGATAAATAGTCCATGCTGAATATGACATGATTTCTATAGATTTTATACTGTACCATTAGTCCCATAATGCTATGTGAATAAGGATTCAAAATGGCGGCCATGCAACTCCCCTATTGTGCAATAGGGATTTTCTCTGTACTTTTCTAAGAATAAAAGACCATCATTCCATACCTGCATAAGTATAGTGAAAAATTTGAGTAAAAGGAGAGAATTAATTGATATAGGTAGTCTTCACACAATATGAAAAAGAATTTTTGGAATTGTGCATGCAACAGTTTCAAATATAGACTGCCCTGAATCTCTGCTTTTGTTTCACATATGACAGTAACATTTAACAGAAAAAACTCTAAAAACTAAAAGAAACCTTATAAAATGAATTAAGGCAATTAAAGTTTTAGTCCCTAACTTAGCACACACCACTATAGAAATACTACCTTACACTGGTCACGGTCTACTGATCCACTTTCCACTTGACCTCAATTCTCAAAAGTATATACATAAATATTTAGCTGTGTTTTTACTGTTGAAATCAAATGAAAGAGCTCCCTGATGTCTTTCTGCTGCCACTATTTGTTGTTATACATCCATATGCTTTATAGGTTTGCATTTCTAAAGCAGGTAGAAGTCAGGGACTATAGATATTTAGCTTAGATTACAATATATACTGTCTGTGTGCATTCACTTCCACTGAAAAGGAAGTTTACCAGACCTCCCAGCTTGTCATTTATGCATATTTATGCAATTTAGATGAAGTAGATCGCTCACACCAGACTCATGTTGAACCAACAGTGAAGGTAAGAGCGAGCATAGAAGCTGATACCTCAAGCGGTGATGATGATTCGTGGAAAATGGCAAAGAATCAGAATCATGCCGGTCTGAAGGTTACTTTGAGGAGAAAGACAGCCACGCTTCCCCGTAGTGCCATGAAAAAAGCACCACGTGTAGAAGATATTGGTATAGATATAGATGAAGATATAGACGATGAGTTTGTACATGGGAAATTGCCGCCTATGACTCCCGTTAACGCTGCAGATATTGGTACTTTGCAGTCTGAATGGACACAAGATTGTGTAAGAAATAGGCGCATGACTTATGACAAGATGGATAGGCTCATCGCGAACCAGGTGAGTTCCTTGGACTTGATGAATGATTCGGTAATGGAATCTGCTAGGAAAGGGAGAAATGCCCAGGAGAAAGCGACTAAGGCAGAATCTGATTTGGCTTTATCAAGGCAAGAGGAGACTCGATTAAGGTTGGTGATACAAGATCAGAGCAAGAAACTCATATCTTTAGAGGCAAGACGTGCATGGGAGCACAAAAATAACGACAGGATGCAAAGAAATATGGAGGAACTCCATAGCCGCTTGGATTTTCAAGTCCCTCCTCGTAGGTCTAGAGGAATTGCTTTTGCTGATGAGCTGGATAAGGTTAGTACTCCGATTCAGACGAATCCGGGTGGGATCTCGAATGAATCATATACTCGAATCATGAATGAGTTGCCAGATTTTGACCAAAGAAAGGAAAAATCGAGTAATGATGAAGTGATTCAGCCTCATTACATGTCAGCTGCGCCAGATGCACCAACTGGCGGGCGGGCGTTTAGAGGTGATAGGAGGAGTGCTTTAGAAGCTGCGCGTGGTTTGCGCACTTCTGGTCCTGATCCAGTTGGTTATGGGATTATGGGCGCTGTAGAACATAGAAAGAATTAGGCGGTCAATAGATCCAGCTGCGGGTTACTTGCCTGAGGCTAAGGGGCCTGCATTCTGTGTGCCTAAGTTCAAACCAACTAAGCCCATGAACAAACCTAGATCTGTAAATTTCCCAGAATGGGATGGTAGAGAGGATTGGCGTGATTATCAAAGACGCACGGTAATGATAGCATGTTCAAACAATTGGGACAATGAAACCTACAAAATACAACTGCTAACCGGAGTAGGTAAGCAGCTGCTGCAAGCTATGATGCTGGAGCCGGATGATTTCTCGGTGGATGACCTTTTGCAGATGCTTGAATATGACTATCAAGCGGAGAAATCCGATAAGACGCGGAAGAGGGAATTCTTCAACTGTAGACAGGATCCTGGGCAGAGTCCGGCTGCTTTTAGTCAGAACATTAGCTTGAGGGCATACATGCTTTCGGTGAATGGGATGGCACATTGCATGAAATGGCGGTAAAGATATTTCTTGATGGGTTGTTGGATGAAGGCATGGTGCACTATGTTGCACTGCAGGAGCCAACCAATATAGTTTGTGCTTCGGCAGCCGCAACTCGTTATAGAGATGTATTTGGTACCAGTGGTACTTCTCGCACGTCGTCACACTCACACTCGTTCTCAAGCGAGGCGGGTGTGGCAACAGTAACTACTGTGACTAAATCAGAACAGGATTGGGATGAGAAAGAGTTGGCTGAATTTCAAGCTTTCAGAGCTTGGCAGAAAAAGCCACGGCCGCAGGCAGAGGCGCTGCCATTGCCAGCTCCTGAAGTGAGTGACAGTGGTAAGAAGGCTCCTTTTGATAGAAGGAGTAGGAGAACACCTGGAGCTCCTCGGAAATGCTATTATTGTCAGGAAGAGGGACACATGTGGGCTGACTGTACAAAGCAGAAGACACATGTTAAAACCATGGATGATTTCCATACTCGTATTGCAGCTATAGAGGAAAAATTGGCTTTGCTGTTAAACAGGGTCGGATCTTCTTAAGCGGTGAACAGAAGGTCGTGACTAATAGCATCCACACCGCATCGTTGATAAATCAAGTTAGTAAACCAGACGGACGCGATGCTCTCGTGCCCCTTTGTCAGCCTGGGGACGCCTATGGAAATGATGATGAGGGAAATGGATTGCACTGGAGCAGCGGTGGTGGCACGGCTGGGCACGCCACATGCTCGGTGATGTTTGTGAATGAAGGAGATCCTGAGTATGTATGCTTGCCTGGGCAAATTCTTAAAGTTGAATGGGGAGAAGATGCCCGGGTGGTGAGTAAAGTGATGGTGTGTGACTTGCGTGATTTTGAGATTTGTGTTTTAGACCGCAATCGTCCGCTTGTGGCTGAGCGCATGTATGCGGATGTGACTTTAGTGAATGTGACTGGTCAATTCCTTATTGCCTCGGGGGCGCAATGTACGCTGGTGAAAAAGCATGTATATGATGAACTCTCAGTCAGGCCGTCATTGATGCCATGTGGGGTGACGTGCTATGCGGGAACTGGTCATAATCTGAAGACACATCGGTGTGTGCGACTCGCGCTGGGGTTGGGAGGTGCTTGGTATGCTCTCAATTGCCTGGTGGTGAGTGGTTTGGTTGGAGCGGCAGCTGGTATCCTGCGGATGGACTTTATCTATCTCCATAAATGTAATTCTGATTGGTCTGGTTTATTCACCCTTGAGGCAGGTGAACAATCGATAATGTGCAGGGCATTGCAAAGTGGGCCTATGTCAAGGAGGAACTGTGAGAGTATTTTCATAGATGCTTTCTCCACTATTTGTAGTGGTATTGGCCCAATGTCCCCGAATGAAGACATGTTCTTTGAACCAGATGAGGCGGAGTTGGGAGGGAGGGAGGGAGTTGCAATGTGTGGAGGGAGGGAGTGCAATGTTGCAGGGAGTTTATTGGTTGCTGGCGACCAATATAATTGCACGCTGTCTGTATGCAATCCCACTAGCTCTCCTGTACTGATCGAACTACAGACGGCAAGAGGAGAAGATTTTTTGAATGTTAATTCTCCTATTGTTGATGTGGAGATGTTGGAGCCGGAGGTTCCAATGCCGCCGGTGGATGAATGTCTACTAGCGAAATTGGTGAGAGGGTCTGATTTGTCAAAGGCGGAAGATATAATTAGACTAAAGAATCTGCTTTGGCAGTATAAACATTGCTTCAGGTTGCCGGGTGAAACACTGGGACACACTAATAAAGTGCGCCATGTTATTGACACAGGAGATGCTGTGCCTATTAAAAGTGTGTATAGACGCCTGCCTCGAGCGCGTCGAGAAGCTGCTGAGAAACAGATTCAAGACATGCTCGATAAAGGTGTTATAGAACCTAGTAATAGTCCCTGGGGATCTGCGGTTGTGATTATGAAGAAGAGTGACAGCACTGACAGGTTTTGTGTCGACTACCGTCCAGTAAATGCAGTCACAAAGAAGGATTCTTTCCCTCTACCTAGAATAGATGAAAGCATTGAGGCATTGGGTGGTAACTTATGGTTTATAACTTTGGATTTAGAGAGCGGTTATTGGCAAATTGCCATGGATGAAGCTAGTAAAGAGAAAACGGCTTTTGTCTCAACTATGGGCCTGTTCCAATTCAAGGTTATGAGCTTCGGGCTATGCAATGCGCCTGCCACATTTGAATGTATGATGGAGCAAATGTTGGCTGGTGTGAGGTGGAAATGCTGTCTTGTTTATTTGGACGATTTGATCATCTTTGGCTCCAGTTTTGATGAAGCATTGTCAAATACGGAAAAAGTCCTGCAGAGTTTAGCTGATTATGGGTTGAAGCTTAAACCTAAGAAATGCGAATTCTTCAAACTGAATGTGAAGTATTTGGGAAGAATTGTTTCACAGGATGGGGTTTGCACAGATCCAGACAAGTTGGAGAAGGTCCATTCTTGGCCAGTTCCGACTACTATAAAGCAGGTCCGTCAGTTTCTGGGTTTTGCTTCATATTATAGAGAATTTATGCGTAATTTCTCAGAGGTTGCAGCCCCTATACAAGCGTCGGTGGTCGGGGCGGAGCTGAGAAATAATCGGCGCATGACCTTTGATGATAATTGTCATAAGGCTTTTGCAGATCTGAAAGATTTATTGACATCTCCTCCTGTGTTAGGCTACCCACAGCCGTCCGGAACTATCATTCTGGATACTGACGCTCGTGGATTCGGTATGTCTGGCGTCCTCTCTCAGATGCAAAACTCTAGAGAGGTGGTTTTAAGTTATGCCAGTAATATGTTGACTAAGGCGCAACAGAATTACTGTGCTACAAAAAGGGAGTTGCTAGCTGTTTTGACTTATTTATCTAAGTTTCAACATTATATAATTGGGCAACATGATTTTATCTTGAGAACTGATCATGCTTTGTTGTGCTGGTTAATGAACTTTAACCCTTCTGGTATGTTAGCAAGGTGGTTAACCACTTTGGAGCATTATGGATTGCCGGAAGATCAAATTGTTCATAGGCTGGGCTGCAAACACATAAATGCGGATGTGCTTTCGCGACTGTCGGTGAGAAGGTGTCCCAGAGAAGATTGCTTGGATTGTGGTGCGCATGACGCCATAGTAGCTACAATGACTGTTGACTACCATATATTTTCATCATTGGCGGGTGATCGGCTGAAGGTGGCGCAGGATGAAGATGATGTTCTCTCGAGAATTAAATCAATAGTACAGGGCCTTACTCAGAAGCCAGACAATAAAGCTTTGTTGGCTGAGGGGGGGAGTTCTGTTACTATATGAATAGGATAGAATTTTTAAAAGTGGAAAAAGAATTGCTTTGCTTGGATTGGGAAAGCGACAACGGTATTGTGTATACACGTGTTCTGGTACCTTTGGCTCTGAGAAAGGAGTTATTCCGTACTTTGCACGGGAGTAAGCTTGCAGCTCACTTTGGCGAGTTCGAAACTTATCAGGTGGTGAGGCAAAAGTTTGTTTGGCCCCGGATGAAGAGGGATATCGCCGGTTGGGTACGCTGCTGTGAAGTTTGTGCTTCTTGTAAGAGCAGAGGTGGTAAAGGTGTAACCCTGTTGAAGAAGGAAGTCCATGGTGTGCGCTGGAGCCGCATTGCTTTGGATATCATTGGTCCATTTAGAAGAACCCCTAGGGGAAATAGCTGTGTGATGGTTGTCACAGATTATTTTTCTAAGTGGGCTGAAGCTTACCCGCTTCCCGGTCACACAGCCGCTACCTGTGCGATTGTTCACTGAGT
This sequence comes from Sthenelais limicola, assembly GCA_942159475.1. Lineage (NCBI taxonomy): Eukaryota > Metazoa > Annelida > Polychaeta > Phyllodocida > Sigalionidae > Sthenelais > Sthenelais limicola. The sequence continues at coordinate 161,597,389 of OW804094.1, read as the reverse complement.
GGGTGCTAAGGTACGGCCCACCTGTCTCCCTCCAGACAGATGGAGCACCAGAATTTTGTTCAGCTCTTTTAAAGGAGTTATTACTCTTGCTTGACATAGAGCAGTTGATGTCCCTACCCTATAGGCCTCAGGCAAATGGGCAGGTAGAATGCTGGAATCGTGTCCTTGTTGAGCAATTGTCATGTTTGACACAATTTGAGGACTTGAATTGGGATATATTGGTGCCCTGTATTGCACATGCTTACAGGGGAGCGGTGCATAAGAGTACTATGTGCACGCCAAATTTGGTGGTATTCGGTACGGAATTAACAGTTCCGGCTGACATTATATATGGTACTATGACTGGGGACGTTGATTTCCCTTGTCGCAGTGTCTTTGTGGAGGAGATAAGAACGCTATTGCTGAAGGGGCATAAATTTGTTAGGGAGCGTTTGGGGCATTCGGCCATGTATCAAAAGCAATATTTTGATAGGTGGGCGAGACCCAAGGTTTTCAAATCTGGGGATGTTGTATGGAGGTATGCAAAGCCTATGGCTCAGAAGTATGGCCCTAAATGGGATGGCCCTTTTGAAGTTGTACGGCGGGTGCAGGGTTCTACCTATGAACTCAGGACTGAGGAAGGAATTCTCAGGTGGAATGGAGATTTGCTTAAACTGGCTTTTGATGCAGACGGGACTCCAGTGCAGGTTACTAACTTGCATAGGGCACCGGAGTATCAAAATCAACAGGCAGCGGGTAAAGACTACTTGAGGATTAATCCTCAAAGTTGTGTCATACCCGGGCGGCATGCTCCTGCCGTGCAACCTGCAGATAAGATAGTAAGACATGTGAAAAGTCGCGGCCGCCCGCCTAATAAACCAGCTTCGTTGTCTGACCAACTGCCGGGCCTGGGGGCGGGACTGGGAGATGGTGCAGCGGCTGTGGTATCTGAGAGTTCCAGTGATTCAGAAGTGGAGGAAAAGGTAGAAGGTTCACCCCTAGCCAAGACCATGAATGATTTGTTGCGGTCAGGGTACTTAGAGGAGCGGCCTAAGCGTCAAAGGCAGGCCCCTGATCGGCTGGGTTACGGGTGAGAAATTGGTTGTAAGGTGCAAAAATAAAAAAAAAATGACACAACGTGAAGTACTGATTTAATGATATCTTACACGGGCATGGCGGGAGTGAAGTTGCTCCTGGTGTAGGAATCATATCATAGGAAAACATCATAATTACTGTACGTGGTTCAGTAATTGAATTGATTTGGAAAAAGGAACCGACTGGTAGGGCATGTAGCCTCTCATTGTCCTGACACCTACTGGGAAATGTGACTGGGCTGAAGCAATACACCCCTTGGAAAGTAGGGAGAAACTGCTTGGTTCTCTTTTCTAATGATATTGGTTGCTGTGGATAGAAGGGTGATGGACTTTGCTTGGGAGTCCAGGTACCTGGTGCTGTGTGTATGCTTGCTATGGGGAGCGGTGTAGGCAGCAGTATCCAGGTTGTGTGTACTCTGGCATGAACGGCTCTGCAACAGGTTTGTGATGCTATATTTAGAAGGAAGAAAGACCTCTGATTGGCGGAGGTGCCGCGAGACTAGGTCACGAGAGCTGGCATGAGCGTGCATCTGCAGAGTACGCTCGGGCAGTGAACACGACACACGTGTTTCACTTCCAGTTGTATGTGACTTGGTTTGCTTGGTCTCCCTGATAAAGCATTGTATTCCTAGACTGTTGTTAAGTTGGTTGGCAGAGTTTGAATTTGTCTGTGTCCCTAACCTTGAAACTCCAGCTGGAATTCTCAAGTAGCTAGGATGGAGCGGTTGGCGAGGAAGCAACTGCTAGCGGGAGTCAGTCCACAGCCGGAGACGCCTGTGGCTACTGAATCTCGCCCGCAGGAGAAGCCGCCTAGTGACAGTTGGGCTAGGGAAATGGAGGCTGAGATTTGTTCAGACTATGAGAAAGTTGAGAAGAAGAGGTTGGAGTTGGAGAAGGCTAAGGAGCGCAAAGCTGCAGCTGATTGGCAGTTGGCTGGCAGACCTAAGTTTAGGTCGCGGAAGAAGGTTAAGCCTCTCACGGCTTCTGCTTCCAAAGCCGCTGAGTCAGGTGATAGCGATGGCGAGGAGACTGCCAAAGCCGCTTCCTTGCCTAAATCCAAGAAGAAGGACAAGAAGTCTGACGATAAGAAGGACAAGAAATCGGATGAGAAGACTGACAGGAATGTAGACTCTGGTACCGTGTCAGATGATGCAAAATCTGACAGTGGTAAATCAAAAGCAAAGAAGAAGGAATTTAATTTGCCGAAAGGTGCGCCTAGAGAGACCCGGAAGACCCGTGATAGACAGAGTGGGAGCAGTAGCTCGCGTGGCTCCTCACAGTCACACAGGTGGTCCCGGCTTAAATACGGTTGAAGATGTATATATATATAAGAATTTTTATTTCTCCTTTCACAATACAAAATATATAGAGAAATAGGGTGAGTCCTGTCAGCACTAGTTGGTCTTCCCAGGTTCCCTTCACATCGAAATAAGATATCTTAACAGACAAATTTATATAACAGAATGTTGTTAAGGCCTTGGCAAAACCGGCTTGGAAGGGTGCAGTGAAGAAGCTGACTGACAGCTCTATTCCCGTGCGCACCCAAGCACGTTGGTGGTTGAAGGAGAAACTTGAGGGAATTGAGTTAACTCTAACAAATATGGCCAACATAATCCCTAAGAAGAATGATGAAGTTACCACTGCTCCTGAGTCAGACAATAAAGATGAAGTTCTGGGAACTTATTGGAAGGACGCTCCAATAATGCCCTGGTATGAAGACAAATTTCACCATCTAAAGCTGATGGACATCAGCAGATTATTGATTTGATTATGGACAAGTTAAATGGCGCCCCCTTGTTATGGAAACCAGGGTATAGGTGTCCATTTACTTGGTGTCGTTATTTGGGCGAGGAGATTAATTCTTTTGGGATTAAAATCTATCGCACGAAAGAACAATTTTATCGTCATTTGTGTGAGGAGCACTGCCCGGCTGTGCACCTCTACACTTGCCCACATGCGCATTCATGTGGGGTGAGGTTGGACAGACGTTCTGACTTGGTCAGACATTTGATGAAGGGTCCTAGTGGACATAGAAATGGACCTGAATGGACGCGTGAGATGTCGGCTAGTTTCAGAGTGGTCGAGCAAGAGGCGGCTAACCTCGGCTGTGTTAGATTCTCTCAGATGGGAAGATACGATCTTGATCGTGTAATGACCATCGGCCGTTATCGAGCCCAAGAGATCTTGAACCAAAATAAAGCCTCTTCAATAGAGAACATTCCTACCAAAATACTGAAAATAGCCCTAATAATACTCTACAAAGAATTTACCCACTGTATAAACCTCTCTTTTAGCACAAATCACTTTCCTGAGAAATGGAAAATAGCTAATGTAATTCCCTTATTCAAAGGAGGTAATAAAAACCTAATAAATAACTATAGACCCATATCACTCCTCCCAACTCCCAGCAAGATAATTGAAAAAATAGTTCACAAACGAATTAATGAATACCTAGAATTGCATAAAATACTAAATATAGAACAATTTGGCTTTAGAGCAGGTAAATCTACAATCGAGGCACTAACATAAGGGACTGATGATATTGCGTGGCAGCTTGATAATAACCTAGATACATTAATATCCTTTATTGACTTCGGAAAGGCATTTGATTTAGTTAACCATAGAATACTACTTGATAAATTGAAACATATTGGAATAAACGGAAATCTTTTGTGTTGGTGTAAATCGTACCTAGAGGAAAGAAGGCAGAAAGTGACTGTAAATAACATAACGTCACAAGAACTGTCCACAAAGACTGGAGTGCCTCAAGGCTCCATACTCGGCCCACTTCTGTTTATTGTTTTTATTAATGACCTCAAATCATATGTATCAAACTGTAAGTTATCTTTGTACGCGGATGACACCATATTGTACCTGCATGGTAAAAACGTTGATAAAATTTTCTCAGAAATGCAGACAGCAATTGAGAATTTGCAAAAATGGTGCAAAACAAATCTATTCTAAGTGAATGTTAACAAATCAAACATCATGTTTCTATCCAGATCAAAAGACAAAATCTCCAATATTAAAAACAAAAACATAAATTATCTAGGTAACCCATTACAGCACACAAGCACATACAAATATCTAGGCTTCACAATAGACAACAAATTAAACTACCAAACACAAATACAACACTCAATAAAAACAATATCACACAAAATCTATCAACTACACAAAATAAGAAAATACATAGATACAGACACAGCAAAGAAAATATACAAAACAAAGATATTACCATTTTTTGACTATGGGGATGTAATCATTCACAACACACACAAACCACACCTAAACAAACTGCAAAAATTACAAAACAGAGCACTCCGCCTGATATTAAATATGCCTTATGACACACACATTAATCAACTACACAATACAGCTAAAATCCCACTACTACAAAATAGAAGGACAATTCATTTAAGACATCTTGCATTCAAAAGGAAAACTGACCCAAACTATACAAATATACCAAATAGAGAGACCAGACAGGCTGATGGACCATCTCTAAAAATGCCTAGATATAGAACAAACTTGGGTGAACGAACTGTGCAGGTTAAATGCCATCGCATGGAATGAGTTAACGCCCAGACAAAGAAACATAGGAAATATAGAAGCATTCAAATCTAATCAAAAAGAATGGATAAATACACTCTACACATAATATTAATATTAAATATACAATAATAGCTTTCCCAGTAAATACCAAACTAGCACCAACACTCCAAAATTTTCTCTTGTGGGTAATTAAAATTATCAGATCATGCAAAGGTTATCACTAACACTCAACAAAAGTGGCAAAGTGAACAGTAAAATCTGATGTACATGTCTCTTTATCAAGCAGAAAAACTATACGCTAACACTAGGTATAAAAGTGGCAAAGCGTAACCAAAGTGACTCTGAATTATGTTAGTTATCGCAAACACCATTCTAGTTTTTTATCCATGTGTTACAGGTATTCTTACTTCTATTACAAAAAACAAATCACAGACACTCTCACTAACACTACATACAAAGTGGCATAGTGAGTGTCATGTACACACCTGTATATTGTAAATAAGCACAGATGTTCATCTTGGCCCGACAGAACTAACCCCGGAAAGGGGAGTCGGAACCCAAGAATAAATAAAATCATTAAAAAAAAAAAAGTTGAAGCCCGTCACAGTGCTACTGAGGCTAGGAGAACTGTGAATAAGAATTTCGCTGATGCTCCTTTGCCTGCCAAGAATGTATGGGCTACTAAAGGCCCTTCCCAAGCAACTATTGCTGCCATGTTGACTGGTGCTTGCCCAAAGGACTCATTGACTGTAGCTGCATTAAATATGCCTGCGGCTGCCGCTGGTGCTCCTGGGGATCAGGCGACTGATAAGCGGGTAGTTGACCAGGTGGACGTAACTGTCGATGCAGTAGATACAGGTGAGGGAAGTACTCAGCCAATTGCTTCTGTGCTTCCTTATTTGCCTACTGATGAGACTTTGTGTACTGCCGCTACTGATATTGATAGAACTTTGTCTGATGGCGCCGTTTGTATTAACCAAGCTGTCACTAAATCGCTGGATGCGGTGAGGATGGCTGTACAAGTTGCTCTAGCCCCTATGGTGGATATAAGTGAGGTGAGAGCCGCTGCAGCAGAGATCCTGGCTATGCGCGCTAGGATTGCGGATCTAACTAGACAGTTGGATTATTATAAGCGGGAGGACCACCTTTCTAGGGAGACCATACTGGATTTAAGGTGTCAGCTTTCTGCTTATGAGTCTGGTGAGCCGGAGATGAAGAGAAAGAAAACTGAGCAGAAGGAGGAAGTAGCAGATTCTGATGTGGTGAGGAAGTCTGATCTGGAGAAGATCATGTCTGACTTGCTACAACAACATGCTGCTTCTCTGTTCAAGTTGCTGGTTTCTCCACAGAGGAAGAGGGAGGTGCAGACACAGCCGCCTGCTGAGGGGATAGTTAAAGTTTCGCCTCGGCCGCAGCGAGTTGTTATGCAACCCCACCCGCCTCTAAAGAAATTGACATTGCAAAGGTTGCCAGCTGTATCCACAGCTCCGGCTGTGACTCCTGTCAAGCCTATTATCATTAAAGAAATATTGGAAGGAGCTCCTGGTCTTGATAATTGGAAGTCTGTGATGAATCTGTCTGTTGATTTGCTTTCTCCGCAGCGTTGTGATGTCAGGTGGAGTCAGACTTCTGCACAGTTGCCTGCTCAATCGCCATTGCAACAACAGATGTTGCAACAGTCTCTGCAACAGCAACAGCATTTGCAACAGCAGCAGTTGCAGCAGCAGTTGCAGCAACAACAGCAGTTGCAGCAGCAGTTGCAGCAACAACAGCAGTTGCAGCAAACTTTGCAACAACAGCAAAGCCAGCAGTTGCAGCAGACGCCATTGTCTTTGCCACCTCAGTACAGTCCTTTTCTGATGCAGGGATTTGCGCCTCTGTCGATGACCCAGTTCAGTGGAGTACAGCGGCAGTTGGGGGAAAACCCGGCTTTACAGGGCTCTCCTGCACGTGTTCATGGTCAGTCAGTCACTGGTATTTTGGATGCGAGTGGCGCTCCTATTGCACCGCCTGGATTTGTTGGTGTTACTCCCGTGGGTGCGGGTGAAAAGGAGTCAGTTCCACTGTCAACCGTGACTCCTCTTTTCGCCTCCCCTGTGAGAAAGATTGGCGATATGATTGCTAGGGTGATGACTTTTGGTTCGGTGGTGGAAGAACAACCCACACCGACCAAGGAAGGTGTATTTGAGACGCAGTCAGACCCAGCTACCCTGTCGGTGGGTAATGAGAAAGATATTTCGAGTTCTCCCCATGGCAGTGATACTTGGGAAAGAAGTGTTGAAGAGGAGGATAAGAATATGGATATTGATCCGGCATATGAGGAAGAACTGTTGAAGGGAGACGCGGATGAAGCATACCCAACGCTTTAAGAATCTCACCATGAAGTTGGTGTAAATTGTTCTTAAGATTTGTTGCTATTTTGGATACGTGGAACGTATTGGACTCGAGCTGTATGCGGTATTGGACAGCCCAGCTGTAGTGGTCCGAGCTGACCCGGGATGACCTGCCTTTACTACAAGTCGCCTTGGTCGGGATATAGCCAGCATGGACACTGTATTTTACCTCGAACACCAGCAATGGATTATTATGACCTACCTACTTGTGCCTCAAACACACTCTCTGAACTAGGTCCGAGCTGAACCAGGATGACCTGCCTTTACTACCAGTCGCCTTGGTCGGGATATAGCCAGCATGGACACTGTATTTTACCTCAAACACCAGCAATGGATTATTATGACCTACCTACTTGTGCCTCAAACAAACTCTCTGAAGTAGGATGTTACCGGAAATTTGTGCTGTGTCTACGGACAATACCTTGCGATTTGGAATACTGTGAATACTATATATACGGACTAAAGTATCTAATGGATTGAAGTGGATACATCTTTGCACTGCGGAAAAATTCCATGTCTGTTTATACTTCAACATTGTTCGTGTATTCTGCAAGCCGGTATGGATTCCTATGTTTTCATATTTTTACTCTGTGATAATTCTTATATTGTTTGATTGGCAAATGTTGTTATATATTGATACCGTGTTATAATTGTATGTTATATGTTTCTCTCCTATGGGAGTATACCCCCTACTGTATCTACAGCTGGGGGTATACCCCCTCATGTATTACCAGTGCTGCCCCAATCCTGTAACCAGGGAGCACTGGCCTGGCGTGCCTCTACGGGACAAGCCCCCTTCAGTATGAATAGATGATCATTAAGAACTGGGACTCTGTTGTGGACAGTCGTCATTTACTTCTCTTCTATTAATTAAATACAATAGGATAACATCTGGTGGAGACCCTAAACGATCCAAATGATACCTCAAAGGACTGGAAACGGAACCTATGTCTTACACCTACTACATATCTGGACAGTGAAAAATAGCCTATTCCATGGACAATATACAATAGTTTGCCTACAAGATTGTTTCGAATTAGCATGAATCTTCTATGGAAAGTCTACAAAAACGGTAGGAAGTAAATCAAAAACGTTCATGCACTCATTCAGAGTCCACGGAACAACCAGCGTCCTTTCTAACAGTGCCTAATTCCGCCATTCATTTACTAAATTCCTGAACAATTGAACAATAGCAGATTTCACAGACACTATAATACATAATATATATCAGCGTTCATCTTACTGCTAAACAGATTCTACAAGTCTACTATAATTATTTGTATTGTGTATAAACCTTTCCCTATGGAAACTGGGGATCGTCGAGGCATGCATAGGATGCGAGCACCCATAAACACAAGCCTCAGCATGTATACACACACCGCACGGCTAGAAACTAAGGCAGACGGCCAGCGTGGCGTCCTATTATGTAACCAGCGGCCCTTCAAAGAAGCACCCAAGGCTGCATGTACTCACATGCTATTCCCACTAAATGCGGCCAGTTATAATCAGACAATTGCCCTAGAATAGCCTTACACAAATATTCATATCATACCTCGTTTTAAAGCTCTTTTTCTGTGCTTCTTTGCCGTGAATATTAGATTGTAGAATTCCTTTCATTTTGGCTATAAATTTAAGTCAGGCGGAGCTTGATGCCTTGACCAGAGAAGATAAACAAGAGCAAGCCGCGGTGGAGTAAATCCATCAGCAGGAATGCACTTAACCACGTAACATAAACAGCCCGGGAAATCAGGGCTGGTGGATAAGGGGAAAGATAATCCCACAGGATGCGTGGTTGGGAAACCCAAACATGAGGACAGTTGAGTAAACATTGTTACATGGACTGGATGGACAGGAGGTGAACTGTTTATCGGATCTGTGGTATGGAAGTTATGTGAATTCTAGGAGAAGAATCACAATTTTCGTGCCCTCTACTCTATATTAAATAGACTTGTTGCCGCATTTTACATGCACATATAGCTACATATATTTTCTCAAATGAGCAAGTCATACTTCTCCCACACTCTACTATAGACTTATCACCGCTCCTTGTGATTAAATAATTTTGTAAATTTTACTGCTGATAAAAGACATTCTCTTCAGTTCATCTTTTCAACCAGACCGGCCAGTGTATTCTTCTGATGTTTGAAGACAGACATTTTCGTGGTTCTACAATAGATTTGTGTACTTCTCCTGATCCTAATTGATAAAATATATGTGGAGCCAAGGCTGTGTGGGATGCAAGCGAGACATGAACATTTTCCACAATTCTAATTTAAATTGTGTATATATCATGCTTCATTTTAAAGGATATTTTTTTTCTGTTTTTATGTTGCATATATGATTCGATTTATTTTGCAAAATTATTGATGATCCGTCATTAGATAATTAAGGATATCTGTGTACTGTCACTGTTCATTTTGGAATCGATTTGTTGGTGAATGCAACCTTGTTCATTTCATATTTTGCTTGCTAATGTCGGACAACTTATTGATTTACTCTCATATAATTATGAAATGGATCATGTACATCTAGAGCCTACCACAACACATACCAGCAATTGTTTCTTTTGAATGTATTATTGTGGCTTTGATTTACTGAGTGAATGTGTTATCTATGGCCACTGGCTAAGCCCACAGGTGGTACATATCAATTTACCCATGCGGATATTTTGGCCATTTTTAAGCAGTCGTCCATTCATGAAAACCCTGGACTGCACATATAAGCAGCAGGTTTGCTAGGGATTATTTGTTAACACATATTCCAAGGTTGGCGTCAGGAGAGCCGGGGGAATGTGCGTAGACTCACACTTGGGTTGCAGCGGGTTGGCCAAAGCTGGCTAGGTTACAAGCCTAGGACTGGTATAAGGGGGTGTGACACTTCTTCGGCTAAGTAGCGTCCCTGGTCACCCACGCTGTAATTATATAGGTGACGCTATCCTAGGGTCGGACACTTCCACCAAAGGCTCCGGACTTTTAAGAAGTAAACCTGAACGGCTCCTGTGGAAAACGACAACAATCACACAATGCGAAGTTAATCCATAATCCTATGATGAGTCTTTCAAAACTAGCATTTTCTTGTGCCTAACCCTTTTCCAAGGATAGGAACTGTGAGGCTCGCATTATTGTCTGTATGAGACCAATTCCTTTAATTGGCAAGGTTTATTGGTTTGTAACCTTATTTTCATAACCTGGGCTTGTGCTTACTGCCAGGATGGCTCAGGGACAAAGTAATCTAACCAAATTACTGATATAAACACCTTCGTGTTTGTAGTTTTTGTGTTTAGTGATGGGACTCTCTTTTCTATCGTATTACCGATATTGCGAACACTGAGGCATTCGAAATAGGGGGGGGAGAGATACCAAGTAGAAAAGCAGTAACATAAGGGATAAGAACAATAATTCTGGGTTATATAATCATCTATAAGTATACGAGTGAGAAAAATAAAACATGATAGCCAATTTGCTATATCATAAGACATAGCACTTGTTGTTCCTGTATTGGGGAAAGGATCAAATAATGAAGCACTTAGATCTGTGAAAGAGAGTGGCTATCAATAAAACCCAGTATCAAATCTAAGGTATTAAGATTAACGAGAACTCCGGAGCCTAAACCGTTAATCGGAAATCAAAGGTGTCTTTGATTTAGAAAGAGGGGAGGGAGTGATGTTATATATTGATACCGTGTTATAATTGTATGTTATATGTTTCTCTCCTATGGGAGTATACCCCCTACTGTATCTACAGCTGGGGGTATACCCCCTCATGTATTACCGGTGCTGCCCCAATCCTGTAACCAGGGAGCACTGGCCTGGCGTGCCTCTACGGGACACGCCCCCTTCAGTATGAATAGATGATCATTAAGAACTGGGACTCTGTTGTGGACAGTCGTCATTTACTTCTCTTCTATTAATTAAATACAATAGTATAACAATGTACTTACTATTATTGCTTACGTTAAAACTTGCTTGTAAACCTTATGGTATAGACTATTGTTGTGTAAGATCTAAAGCGGTTGTGCCCTCCTTTCAAAAAAGGGGGAGGGGCATTGTGGTGCCCGGCTCTGGATTGGCATTTGCTAAACCAGAGCCGGGGCTATGCGGCTGTCATATTAGTCCCGCAAGTGTAAGTGTGTAGTAGCCGCGCTGGTCACAGCTGTGGTGGGTTTGACCGGTAGAGGTCGTAGTGTTTCGGTGGTCTACATTTTACACTTTTTATTGCTGTGTGATACTGCTTATTCTATGTGTTTACTGTTGTTACTTTCTTATACACCTAGTGTGTATGCACACTTGAATGATGTCCATTTGATATGATGAACTGTTTCTATCGTTGTTCTCTTGGGAGCAGCCCGGGTGTGGAAAGATTGATATTAAATACAGAAGCTGGCGAGGTCCATTAGATCCTGTTGTTGTTGTTGTCTTTACTCGATAGATTAAGTCTCATAGTCGCTTAAGGCCGTTGATCGGACACTACAAATATAGTGAAGTCTACTAGGTCATACTGCCACCTTGTGGCCACTCTTAGAATTATACAATATGAAATGATATGCGCAAGGCGCGATAAATGAATGCGCAGCATGCATGCTCTATACAATCCATATTAAAACAATTGTAAGTAGTATAAAAAGTGAGATTAAGCAATGGCACTACACCTCTATGACAAACAAAAGCAATTTTCTAAAATCTGAGCAGAAACGGGTCTCCCCATCTTTCTTAGGTACTATTGTTATGTGACTAGCCCATGGTGACGAGCTTGGTTCAATCATGCAAGCATTTCGTCAATCTCCTTATCCACTATCAGCTTTTTGTTTAAGGGAAGGCGATAAGGTCTCTGATTAAAAGGGTGGGCATTCCCTGTGTCAATCTCCATGTATACATCTTTTATTATACCTAATTTACCATTTTTGCCAAAAACTTCTGGGTATTTTTCCTCCCAGATTTCTTCTTCTGTTTTTAGAGAAGCAAATTTAGAATCTATGTCCTCCTCAACAGATTGACTTTTATATGTTTCTTTTTCTGTGCCAGATTACCAAATCCAATATGTCTAGAGCATCGTCCCCCAGTAGGAGGTCGTGTTGGAGATTTTTAACAACATATATACAGGAAGATACCCCCAGCCTTAATTATCACCCTACCTTCTGATTTTAAAGCATGACCACTCAGTGACCGCAACTGTTCACCTTTTTCAAGAATTATTGAAATGTTTCCACAAATCATACTTAACTAAACTCCTAGTAGTGCCGGTATCAATAAGAGCTTGTGCTTTCCTCTGGTGAAATGGCCCTCTATCCCACATTCATAACAAGTATTCTTACCTCTAAACCGTTTTCCCCCTTTCCCTGGCCCTCCCTTCATTTTCTGATTAGCATTTGACTCAACCTGGTTAGAAGTGGCAACTGGGGGAGGGTTTGGAGCACTATAAGTCGAGAATGTATGCATGAAAGGTGGTTGTACATAGATATACTGAGCATGACTTTGAACTGGTGGTGCGTTAACTGTTACCGATGAGGGTTGAGCTCTGTCTCTTCCCCACATTTCTACCATAGATCTTAAAGCCCTTAATTCTTCCCTCAAAGCTCTTTGAGCTACTTCCTGATATTTGCGGCCATAAATTCTTATGTCCTCGTATGGAAGTTGATGGACCCCCTTCAGCTTATCTCTAAGATAAACAGTTTCCTCCTCTCCCATGAACCATCAAATTATTTCTTGTTTTCCCATGTGTGGTTTTCCCCCTCTACATCCAGAAAAGATTTAAAGCAACTGGCCAACAATCCCTGTGCTAACAACAGTAATTCTTCTATGGATATAAGATCATGCGCTCAGGCACTGTAATTCTAACTCTATCCAACCCTTCTCGGAGTGTTTCTTTGTTGGACCCATCATTAGAACCCAGCTGAGTTGCATGTCTTTCCATACGTATTCTAACTACCTCTATTGCTGCATAGTGACTCTTGGGTCCCTCTTCATCTAGAACCATGAACCATCAAATTATTTCTTGTTTTCCCATGTGTGGTTTCCCCCTCTACATCCAGAAAAGATTTAAAGTAACTGGCCAACAATCCCTGTGCTAACAACAGTAATCTTAAATCTCTTCATCTAGTGCAGCTACCTCCTCAGCTGTTAACTCCCAATGGGCGTTGTTAGCACCATTTTGAAAGTCTACTAGATGGATGCTTACCGAAAACTACTGATTACTACTACCTGCTAATTTTGAATATTCTCTTTCTATTAGAGAATTTGGAATATCAATTTTGAATAGACCTAGCGTATTTTATTCAAAAACAAAATTTTTTGATCTATTTATCACTATTTCTCCCCACTAGAGTCTGTCCTAGTGGTAAACGTAGCGTCTAACTGTTCATTGCTGAACTGAATTACACTCTCAGAAGTGCCTTTGCAGTCATTCCAATCTTCTGGTTCTGCGATCGGTGGATACCCGTCATTGAATATCTCCTCTAGGAAAATATCCTCAGCTTCAAGGTACTGTGGGAATTCCTCCACGTTCTCAATTCTTTCCACCGGTGGCATGTCTGTAGTATTATTTCTAGAGGTTATACCCAATAATTGTCAGCTAAAGTACCTTTCAATAAAAACCCAGCTCAGAGTCCCCAAAACACAACACCCATCAATACAATGGCAGTTTTGAAAAGGCACATTCACCTGACTCTTTTTGCTTGATTTGAAAGTTGGTTACTGACTTGACCAATTATCTAGTCCCAATTCATGGTTGCCAGTGAAGAATTCAGGGTCATTCTCTGAAATATTTTGGGGTCAGTAGTTGAGCAAGAAATGAATCAAGGCAACACACAGAGATGTATGTCTCGAGCCAGAACTGAACCAGTTAAAAGAGGACGGCTGTAATCAATTTTATTCCTTATATCCTAGACAGATTACAACCATGGATGCAGGGCCTGGGCTGTTTGGCTTATTTGGCTTGGCGGGAGGAAAGTTAGTTAGCCGTTGAGTCGGTAGGGGCCGTGGCAGATGCATGTCTGAATGAGACTAAATAACTTAAATCTTCCAACTTTGTATCAAGATTTTACAATATCTTTGCGTATAGAAATATCTATTTTGGGTCAACTTTCATTTCCAAAAAGCTATTAACAAGGAGTCCCAGGATCTCCATCTTTACCTCAGTGACAGCTGGTACCAACACATTGGCCAAAGACCTAAGCTAAGAGATTCTCGCTAAATGGACAGTAGTGGTCATAACCCTAACCCTCTCTGTCATTTTTTATTTAATTAGTAATTTAGTAATTTATTGTCTCTGTAGGGCATAGAGAATTACATCTCTACTCGTTCCAGCCGAATTAGATCAGAGAATTCACCTTGACTTTCCATATAACTCATATATAAACTGTAGTCCAACATCTGACTGCTGGCATATGTCAACAATTCTCCTCTTATTGCTAAGAATGTAAATAATATTTGTGGATGGATTTTAAACCTCTAGCTGGGTGGGTGAGCTATCCTTTCCCCTTCATGTCACTTTCTCATGAGTCCTGTGGCATATCTGTTTCTCTATCTAATATTACAACATACACACAATATATATCATCCACAAATTAAAAAATAGTTGTTTTCTTTCCATTGCTGCCTAACTATTCATTTCGTCTGAATACTCCAGTCACAAGGGTATGCACATCTGCACATTAACAATTGAAGTCAATCAATTCTAATTATCGTTAAGTCCAAGTAACAAGATCGAGCAGAGTAGGTCCAGCCAAGGAATAACTCGATATCATTGATAATGAACAACATGGTGGGTGGACTCATCAAGCAGATGTTGGGTGTACTACTACTGACCTTCATATGGCTGTCCATGCGGCAGCTACATACAGCAGGGCATGTGGGTAAGTACTTCCACAAATAGTCATCATTACAACAATCAGTTTCATAATCTAATATATGAGCTAATAATGAATAATAGTATCATAATTACTGACAGGTTTCCATGGCCCCTTGTTGTCATTTACATAATGTTTTATGTTATGGACAAGTCTGTGGTGGTTTACAGCAAACTGTAGGTTCATTCAAAATTGTAATCATACAAATTCAAAATGATAATAACAATAGAAACGGTCCATTTATTCCATTTATTCCATTTATTGTATGGGAATCATGTGTTATTCTGTTTGTTGAACGAGTGACAATATCATAACTTTATAAATGAGTGAAAAACCTCAGACTTTGTTGGCCAAAGAATGTTTGTATTAGCGATTAATTAACGTGGCCTATCTATTATTTAGGTAGCTGATCAGGGGATCCTAGGTTGATTTCCCAAATCTGATCTGTACGTTTGCTTTGGTATTGAGCAGCGTTACCTGGGTCAGTGTCAACGCCTGTTTAAGGTGTTACCTTAGATGATTCCCAACTTGTAGAAAGACTGCTTTTTTCATTTCGTTAATTGTAAACAATGAGAAGCAAGATTTTTTAAAGTTGTTTTCATTTACCAGGTTGGTAGATCTATAACTCCTGGAGATATGCTAGAGGGAATGTTATAAATAAGTGTATTATTGTAATGATAATAAAACCAATAATGTCACCAAATTCCTTACTCTCATACACCTTTCTCCTCTTGGTTCGCCATTCAAGCTTCCTATAAACCAGTGTAGTAATAACTCTCCAATATTACACTAAGTGGGACTACCCCCTCTGGGAGTCCTTACATAATGCAGGTCACAGTTCACTTATATTTTATCAACAGGGTAAAAGTCATGCGGTTTTTTTATATTCCCCCCGAGATTGTATTGTAGACAAACCATAATGTTCAAGTAACTGTGGCCTTAGGGCCTCTCTTACTGTTTCTCTACGGAATATTTTTATTGATTGCTAACAATAGATTATTATTACCATGCTATGTGACACCATGTGGTATCTATACCGGGATAAGTGTGCTGGTCTGAGGATCTGACTAGGCAAGAATACTCTGAGTGTGGTGCTGTGCATAGTGGTGCTTTGTCGGAGTGGTTAACCCCCTCTGGCCCGGCACTACTAACCGGGTGCGGCCAGGCTGGGTTGGAGGCAGGCTGGCTGGAACTTTTGTGCAAGGTTTAATCACTAGATGGAGTGATTGGGTTTGTCCTGCATTTTTATCATATTTTATCTCTAGCTAATGTTCACCTGTATTTGATAACCTTTACACACCTGTGGTGTCTTATTACTTTTTTATTCAAGTATTCCTCTCCTGTGGAGCTGGAGTGTTCTGTGGGGAAGCTTCTTTTTCCCGGTTCCCAGTGTGCAGTAAATAAACAAGAACAAGCTAGCAAGGACTCAGAGATCTGTGTTGTCCAGTGTCTTTCCGGCCTCTTGTGTTCTGAAGCTGTTTTTGTAGTCCTCTGGCCTTATGGCTCAGATTTTGTGGCTGCCCCTAATCCAGAATTTGTTGACTTGCAGTAAGATTAGAGGTGGAACCAAATTTTACAGAAGATGAAGTGTACAAAATCATTTCTAAAATCGATACAAGCAAAAGTTCTGGTTTCATTGAAACAGACGCAAGACTTCTGAAATTGTCTTTGAATGCATGTATAGAATTTTTTACCGCCCTAATAAATAAGATTGTGAAAAATCGGTCTATCCCCAAAGCCTGGAAATGTGCCTCTGTGAGTCTCATACCGAAACAAGGTGATTTGAAATTGCTTGATAATATACAAGCAATTACAATTGTGCCAGTTACGAGTAAGATCTTAGAGAAACTGTTATACGAATTGCTGTATAGTTTTCTTGAGAATTCTGAATTTTTCTATCCGAGACAATATGGTTTTAGAAGGGAGAAATCAACCTGTGATGCTGTCTTTGACATGAGTGAAAGCCTTTTTGAAAGTTTAGATACAGGTAATACAGTAGTCGCCGTCTATTTTGATGTACAAAAGGCGTTTAACTCGGTCCCGGATACTCTGCTCTTAGACAAGCTGCAAAAACTGGGTTTGGGTCCGAATATGATGGGACTTTTGTCCAGCTTTTTAGATGAGAGGAGACAATTTATACGATATGAAAACACCATAACCAGCAAAGTAGATGTGAGCAACGGAGTACCCCAAGGTTCCTTGTTGGGACCCTTGCTCTTTAATGTTTTCATCAATGATATATATGAAAAAGAGTTTCCGGGTAAAATCATTCTCTACGCTGATGATATGGTAGTACTAGTGGAAAGTGATACTCAAGACATTCTCCATCACAGAACACAGATTTGTATAAACAAATATGTGGACTGGTGTAATGAAAATCGTTTGACCCCAAATGCGCAAAAGACAAAATTCCAAATTTTTGGGAAAAGGAACATTTCAAATGAGTTTCCAAGAATGTATTGTATGGGAGCAGAAATAGGAAGGGTAAAATCCTTCAAATATCTGGGGACCATTGTCAATGAAAATTTGAGCAGTCAAGATCATTTTGAGAAGCAAATCAAATCGGCTCTGTGGAAAATTGGTGAGATTCGCAGACGTAGGAAATTTCTTACAACAGATTTGTGTGTGTTATTGGTCAAGACCTATATATTACCAATTTTGGAATTTTCAAATTTTCTAGTTTTGAATCTAGGTAAGCGAATGGCCAAAAAAGTACAAACTACTTGAAACAAAGCCTTGAGGGTAGCATATGGCAGAGATGCTACAAATAGAGAAATAATCATGCGGTGTGCAATCGTGCCTCTTAAGCAAAGAGCTGAGGTTTCAAGTCTGAAATTGATTTTTGATCGAATGAGTAAGTACTCTGCCTTGGACAATCAAGGTAGAAATTTGAGAAATAGAAGGGATAGGATGTTGCTGATAAAAAGACCAAGAAGAGAAAGACTCCAAGGGAGTGTTTTCTATAAGAGTAAAATCTTATGGAACCAACTTCCAGACCAAATAAGGTTACAGGAGGACAGAGATATGTTCATAAAATCTCTGAAAGCATGGTATCGTAGTAAGAATATAGAGGGAGAATAGAAAGTTATTACTAGTACATAATGTGTCTATATAAATTGGGTAGTAAAAAAAAAAATTTTATTATAAAGCATTGAATAAATGTGATATCTGGGGAAGGCTGGTTGATGGGGGAGGGAAGTGTATCTCTTGAAAGGATATTTTAGATTGTCAAAGTATATGAAACAGCCAGGAAATAAATGAGAGATGAAATAAGGCTGTGGGTGTATGCTAGAGAATTTTTAATATGTACAAGAGAAATTGAGGAATGATATCTGATGCTGTGATGTTTTTTGAATAGAAAAGTATTGAATAGAGGTATACTAGAATTTTAAGAGGTAATTTGGATACAGTTTTCTGTTTATTTTTTTTTTATTTTTGCAACAACCTTTATTACTTTCACATGTTAGACAGATTCAGCTGGTTATTACATCTAGGATAAAGTTGTTAATGTACTCTAGTTGAGGTTACCTGATGTGGACCTTGTTCTCTTTTCTAGTGAGGATCTGGTATTATACCCTAGTTCTTCTTTCATGCTTTTTTCCTATTAATTAACTCCTCTATATCTACCTTGAGCCTGTTCTGCTCCTTTTTATTGGCAGTTTTGTCTGTGTTAATGATTTCTAAATTAATTCTTGATCTTAAGTCATACAGAATTGGGATGATACACATTTTGCCTTTGTGGAAGAGTTTTTGTCTGTGTATGACCGCCTTAACCTGGAGTATAAACCAGTTGATGATTCTCAACTGTACATTACTAACTTCTATACCAAATAGAATATCTTGTGTACAATAAACCACTCGATTACCTTCCTTACGGAAGAATCTATCTCCAATTGAGTTTAAATTAATATATTCTAATTCATACAGCCATTCGGTTAACCAGTCTCAGACTTTCTTAGTTTCTTTACATTCCACCATGAAGTGGTCTAAGGAGTCTTCTTTTTTACAGAAGTCGCACTTTGGTTTGTCCCTAATACCAATTGCACACAATAATTTATTCGTGGTGATAGCACCTTGGAGCAGTTTGTATTGCATCACTTGTAGTCTCGTTTCCAAGGTACATTTATAAGGTAGTGCGAAAATTTTCTTCCAAGTTATACATTCATATTGTTCATCCGATAATTTTAAGATTTCTTTCCACTTTAGGAACTTTCCCCATTTTGGTTTTCTCTTTTGTATCAGGCTTAGATAAATTATTTTTGCCGGACACCTTATGAGGTTTAACATTCTTCCTCCCACGTTAAATTCAACAGAGTTATTACACCTTTGTAGGTTTCATTCGCCATTTTGGCTAACCAACTATCAGGAATTGCTTTTTTTAACGCTCTAATTTCATCATATGAGGGTACAAAATTGAAGGTCTCAAGGAAAGCTTCATTTGATAAGATTAAACCATTCTCATCGAAAATGTCGCCTATCACACATATTCCATTATCTATCCAGTTCAATAGAATCTGGTGAAAGCTTGTAATAACAGTCATTCCATGTTTTAAAGAGATTATTGTAGAATGGGTTTAGGTGATAACTGGGTTTGAATCTAGCTAACAGTATATCTTCTTTCGGTCTTTTATGAAAGTTTTCTATTACATCAAACCAGTTTTTGTTTCCACTCATTAGGATTCTCTCGACCCATTTTATTCTGTTAGTTTCACACACTTCTCCTAAGAGCCTGAGGCCCATACCACCTTTCTCAATACCCTGAGACAGAAAATCAGCGCTGATTCTGTTTGATCCGTTTTTCCATACAAATTTTAATACTATATCATTCACCCTTTTAATGGCGCTTTGATCTAAATAAACACAGGATAGTACATGTTGAAACACTGGTAATAAAAAGGTATTACAAACTAGGATTTTTCCTTTTAAAGTAAGAAATCTGTTATTCCATTGGTTTAGAGTCTTTTTCACCTTTTCTATTAACCCTTCGATATTGATTTTAAGTAGTTTGTTTTCATCTCTTGGATACACTAGAGTGATTCCTAGTACCCTCATTTCCTCTTTCCAATTAATTTCCATTAATTTGTTACTGGTAATGGTAATATCTCCTATAATTCTGTTTATTTTTTATTTCGAGAGGCAACGCCTGAGAACCATCCATGACGGATAGAGCGTATTTTGTAATGTATTAAATATTATATTGGCCTTTAACGAAATTAAAAAAAAAAAGAAATGGCTGACCGGAATTTAGCTGTACCCAATAAAGTAGAAAGCCAGCTGAATCCTCAAGGGATGTATAATGTGATGTGACACCCTATGTGTGGTGTATGTGTTTTAGACACTAGTCCCTCTGAGGCTAGTTGAGACAGGTCCAGTCTGTGGTACTGACCTCCTGAGGTGTTGGAATGTTTGTTTGATGTTCGTTGGAATAAAGATGGAAAGCTGGCAAGCACCAAGGACCTGAGTTGAGTGTCATTATTGCTATGAATACGATCACGCATAAATAGCTACAATAGACTATATTCCTCCACCTTGATTTAGTGGTTTATTAAGCTTAATTTCGGCTTAACTGAACTTAAACCTGGGTTAGGTAAGCCATTGGTAAAAAGTGACTAGGATACTGGCTTAATACATTGTCTTATATCCTTCTTTTCCCTTATTTTGTAATTCGTCGGAGGAAATGGTATACTAGTATCATGATTGACTGAACTACCTACTGTATTTTACCATCTATACAATTAACAGAATTATTGAAATGAAATGAAATGAACCCAGGTCTGACTCATTAAGCTGGGTCTCTGCTGCTTTCAAAGTGTCTATTTCAGAAAGCCACAATTATTTTGTTAACGCGATGACATACATGTTTTTCTTTATATATATATATATGTGTAGAATATTACTTGCACTATTTGTGTAGAAAGTTTTGGGACATTAGGAGTATCCAATTTTTGTTTCATTCCCAAAACTGTGAACGAAAAATGCAGCATTTCCCAATAGTCTTGCATGCTAAATGGGTACAACTGAGGGTACCCACAGCCAGCTCTGTTTCCCAAACATGTCTATTTCAGAGAGCTATAAAAAAAAATGAACGCAATGACATGTATTTTGTTTCCTTTTTATATGTAGTATATAATCTGCACTATATGTGTAGAAAATTTGGGGAGAGTAGGCGTAGCCATTAATTGTTTGTTATATTCTATAAAATGTGTAAAAATTACGGAGTAGACCTATTTAGACACAAACCAAAGTAAAAATGTAACGCAATGGAGTCATGTTGGGCCAAATGTAGGCATTACATTAGTGACGCCACATGGAGACAACATCGCGTCATTCACTGAAATTTGATTGGATAATGCGTCATAGGGGGTGTGGCAATCAGTCAATTGGAAAATGCTAGGAAGGTAGAAAGAAATTCATATAAAGTGCAGCTGATAGCTGCTGTGGAAGATAATATGCCCCATGCAACTTCCATTAACCCTAAGAAGTATTCTGTTTGGGAGTTTTTGAGAATGATGGAAGCTGTACATTGCTCTGCACTTTCAGCACAAACCAAAGGATGCTTCTATGGTATTGAGACAGACCCTGGGTCAGAACCCTACTAATTTTGCTGACACTATCTCTAAGAAAGCGTTGCATGCATTCAGCAAATGGGAGAGTATGTTACATATGTTGGCATTGAAGGTTTTTCTGGATGGTTTGTTGGATACTAGAATGGCTATGCATGTAGCGTTGCAGGAGCCTAAAAATATTGCAGTAGCTGGAGCAATAGCCATGCGCTATGTGGATGTAGTAAAAAGTAATCCACTTTTATCAGCCACTACTATGATGGTGTCAGGGGGCCGGAGTGTGCTGATGAATCGAGAAGGCTAGAAAAGTTGACAGCAGTTACTAAGGTAGAGGGCGGTGGTAGCCTGTTGATAAGTCCAGATTTCTTGGCGGATTTCTGTGCCTTCAAAGCTTGGGATGCTAAAAACAAAAATGCTGCAAAAGAAAAGGTAGTCGTAAACACCCAGCCTGAGGCCACTACACATAAGCCATTCCGGAAAGGCTCGTTTAAGAAACCAGTCTGCTATTATTGCAGGGAAGAAGGCCATGTGATAACTGCATGTGAGTGGCAAGCCTTGCATTTGAAGTGTTTGGACGGTTTGGTGAAACAGCATGCAGCCTTGAATGAAGCCAGGAAGCCGGGAAACTACGCCAGCCCCTCTTAAGTGGTAGAGCAGGGGCAGAGGGTAATACACATGCTGCAGTATGTCACTATTCAGGGTTAGCACCGGGAAGCAACTTTGTCAGGTGCCCTCTCAAGAGTTAGGGGATGCCCATGATTGTAACTATGAGGGGATGATCGGCATAGACCTTGGATATGCCTTCATGTTTAGTTGTGTTGGTGCATCAGGGTGTGCCGGAACATGCTTGCTTGCCGGGACAAATTTTAAAGGTTGAATGGGGAGGTTATGGCTCTCAGGTGAGCAAGATTATGCCATGTGATCTTCGCAATTTTGATATAACTATTTAGGACAGGGGATCTCCTATGATTGCTGATCAAATGTATGTGAATGTGACTGTAGTGAATGTTACAGGCCAGTTTATAGTGGATTGGGGCGCTCAATTTACATTGATAAAGAAGGAGATGTATGATGAGCTGTCAGTAAAGCCTTACCTTATACCATGCTGGGTAATGTGCTATGCTGGCACGGGACATGATCTGGGACACTTCCACTATTCCGGCCCCCTTCTCTCCCAGGCTTTTCTTCCCAGCCTGGGAGTCGAACCCATGAGTTCCTAGGCAGCTGTGCCTGTGTGTTAGTTGATAGGAGTAGTAGCTAGGGGCCGACGGTCCTACAAACTAAGCCACAGAGGCAGCTGTTACTGGAGCGTAGTTTTATTGGGACTAGATGAGTGAGTCAGTGCTAGTGGTCAGGAGGCGGGAGATGGATGAAGATTTGATGAGGGGAAATCCCCTCTCCTGAATCTGACAAGGTGGGCTTGGTGGGTTATGAAAGTAACACTTTGGATGGAAGTTTAAGTGAGTTTTCCATGAAATGGCTAAGAGGAAAGAGAGCAAGACTTGGATACCCATAGAAAAAACGTGTTTTAGCTGTTAGAAAACTCCCAACTAAAACAGCAGTTGATGCCTACAGATTACAGGATTCAACATTTGTTCTGCCTCTTGTTTTATGTGGGCGGAGACCCCCCACACCCCCCATTTGTTCCCCGCTACTCTGATTAATGAAATATCAAGTCTTGGGCTGTGTTACTCCATATAAAGCTAGCTCCATTGAGGACCAACTAGAGGTCTCACTAGAGGTGACTAACGTTCGGGTAAATTTCAGGTCATCCTGAGTGGTATCTAGGTCATACTGAACTCAGTAGTAGGTCATAATGGAGCCTAGTCGGCGGAGATGTGGAGTAGGAGAGCTTGTTAAAATATCAACTATGAGAGCCTTTTCACAAGTCAAAAAATTCCAAAATTCAAGTCACTGATAGATTAGAGTTTACTTCATAGCCCTGCGGGGCTGGAATGACTAGGGAATAGGTGAAAGTAGCCCTGCAGGGCTAGAATTAGAGGGGGCCGGAAAGGTGGAAACTACCCACATGATCTTGTCACACATGGTTGTGTATGTGTAGCCCTGGGAATAGGTGGAGCATGGTTTGCTCTTACCTGTATGGTAGTAAGTGGATTGATAGGAAGGGAGGCTGGTATCCTTGGTATGGATTTCATCCTAACCCATAGGTGTAATTCAGATTGGTCTGATAAATTCACCCTTGACGCTGGTGAACAGACCATAATGTGCCAGACTTTGCAAAGTGAAGCCTTGCGCGGCTGTGGGTATGAGAGTATCTTTTTAGATGCTTTTTCCACTATTTGTAGCTGCGTGGACCTAGAACCGGCAGCAGAAGATGTTTTCTTTGAATCAGGCAAATCTGCATTAGGACATTGTGTAGTCTGTGGTCGGTTGGTCGTTAGAAGCCAAAGAAATGTTCCTTCTTCAAGCTTGAAGTTCAGTATTTGGGCCGGATGGTGTCTCAACAGGGCATTCGCCCGGATCCAACTATTTTTTTTTCTGAAGTGGCCAGGCTAATACAGGTATTAGTAGTGGGGTGGATCAAAAGAAAAGTAGGAAAGTAGTGTTTGATGACAGTTGTATGTTAGCATTTGAAAAGTTGAAGCATTTGTTGACTTCAGCTCCGATCTTTGACTATCCTCAGCCTACAGGTACTATTATACTGGATACTGATGCTTCCGGATTTGGTATGGTGGGAATCCTTTCGCAGGTGCAAAAGGGCCTGGAGGTGGTTCTATGTTATGCTAGCAATACTTTGTCGAAATCTCAACGCAACTACTGAACTACTAATTGAGAATTGCTGGCTGTTCTAATGTATCTATGTAAATTTCAGCATTATGTAATTGGCAGAAGTGATTTTATGTTAAGTACTGATCACGATTCATTGGGGTGGTTGATGAATTTTAAGGATCCCACCAATATGTTGGCTAGGTGGATGACTACCTTGCAGCATTATGGAATAACAGAGAATCGAATTGTTCATCCGCCCGGGAAATTTCATACAAATGTCTTGTGTTGCGGACCACAGAATGGGACCTTTGGGGTTTGGGAAGATTCAGGTTTTGCTGTTTCTTAGGAGTTGATTTCCTTTTTGCTTCATCATCTGGGGACACCATGTCCTTGTCGTCCTCACTGCCAGAGACTAGCTCTTTCAGTCTTCTTTTTGCTATCTTTGTTAGAAGGCCTTTAATTTCACCTATTTCACTGCACAGGCCTTGAACATCATTTGCATTCTCAGCAATTATGTGCTTCTTCTTCATTTGTTCTGGCCCTGTATGTTCAATGGCCAGCGTGGTTTCAGGTCTATTTCATTGGGGAATTGTCAGGTTTTCCTCCCGTCTTGCTCTTTCTGTTAGTAGGTATATTTGTAATAGGTAGTTGGCAACCTTTTCTCCCAGTTTAAAGTATCAAAGACTGCTGATGGCCTAGGATTGCACCAGATTGTAAAACCGACCTGTCAGCACAGAGTTGGGAGCCAGAATGGCTGCTGTCCAGTCCAAATATGGTGACGTAGGTTCAAATGATATTGGGTGCCCTGGTTTCCCACCAGAGTGCATCTAAGAAAGGTTCAATCTGTGAGTGTTGGGCCTCGTCTATAGAGGGGGACTGTCCCTTTTTAATTATAAGTAATCAAATTACCAGTAATTTTTGGTTTGCCATGTTTCTTGAAAAGAGAGAACATCTGGCATGTATATTTGGTTTCTACTATGAATTGACATACTTGGCATAACTTCAGTGCTAAGGTTCTTATGTTCCAAGAGGCTATATTCAGGCCTTTTAATTCACTAAAGTCTTCTATATCCAATATAACAATTTGTTTAGCCATTTTCTTGGTTAGACATCTTACCCCTGACCACTATTGGGGTTGGTTTACTGGTTGTTAGTAGAATTGCTCATCTCCTTGCAATCCGACAAAGGGAAGATAATAGACACAAAAATTGACGAAGATGAACTGAAGACCCTAACAGAAGACCTCAATGTAAGCGACTCAGACGAGGAAGACAAACCAAGTACCAGCACTCCGCTCCAGAAGAATGGAACCAGAACCCACCAATGACTGAAGTCCCATCAAAACAAACAACGTGGAAATGAAAGACAAAGACACCGAAAAACCCAAAGATACTGAAACACTCACCAACCATAAAAAAAACAGTGAAAAGAAGAGAACCACAACCCCGGTCTCCATTATCTCCAAGACAGGACACAGACCGTGGGAAAACATGGAGAACAAAGAACCGAAGCACTGCTCACTCTCCAAGAAAAGAAGAGACACTCACAGAGACCACAGACAGAATGAGAAACCAACCGTATTCAGACCCTGGGAGAACACAAAGACACATCACATAACCCGACCAAAACCATACAACCCAGAAAAAACCCTGACAGAAGAATACACTCCACGGATCGCCAAGCATAACTACCCCATATACAACCCAAACCAATACACCACCTGGACCATGGTAACATTTGAAAGGGGAGAATCATCTATGACCTATGGCGCATACTCAATAGCATAGACCAAGACATTGGACAGGCTATGCAGACCATAATGATTAAGGAGAGAATGTTCTCTGAAACGTTGGTCGCACAAAAATATAAAACAACTCAAGCAACATTAACTTGCATCGTCTTTCTTTAATCTTTAATTTCTTTAATTATAGCAGTGTAATAGTTAATGGTTGCCAAACTGCACAGAATTTGTTTAACTTATATATAATATATAGTTTTTATTTCAAAGTATATGTACATCGAAATCGGGATACAATATCTGCATCTTGCAGATCTTCCTATTGACCCTCATTGCATACTCGGACTCTAAAATAGAACATACACAAAAAAAATATAAAACGTCTAACTACAATGTAAACTATTCTTCCCGCTGTTCCCAATCAGTTCCATTCTGATTGGGTTACAATTTTTTCACACAAGTAATCATGGCAGTGCCGTTTTATATACGGTGTGGTCTAAGGTTTACTATTCCCTCCCCTACTTTTCCCTTTTGGCTCAGCTCTGGGTTACATTTGGTTTTTCTACCCCATTTTTCTACCCCATGTCTCCTGGAGGTAGACTGTTCACAAAAAAGTACAGAAGTTTTTTCTAGATTTGCATCTGAAGCCTCTGATTTCCATTTTGTTCCAGTAGAAGGGTATTAGATAAGTAAGTGATTTTTTTATCTTTTCAGTATGTGGGGTTATTATTTTCAGAAGTCTTCTATCATCTGTGCTTCTTAGGGGTCTAGGTTTGTAATTTATATTTTGGTTCTTCCTACTTAGTGGGTATGCTAGGTGAAGTTGATGTACTTCCCTTGTAACTGATAGTGGTGCTAATTTTAGGGTTTGTTGTATGACATCCACATTTGTCATTTTAGGGAGTTTCTTAGCAATTCTGATTGCACTATTCTGGACAATTTGTAGTTTTTTGAGCAAGTGCTCGGGTGCCACATTATATACAATATTTCTGTACTCCATATTATATATGTATTAACAACATTTTCTGAGAGACTAATTCTACGTTTGGATACGCTTCTAATAAAATTGACCTGATCTTCCTACCAAATAGACCAATTATTAAGGGAACTATTGGAATATATATAATTGACCAATCAGCATCCTGTATTTAACCTGTTGACATTGTATCCCAGAAAAAACAAAAAACTTCAATAAAACTCACAAGATCAGAGAGTTGCTGACTCATGGTTTTGGTGTACCTCATTAATACTAACAAAAGTATGGCTAGGGATGGTCGTGTGAGATAAGCCTCTTTTCTTATGGACTGCCTTCAAACTATGCTGAGAAATAAAGTTAATCTCATCATTCATAGGAAACCATAATAGTACCAATGTGAGGTTGCAGCTGTCTGAGGAGGGGTGGAGCCCAGAGTGTGAGAGCACTCAGGCACAGAGGCAGTCTACCTTAAAATCTGCATGTGCCAGGAAAGGTAAGTTATTACAGTTTATTTTTTATTTTTGAATATAAATCTTTATTTCAGATTTCAGTATCCTGCCATCTGGTCACATGGTCCAGGTGAGTTATTATCCATTACACTTTAGTCGCCGATCTGTGGATTCTGGGGGTTTGCTGGATAGTTATAACTGGCCAGTTTCAGCCTCTGCTCGGCCCGTTATAGACGGGCCCGTTATAGTGCAAGGGCGACTGGTGTAATATAAAGGAACTAAAATCCGGAAGCATGTTGTACTCTATTAAAACGTCTATGGTTTGCTTCAGTTTAGGAGGCGGCGACTGGCGTAATATAAAAGTACTAAAACCCGGAAGCATTTTCTACTCTTTCTAATGAAAGGAGGAGTGCGCTAAATAGACTACCGTTCACAATACAACGCCAAGTGCAAAATGCAAAGAGTGGCTATGGCGAAAGTCGCCACACTGGTTTCGCCTTGCTCACTCAAAAGTAAACACGGGTGGCTTCTAAAATCGCTAATCCTTGATTTCCATAGAGGAAATCTTCACTATCGGGGAGAAAACAATATTACAAACATTTCTAGCAATTCAGATTTTTTATTTTATTTCTTTATTAAGTCGCTAGACATGCTAACATGGCCGAATCGGTCAAGGTCAAGGTCGCCATAATGTGGGCGCGCGACATTAGAACCCCTGACACATGGGCATTTGGACCGAAATAGCCAAGCAGCAGGAGCTACCAGTAGTGTGGGCCGTACCGATTTTGGCCATCTGATTTTGGGGCGCTAGTGTCCGGGCTCTATAGGTTGCATGCAAAAAGTGGAAGGTTTATTTCTATCCGGAACGGAGAGTGCGTCTGACGTAACCAACATTGTGAAGTTATAATTACATGTACATGTGTGATATTGGTAAGACAGATGTAAAATAAACTAAATATTAGAATGTGATGGGTTGAAATGTGGAAAACATCCTGATTTGGACGTTATAAAGGCGGCGTTTTGACTTGGTCCTTTCCATGTAAAAGATGTAAAATAGTAACCCCATATGGTCGAGGGGAAGAGCAAAATTATAACAGCTCAGCATGCTGTAAGTACCTCTAAAACGTTTTTTAAATGGTCTAATATCCTTTATATTAGCCCATTTTAGCATAAGCCGTTTTTTATCATTTAAAGTTAGCCTTAGAAACTTACACACCATAGTTATAGCTCGCACCTCAGCAGCAAGTCGAAAACCTTGTTTTCATGTATAAGAAACTTGTTCTCATGTTAACTCATTGGAGAAGCTGTTGAAATAAAGTCTTTAAAAAAAAAAAAAAAATATTTGTTAATATGTGTTTAAACAGTAGTATTGAATCCACAGATATGCGACTAAAGGCATTAATGCCCTCATCCCCCAAATCTTGGGTCATTAATCCCATAATTTACATATAGGTACAATAACATTATACACTGTACCGTACTAGGTGTTCAGATGATGAACATATCATAATCAATTATACCATAATTAGAGAGTGGGCTGTAAGCAACTACAAAGGCTTGTTTAAGGCTGACTAGGGTGGGGGTTTAACCACAACTTCATGATTTAATGGCTTCAGTCTCCTTTTGTTGGGCTGTCACTCTGATTAACAACAATTTATAATTGATTTTGAAGCAAAATGAACCAGTGGAAAGTCATGATCTTGCCATTTTGAGCAGTACATATTGTTTTTTATTTTTGTTTATGTAAGCGGTATGCAGGAAACGTCCAACACTAGTAGGATTGGTCTGTAGGCCAACCTAACCCAACCCAATGGTTGAGGTGAATGGTGCCTCAGACTCCTCATGACCCCAAAACCCTAGAGTAGTGAGAGAATTTGGGGATTGTCTGACTCATGACGTTTGCAGCTGCCACTCCGTCCTAGCATTGGGTGCCACATATGTTTGATAACATTCTGGCCCAGTACTGGCCCAGTAATTTTATGGAGTTCACACTTATGCCCCAAAGTTGCACCCGCTCTATGAGATCCATGGCAACTGATAGTACTGATGTCCCATACTGTGCCCTGAAGCATCTGTCTCATACAAGTGACAAAGTGCACCCAAGCCTGTTTAGAAACTTAGGGCTGGAGAAGAAGGGGGCTAGGTTGGTAGGGCCTTCAAGAGAGCACAGGTCATGCGCTTGTATCCTAGGTAGAGTAATCACATAACCGTTACCTCCGTCTTGATTTGTTTTGGACGACTTTATTTTCATTATTATACCTGAAGGAATATATGTGAATTCCCCTTTCATCAGAGGTTCTCAGGTTCTCAGGTTGTGTGACACCACAGAACCCTAACGTCAGTCATAACATGTGTCATTGGGTCTAATAGCTGAAATATGGTTATCATGTATGATCGGTAATAATCCACCTCAGAGGGCGTTAGATCCCAGTTGTTTTGAAGCAGCTGGTGTAATGGTTGCAGGTTGAGAGCCACCCATTCAGCCAGGGTGAGTGTGAAGGTACCTTCTGTCCCTTACACCAAGGCCATTTTTCCCTTGCATTTTGAAGCCATTCTCAAAGGTACCTTCTCTGGCACAAAGGTGGAGAATTTGGTTGCTTTCTTTTCCACTGCCCATAAGGTGAAGTTGATCCTGGGATCATCAGACCCAAACATCGCCCTTCTGATGGCTCCTCCCACAGCACCTTCAGGCCTATTTCCAGCAAGGTGTCTCTAACCCAGCTTTTTGTGTGTTTTTGGCAGTGTTAGTATCATTGTCTGCCTTCAGGATCTTCTCCTGGTCCCCCACGGAAAGCACAGGTTTAGGGATTATCAAACATATGGAGTGTCTTGATCGGTACCCATGCTTGTTCCAGTTGTAATGGTCGCAACACTTCAAAGTAGGCCAAATCCTCTTTACATAGCATATTCAGCATATTTAGGTAGAGCCATGCACTGTCTTAGTTTGAGGTCTTGCTTGGAAGTGCTGGTCATCACATGCTGGAGCACATGCGCAAGACAACCCTCTGCCTGGTGGTGAGGGGTTGAGTTAATCAGGTTTGAACTAGTTTTAACCCTCCCTACAATAATCAAACCAGAGTGTATGATTTCCTCAACTTCTCATGATGCGACCAGAATTCTAGTTAGGTAATTTACTAAACAGACCCTAGGGGGCAACCCAGGCCTGCTTTTGGGAGAGTATATTGAATATATTGACAGCTATTATGATCATGTTCCCCAAGAAGTAAGACTTAATTACTAGCAATTCATTTACAACAATACCCGTAGGCTTCAGCTTCCGAAACAATATCTTAGTATTTACTCAATTAAAACCTTTAGAAAGATTGATACACAATATATAACCCCTGTGCTTATTTCTGAAACTATCCTTATTTCTAGAAAATTGCAATTTAAGGTTCCAAACCATGCCATGGTTATTTCCATTTGTCACTTGTACCTGCCTTTTTAAACTTTCTGGTCACCATATTTCTCTTATGCTAACAATCAGAGTCATATTAATCAAAGTGTCAGTTTTGCTGCTATACTATTATAGTACAATGTGGATATTTGCAGGAGCCAATAAAAGTGATAGCCAGCTTATACAGTGGGCGCAGTCATCATTGAGTATCGTCCTGGAGAAGGAGAAAGCTGTGTACTGTTTCATAGCCAAGGTGGGTTGACAACTGTTGTGAAAGCTTTGTCAAGGTCAACAGTGACACATGTGCCCTCTGGTGTGTTGGACACTAAGTTTCAATAGCAGCTGCATCCTCATTGGCTGCTGTCCAAGCCTTACTTTGCCTAAGGTATGTTACTGTATGGCAACGTTTGCCCGGGTGCGGAGATCAACTGTCACCAGAGACCTAGCCCCCCCACACTACAGTTGCATGTTGGGCATTCTCAAAGTCCACCTTTACTGGCACATCCTATTATTAATGATAGTTTGAATATAGAACTCAGTTCTTGTTGGTCTATAGTGAACTCATAACTGGTATGTTTTTTTGCCTTAATTTCGAATTTAAAACATGAAAACCAGAGTAATGAATGAAGATGATAACAAACATGAGTTTCAGTTATATCTACTGGTTTCCAACATTTCATCTAAAATAGCAGGTACTATGACATATTCTCTTAGTTTTATACCAATTTTTACTTTACTCGAGGAGCAAACTACCACAAAAAGCACCAAATTATTTATGACCATTTCATAATTTGAAAGAAATTATTGACCCATCACTTCATTTTATTACTGTTGGGAATATTTCATGCTCACTAATGAAATGATGAAGCAAATTAGTACTACTTATCTACATGAGACATTATTTGTCCATAGCCAAGTTATTATTTTGAAGTATCTATGGGTGCAGATAGATGAGACATTATCCATGTGTCATCATGCAAGTGTTTTATATAGAAATGCTGTATCGGGTCAGAGAAGGATGTATAATATATGTCAGGTGATATTGCTTGGTTATTATGTAAAGCGTATGTAAAGCATATGTTCTTCCCCTAATGGAATATGCAAGCCCCATATTTATGAATGTAAACTGAGTTGTACTGAACAACTTCAGAAATTATGTTATCGCTCTTTAAGACTATCTTTTGGAGGAGGCAAGTGTAAAAAAGAATGGCTAAGTTCATGTAAATTCGCCCATCAAAATAATGTGTTTACCAAAAGAAATGTGTATGAATGAGCACAATATGATGATGTAGTTCTAAGGAACAATGAGGGATTGAGAATTAAACTTTTTGTTCCAAGGAGTGAAAGGTTAAGGCAAATTTGTTTTTACCAAGAACTAAAGACCTAGAATAATTTGCAGGAAGAGCTGGGAGCTATCGAAGTAATTTTTTTGATAATTTATAAAAGAATTTTATATAACTAAATTCATAGATCTTGATGACAATGCTAGGTTAGAGCTGTGAGTATTACTCTGTTGTGTTATTGTCCTGAAGTTGTTTTTAGATGGACCTGAATGAAGATGAATAACAGTCCTTTTAAGGACTAGGCGATTAATTAGTAATAATGATCTAATACCGAGTCGGGGTCGAAATGAAAATGTGCAGAACAATGCAAATGTAAATCTGTAATTAATGGATATTCCAGCTTAATATGTGAGTAGAAAAGCGAATTTTGAATTAGTAAAGTGTTGATATAATCGAAGTGTAGTGAACCTGTCACCACACCAATAGCAGTGAATCAGGCCTCACCCAAACTCAGGTTCAATCTCGACATGGCAAAGTAAAACCAGACACAGTTCTGTTAGTATCACTGTTTTATTCACCTCTTGGACAACCCTGTAACACCAGCGGTGTGCAGTAGTCAGTCATAAATGTCAGGTACATCGGGAGACACACCATTGAAGTCAATCAGTATAAAAGGGTAGTACAAGAGTAACATAGCAATATGATCTAATGTATACAACAGGTTACAAAAGCAATGTAGTACACAGAGAGAAGAGGTATAACATACAGTCTGTAGTAATTGTAATAGATATAACAGCAACCTGTGAAGCAGGAATAAGATGATACATAGACTTGGATAAAACATAGGATATGATCTACATTAGTGCCTCTAGTAGAGTGAGTTGGTATACACTACAAGCACAGGACAGGTAGCCGACCTGGTGTAGAATAGTTACTAATGACAACAAATTATTTCTAAAATGCCAATGCCTTGGGCTTTAAACTCAATTAATGACTGACACCAGAGCCCCGTGCCCAAACCCCCTCTTCATTAGATAACTATAGATCTTACATTAAAGGTGGGCTGCTCGACCTGGAAGAACAAAATCCTGATGGAGAGACGTGTCATCATCCCCGCTAACTACACAGGGCATGACCAGCTAGACCACCACCGGCCGGTACATCGAGTACTTGGTGATTATGGTATCAAGACCCTCCGCCAGTACAGCAGCAAACAAGCTCTCAATATTTTACAAACTTATTACAAATTTATGTTTGTTAGGGATCCATTTGAGAGACTGGTATCTGCATACAGGGACAAAATGCTTGATAAGAAAAATATATATTATCAAAAAAGAGCTAAGGAGATTTTACGTAATAATTTAAATACTCACAGAAAATTTCCAGAATTCCATGAATTTTTGCATTATGTGCATGAACAGGGAGGAAATGATGTGCATTGGAAGAAATATGTGGATATGTGCAACCCCTGTTTGGTTGGTTATGACTTTATAGGACAGATAGAGACATTGGCAGAGGATACCAAATGTTTGCTGCCTAAGCTAGGAATGGGTCCCTGGTTTCCACTTCCAGCAAATGCAAGGTCATCTGGGGGCAAGGTGGAAAAGTATTATTCAAATGTACCAGAGAAGATTCTCCAGGCTAACTCCAGATATTTAGCAGAGGACATAGCCGTGTTTGGGTATACTACCTCAGCCAAGCGAGGAATTTTGTAGGTTAAAAACAATACAGGTGTAGGGGATTTACTCATTATGTGCTACAATACAAGTAACACCAGCCAGCGCCACGGGGGAAACCATGCTTGGTTTCCCTGTGTATTTCACATAAAGGCTTTGTGCCTCTTCAATGTGTTTTATCGTATCTTTTAACAGCCATGGCAGGCTTTATGGTTTACTATTCTAGAGTTCAGTTGTACTAGAATCTCTCCTTCTTTACCATTATTACTGCTTTATGTCTGAATGTGTGCAGGCACTACTATAATTTGCACTCTGTGAGAGTG
Source organism: Sthenelais limicola (assembly GCA_942159475.1). Lineage (NCBI taxonomy): Eukaryota > Metazoa > Annelida > Polychaeta > Phyllodocida > Sigalionidae > Sthenelais > Sthenelais limicola. The sequence goes on along the minus strand of OW804094.1, from coordinate 161,563,391 downwards.
AGGTGCTTCCAGACACCAGCTACAACTAAGCTTCTGGTGAGCTTTGCACCAGACAGAAATAAAGAAATACAGAACTAGATTTACGTCTGTGTTGTGGCTTCTCTGTTAGAACCCGAAAGACAAACTTGGACAGTGGTGTGAGGGGAAAAACCACTACACAGGTGTGTACATAGTTAGCTAAAAATGTACATCTTGTAACCTTTGATATCTCTGATTACATGTTGCTAGCTACCCTTAAATTGACCATCGTGATTCAGGAACAATTAATGTATAAAAATTATACTGAATAAAATAAGTCAACTAGTGTCTGTCAGTGCCAGAAGAAGCCAAGATTTTATTAAAATCATCATCGCATTCACATACAGATATCACATGGTATGGTTGATTATATATAAGAGAAGCAATCAAAATAATACTAATCATTTTTAAAGTCTTCTACATTAGGAAATCCTAAGTGTAGCCTTGAAAGGACAACTTGATTTAGCATCAAATACTTAATACTATGTGTTTCCAACAAGCGATTTGTATTTAAAGAGAATAATATATTGATTGATTAGTAAATAGAAGTAAACATGACATGTTCCCTTAGTATTATTCTACTTTTTGAATTAACTCTAGGAGCAAACTACAACAAAAGACATCACATTATTTAAGACCATTTGCTAATTTGGAAGAAATAAATACTATTGAAACATCACTTCATTTTATTACTATTGGAAATATATCATGCTCACTAATGAAAAGATAAACCAAATTAATACTACACATTTTCAGTATAATATGCCATTTCCTAAAATGACAATGCCCTGGGTTCTATATTTCATTAATAACTGGTCCTCTCATGCTGAGCCCAGAGTCCTGCGCGCTGACCTAGTTATGTCACTGATGGCTAACTCCAAACCATAGATGCAACAACAAGCAGGAATGTCCCTTAAATCAACATGTCCCCGCATGAATTTAAAATAGTGTATAGTTAATAGAATTTAAACTAAACATTTGCCAGATAATTACAGAACAACATGTTATCTAAAATTCTTTTGGACTTACAAATATAATCTTGGAGTGCATGTCACCTTACTAATTTCGAGCTATAAGCCAATATATGAATTCATAATTATTAGATTTAATACATATGGCAATGTAGTGTTCTTCGCTACAAGACCAAGTTCCCTTAGCAATGAATGAAACAAAAGAAAGGTTTCCTCAACGTATCTCTGTTAATTCGGACTCAAGAGGTAAGCAGAACCTGTCCAAAGCTCATTGTTCGGATCACCTCACCAATCCAGGTACATGGTGTCTCAGAGTACATGAACAGCAGTACTAATGATTAAAAGATTTGATACACTTTACAGTTACACGGGCACTAAGGCCACAGTCCTTTATACATTAAGGTTAGACAATAACACTGTAAAATGCTGCCAGAGAATAATAGGAGATAGAAATACGCGTGACTTCTAATCTCAGTAATATGACATAGAGAAATAGCACACAGTGGTAGCTCCAGCTGGTGCTTCGGAGAGGAAGTAACCAATACCACTACAGCAATATATATTTCCCAATCTAACAATCTGTACAACTTCAATCTAATTGCCGAAACCCCTCAGACGGTTTGAATACATATAAATTGAAAGTTCTTTCTATCACAGAGAGAAGTTACACCCTTATCCTGTGAGTTAAAATTTGCCATGTGGTAGTTTGGAACCACAATAACTATCTGTGGATCTTTGGTTGGTTATTTAGAAATTTAAGTTATATGAATACATTAAGACTTTAAAAATGATTCTACTTAATATACATTTGTGCGTCTCTAAGTACAGCCCGAAACCTCCTGCTTGAATACTTTACTAGTGATTGCAATATTACTAAATAGCTGTTAAACCACAAGAAGAGAAGAGATTAACATCCCACTGGATCTCAACTATCATGAATTCATTTATCCGTATCATATCACAATTGTAAGTAAACTGTTTGAATCTAAAACTAAGTTTTGGTATGGCAAAAATAAAAATTCTGCTTTCTGTCCTCATCATAATTGTGCTCACTGCGTTATTGCTGGCTATATCATATTACCCTAACTTGGTAAGTCCATCAAAAGAAAAATACAAGACAATACTGCAGTGGAACAAATTCTATGGTTCTAAATTTGTAAAGCAGAACCCAGTTCTCAAATGTCCCCCATACCAGTGTCTTCTGTCTCACAACAGAACCAATTTTATCAGTTATGATGTTCTTATATATGAAGTTTCCTCACCAATCACAGATGTTCCTAAGCTGAGGGAGCCTAACCAGATCTATGTTGCCCACACACGGGAATCCTCCTATAGACACAGGTTCACCAGAGTTACAAGACACTTGTTCAACTGGACACTGACTTACATGAGGAGATCAACTATTCATTTTCCATGGCACCGAGTCATTTCTGGCCGAGAAAGATTGCAAGTAGTGGACCTTCCTCAGATGAAACAAAAGACATCACAAGAAACAGCTATAGTGGTTGGCATAATGAGCAACTGTGTTCCTTACAGGATACAATATATTCAAAAGCTGAGGAAGTTTATACCGGTTGACATGTATGGAAAGTGTTTACATGGTAAGATGTGTAACTCCAAGCATGCTGCATTGAACAATCCATGTTATGATTATGTCGCTCAGAAACATCAGTATAAATTCTGTCTTGCCATGGAAAACTCTGCCTGTGAAGATTACATAACAGAGAAGGCTTACAATGCCTTGGGAGTTGGCCTCGTACCAATTGTATATGGTGGACTGAATGTTAGTGAATATGCTTACTTCCTGCCTAAGGACTCCTATATACCAATCCACAATTACAAAACAGCAAGACATCTGGCGGAATATTTAAAGTACCTTGATAACAATGATGAGGAATATTTGAAGTACCATGCATGGAGGAAAGACAGCATGATTGTGAGGAGAACTGTGTATGATGATTATTGTGATCTATGTAGAATGTTACACAATACTACTGTCACCAGGCTACACCAAACCGTGAATTGGATCACGTTCTTTGACCCTAATAAACTCAGATCAGATCAGCCTAAATACAAATGAAGCGGATTATAATTGTAAATTATAATTTGTGGAAAAATTAGTTTTTTCTTTCTCCATATTCCATGGTATAAAAATTACACTATACTGTGTAAATGACCAGTGAGGCCAGCACTCTGACTAAAATTCAAACGATGCAATATTAAAGAAATAAAATGTTCAAATAATGTCCATGTCGTTGATATGGCATAATGCTTGATCCTTTCCCCAGTCTAGGCTCTCCATTATATTCAGGCCATCCGGTTCTTCAGGCAATGCCTCACTGTAATTCCAATGACATTATTGCATTTTAAGGCGTGCATGTGGAAATAATAAAAATAGATGGGGCACACATATTATTAACATCAGCAGTAAGATCCCATTGGTCTCCAGGCAAGAATTGTCAAGCACAACCGAGTCAAACACCTTAATAAAAATATTTCAAAATCTCAAAATTCTCCCATTCACAATATTATGGCTGACGATTCTCATTTCTATTCATAGAATTCTAAACCTTAATTAGGCTGCAAAGATGCCAACTAGCTGCCAACCTACCAGCCACTTTGCAGCTGGCGAGGCTAAACTGCCAAAAGCTTTGCATGTCTTTGCAGGCCAACAAGTTTCAGAAAATAAATGAAATAAATAAATGAATAAATGGTGAAAAACGCTTCAGAATAGGCCTGTTTTCTTCACAGACCAAGAATAAAATAAAATATTATCAAACATGAGCAGCCAAGTTCAGGCAGATGGCAACATTCAATACCTTACGCCTGATGTATATATCATGACTACAATGGTACTGCTAACTTGAGAGAGACCAACTGCCAGAGGTGACGGACGTGCCTTGAGAGCCCTGCTTTGCCAAAGCTCTAAAACTCCGAAATCTCGAGAACGGATAAACATTATTACATCAGAAGAACGCTAGATACCTGAGCTAAGGGAGAGGGAGCTGAGTGAGTAATGTGCCTGATTCAGAACTGACTATTTCATTGTTTTTTGTATGAAAATACTTTTGGAATCTTCGAAATCTGAAGACATGGAAGGGAACGGATTGAAATTTATCACAGACCAGCAACACACCGACGCCTTCACCCACCCACTAATCCCCCACAAACAAAGCCCTGAGAAAACATTGCTGCGGCCGGTAGAGTTAATCCCTGACTATAGGTTTAATGAATAAAAGGTAGAAGATAATGATGTAACATTACAATCATTGCAAAAGTCCCTCAAAGATGCACATAAAAATAATGAAACTTTGCAGACGAAAACGGAGGAAATAATCCTCAGCGAAAACGATATGAAGCAAGAAGTAATTTCTCTTAGATAGCAATTGGGAATCGTTACTGACAGGGGAATCCATGATCATGAAAAAATGTTGTCTATTGAAACTGACATGAGAAAGACCAATCTAATAGTTGTAGGCCTGAAGCAAGACCAAGACGAAGACACATATAGGGTAGTACACCAAGTTTTCTACGTGATTGATCCGACCATCAAGATCGATGAAATTCATCATGCCAAACGGCTCGGTAAATTTCAACTTGGGGCTAAACAAATATTAGTTAAATTGAAAAACAAAGTCTTGCGAAATCACATATACACCAAAAGATCCTCCCTGAAAAACAACCCAAATTATCAAAATGTTTTCATAAATCCTGATCTCCCGGAGGAAATCGAAGACAGGAAAAGTAAACTTAGAACCATACAACATCACGTCTCAAACCTAGGTGGGAAAGTAGTCGGCAAAATCGTGAAGGACAGGATTCAAATTAACCAAAATGGTACAAGCATGACAAACTAGAATTACTAGAGGACGGATATCGTCTCAGTGATGACAAGACCAAAACCACGACTAAAGGTGTATTTTTTGAGTCTGAGTTTTCCCCCCTCAGTAACTTCTTCCACTCCCCAATCAAAATAGATAATCTAACTTTCGGATCAGCAGAACAGGCATACCACTATGCCCGTGCGAACTTATTGGGAAGCAGGGAGGTTGCGACCAGAATATATCTTGAGAAAGATCCTAGGAAAATTAAGAGAATTGCTGCTGAAGTGGAATCTACAATGAAATGGAATATGATGAAAATATCAGTAATGCGATCGGTGGCTGATGAAAAGTTCTCGCAAAATCCTAAGCTCGCTGAATTCTTGGTAAACACTGGAAACGCTATTATTCATGAAGCAATGAATGAACGTTTTTGGGCCATTGGATGTGGTCTAAACTCGCAACATCTAGGGGATGAGAAATTTCTAGGTGACAATCTAATGGGTCAAATTTTGGAAGAGATCCGTACGAGCATCACGCAAATGATAGATGATGAAAACCAAACCAACCACAGATTTGTTGCACATGATGGGGGAGACCCAATTCCTGCTAATAGTGGATCGCCCAAGACAGCCAGGAAGAATTATAATGCCCCACGAGGAGGAACCAGAGGTAAAAACCCCAGGAGGGGGGGAGGTGGTAGAGGAGGCGGTAGAGGAGGAGCATCACATACAAATTGGTCTGTCGACCACCTGAACGAAATGGACATGTATCTACCAAGTTCATCGCTGAGTCAGCCGACTCGCCAATTAGCCACAATGTTACATAACCCCGCGACAGAAGACCAAACAATGCTTGGACCAGGTGGTAACCTAACCCCAAACATGCCCCCTCCCTCGTCCCCTCTCAACAATCAGTCAAGGATAACGACAGGACCGGTCAGTATGACCCTACCCTTGTATGCAGAACGTCTCTCTCCCTCCTACCTAAGGTCGAGAGCTGCAACCCGGACCAGAAGTGCATCGTTGAGAGAAAGATCAGAATCTCAAGGAAAGAAAACTACCTCTAATTCCAAAGGAAAACCTCCCAAAAAAGTAACCCAGTCACAGCCTCAGGTAACCGATCCAATTTCTAATAATTCTGAAGAGTCAAACACTAAATTGCTTACTGATCCAAGGCCACCGCTCCCTAAAATATGTGACTTATCAACCACAGGCCTATGCAATGACAATCAGCACTAAAATATCTTATCTGTATTATATTTTACAGTCATGAATCCTCCAACAACAATTATTGTGGCTGACTCGCGAGGAAGAAATCTTCAGCAGTATATCAATTCTCCCAATATAATAGTGTATTCCTACAGTGGCGCCGGTATAATCCGCCTCTCTCATGAGCTTAAAAGAAAAATAGGCATTCACCACCCCTCCAATGCTATCCTCATTGGGGGGATTTGTGACCTTTGCATAAAGGATAAAACCACCAAGAAGATATCATTGGCCTCAACACATGAAGGCAATCTGGTCCGCATGATGGTTTCTCTCTATGAATCGGCTCTCAACAATCTCATTAACGAAAGGCAAATCTGCAATATTGCTCTTAGTGGCCTGATAGGCGTTGAGCTCAATAAATCCAACAACCTCCTAAATTTTTCACCGTACCAGGAGATGGTTTCTAACGCCATATTGACCATAAACCAAGATCTAAGGATGCTAAATTCCAATCGCAACATAAGTCATCCGCACTTAATCATGAAGGTGCATAAATATGAAAAGCACAAGCCCCGGCACACGTACAAGCGCTTACCAGATGGAATTCATCTTGATGAACTAACTCTCATGAACTGGGCCAAACAGATTGCTAATTACCATGCAACCCCACTAGTGAGTCAATGAACAATATATCTAACATAATCATAATTGGGGATATGTTACCTTTTTATAATGACACCTGATATTCACCATGTTCTTTTTTTACATTTGCCTAGAATTATTAGTTAAGATGTGGGGATGTGCAGAACTAACGGCAATAATCATCGTGGATCGGTCATGCCTCTAAAACCTTTAGTGCCGCAAAGTATGTATCTTCTACCTATGTCAGATCACCTAGATCTAACGCATAATAATGATATGTCTAATTTGAACCATCAGAAATTCCCAGGGTCTAACACGTGCCAATGTTTATTTGTCTCATTCTGAGTCCTATGCGATACAATGAATTACCTAGTACTATATGTCTCGTGTAAATAAGTCGTTGAATGTGATCCAATGAAATTGTACTTGTATAACCATTATCAGAGGTGGGCTCACGCCAATACAACAATGATAATCATCACAACATGGCTTGGGCTCACACCTGAAATGACTGAACGGCTATATATATCCAAAGGTATACTGACCCCACTAAACTACAAGCTTATTGAATTCTCTGTCGTGCATGCGCCTGGTACGGACCTTATCCGAAGCCCTGATATAACCATTTACTCATGGTAAGACAATGTATATTCTATTTTTCTCTTACACAGTATGTTATATTATCTTACTCTGTATTGTGAGGGTGTTAATGCAAACCTTAGCAATGTACTTGTGTCAAGAACTAACCATAAACTATTATGTCGATGGGCAGGACCTGCCCGATAGGACAATGACAATCATCATCTGTCGGGGCCCGACCTGAATCAATCCCTAATAGTACGAGTCATACCAACTCATGAACTTGCCACTTGTTGAGACAAACCTAGCTAACTGGTGTAATTTAGAAGATAAGAAAGGTCTAAAGATTATACATCTCAATGTCAGGTCTATTCTCCCTAAAATTGATCAAATCAAGAAAGATATATTGAATTCAAACATTGATATAGCCTGTTTCACTGAGACGTGGATCAAAAATGATGCTTGTATACCATTGCTCACCCACCATGATTACAATCTTATTAATCTAAATAGAACAGAAGCTGGTAAGCATGGTGGAGGTGTATGTGTCTATATTAGAAATGTTTATAGATATGTAATCAACACTGACATAACTGTAAGCAATGAGGATATTGAACTTCTCTGTATCACAATAACTAGAGATAATATGAAACCAATATTGCTAGGTCTAGTTTACCGACCACCGCAGGCTAATGTGAATAACTGCATTAGCAAATTAAAAGAGGTAATGAATGAATACGATAACTTGAGACACCCAGGCACGGTGGTAATAGAAATAGGACCCCCCTACCTGGCGTCGATTTCAGCACAGTATGTTCCTCCTGGGTCTGTCCAAAAAGTTTGTTTATACACAATTCAAGGTCTTTTTCACAATCTTTCTAAGTTTCTAGTCCAAGCTATCTTGTTTCTGTAGGGTGTTGGAGGCCGGTTCTTCTCGTAGCCTGATGACCTCCCATGGGGGTGGCTCCTCTCTCTCGAACTGCTTCTATAACATTCTTTGCTGTCCATTCTATTTCGGCTGCTGGACCTGTTTTCCTTGTCTTCCTATGGATAGCCCACAAACTCACAATCTCCGTCATGAATTCTTTAAACACCCTCTGTCTGTCAGACATAGCTGTGTTTTGATCCGAGGCAATGTTGTCTACAGTATCCACTAGACCTTTGTAATGGGCCCCATCTATCTCAGCCAAGGTATATGTCTCCTTTTCTTTGTTGGACTCTCGTCCTTCTCTTCCTCCTTAGCTCTTAAAACCATTTTTGTTGGGCCAGCAGGCTCTCTCACTGGATTTAGAGGCTCAGGTTTGTATAACCCCGGTCGTGGGGAATAGGAATGCAGGTGATGTAGGTTTGGATGATTTTTCGAAAATATATAGAGAACAAGGAATAACGACCCTCACACAATGGTAGTGTTTGTATGAGTGTTTAATAGAATCAAAGCTTGGGCGCTCCTGGTAGGATGCTATACATATTAATGAACGTTGGTGACCCTACACCTCAATGGGAGGTGTTGGGAGGCTATATGCCTATATAACAGTTCACGTATGTGTCCAATAAACATGTCTGGAACAACCTAGTCATCTGACTTGCCAAGTCTGTTCTTGTTGTAACTCCTTACACTCACTCCGGAACAGTTCATATTAGTAAAATCCCTTCTAGTTGACATACATCCTCACAACAAAAGAGCAATTCACTTACTTTTTGTAGAGGTAAGTCCAACTGTTTGTAGAGGTAAGTCCAACTGTTTGTAGAGGTAAGTCCAACTGTTTGTAGAGGTAAGTCCAACTGTTTGTAGAGGTAAGTCCAACTGTTTGTAGAGGTAAGTCCAACTTTTTGTAGAGGTAAGTAAAAAAAAATAAATGCACTCATAATTATAGTCACGCTCTTGTACATAAAAATGGTAAAAAGAAAGCAATTTTTCCCTTCAAAATAAGGCTGACAAGGCTTCTCCAGATCTGCCTCCGTCTGGGTTGTCAATCGTTGTAGTCAGTTGCTGGGATACTGACGCTCCCACGCTGCAGTCACTAGCTGGTTTCTCAACAACCCCAGCCGTATCGTTCCATTGCACTATTGAGTTACCTCCAACCTCCCTTCTTTAAAAATCTCCTACCTCGTCATCACTCAAGTTACCAGTTTTCAACAGCTGATCCTCCTCTACCTTTGTAATCGGGGGTACCATCACGTTCGCGGGGCCCGGCGGACCCTCCGCGTCCGCGTCTGTGCTCGTCAGGTCCACAAACGCAAAGTCCATGTCCAAATCCCCATTGTTCGGCAGAGGAACATCCTTTGCCTCCTCCAGCAAATCCTTTTGTGCATCTAACCGGGCACCCAAGTCCACCGAACAGGGAACCACGCCCAAGGCCGCCAGAGGGGAATTCTCCAATCTCTGCCGTAATTCCACTGTCCTCTTTGCGGCCGTTCTCGGGGTCACTGGTGTCACTGGTTGCCACCATATGCCTCTGCACCAGACTCCTCAACACAAGAGTTCACATGTGCTGCTCCAGGACTGGGCTACCAGGCAACGATACAGGTTTGTATACCGGCTGCACAGGTGTAACTTTCATCTGCTCCACCGGAGCCACATTTGTTTCCTGTTTCAATTCTCCCTCCTTAACACGCGCCAGAGTCAGTGGTTTTGTAGGTAGCACAGGTCCTTGCTGCAGCTCCAAACCGCTATCATCCAGGTAACTCCTCCTAGGTCTGGGGGGCTCCTGGGCCACCCTGTGTCCATCCAGTGGTGACAACAGCCCGCAGTTAGTGTCCTGCCCGGAGTAGGGTACATTCCCGGGGGCACCATCATCTGCGGCCTAGGAACACAAGCCGTCTCCAAAGCAGCCTTTATGGTCTGGCATTTTTTCCTCTTTCATGCAGTCCAAGTTGGCCCTTTGCCTGTCAACCTCCCTTTTCATTTGCTCCTCCTCCTCCTCCTCCTCCTCCCTTGGTCAGACAGATTCCTCTTTGGCGACGGGGCCCCATTCCTAGCTTGGTGTAGCTTAAACTCCAAGTCTAGACCCGGGCCTCCAATCCGGGCTCCCAAGCCGCCACCTCCTGTGGCGCAACAGCAGCCAACAGTTTAGCAGCTCTGTCCATCTGCTGTGCGCTCCCAAAGGCAGCAGCAGCGGGAACCCTCCATGGTGCAGGTATAGGTGCTACAGGAGGGGGTGGGGCGAGCACAGGTCCCGCTCTCCCCCAGGCTTTTCTTTCCGGAGACTCAATGTACTATCTTGAGAGTAACAATCTACGATTCAGGTACCAATACAGTTTTAGACAGGCACGTTCAACAAAAGACGCCCTTCTAAATTACCTAATGAAAATATATACTAATATGAATGAAGAAAAAGTCACTAGAGCAGCCTACCTCGACTTCAGGAAAGCTTCTGATACCGTAAATCACTTGCGTCTCATTGAAAAATTAAAAGCAATTGGAGTTAGAAACAAAGAACTAGAGTGGATTAGAAATTACCTGACAAATAGATTCCAAACAGTAGAAGTAAACAAAAGAAATTCCAAATTAAATCACATAACATGTGGAGTCCCACAAGGAACAACCCTAGGCCCACTTCTCTTCAGTATCTACATAGATGATATGCCAAATTACATAAAGAGTTCTAAGATCCAATTGTTTGCAGACAACACCATAATATATACAAGTGGCAGGAATGCCCTAGAAGCTACATAACTGCTTCAACTGCTTCAACCTAAATGCCATGATATATTGGTGTAAAACCAATAAAATCTCAATAAATTATGACAAATCGAAAGTCCAAACATTCCTCCCCAAACAAAACATGAGGTCAAGGTGGGTAACTCAAAACCAATCTATATTAAAGGATCACCAGTGGAGCCTGGATGGGAACACCATGAAAGACGTAGAGATCTACAAATACCTGGGAGTGGAAATAGACAGAAACCTAAAATTTAAGAATGCAGTTAACAAGCTAACAAATCTTATGAACTACAAATGCTGGCAAATTGTTGTTGTTGTTGTTACTTTTATTTTGATGGATGGACAATATCAGTGGGTCAATCTCCCTGAGTTGGGAGGATCTCACGCCCTACTGGACACGGTGGCTACAAATATATAGAGATAACAATCAGCCATTAGGTCAACTGTTATACCTCGTGGTAAGATAGCTTAAAATGTTCTCCTATACTACATGTTACAAGCATGCTGCCTCATGTTCAACTGAATCCAATTAGATATTGATTGGACGGGACCACAGTCCAATCAGGGTGCACCTGTAACCTGCTATAGATGCTATTGATTCTAACATTCTTGGCAAAGCTTTTACGTGATTCAATGTGATGTTGGTCGACCCCCAACTTATTCCAGTAATGAGGTATTTTATAATACAATGATCGTCTAACTAATTCCAACCTTGGAATTGGACATTTGAATATTATTTTGCCCTGTTGGAACTGTTGTGTTTGAATGGGACGGAGATCAAGGTACTCTGGATGGGTCTTTAATCTATGCGCTTGTTGCAATATATGTAGCCTCCTCCTCTGCTTCAGCGGAAGCAGACCAAACTGTTCATGGTACAGATCAACATCTTGGAAAAAATTTGTTTTGACGATTATTCTGAGGGCCTTATTTGACTGACCCACTTCCACCACCCACTTTGGGCCTCGCTCCACCTGAGGGTTTAGCCACCTTAGCCGGACTCCCTTGGTTGCCAACATGCTTGTATTCCATGTCATCTTCCACGTCCTTTGCTTTAGTGGTACTCCGTTTCTTCCTTTTCTTCAACACCAGTTTCAGATCAGTTGGGGCTTTCTCACCACCCACTGCTCCCTCCTGACTTCCACCGGTTTCCTCCTTTTTAGGTTCAGGGGTTACAGCCCCTTCCCTAGTCTCCATCTTCTCCTCCTTAGTCATTACAAGAGCAGGAGAACCCTGCTAGTGTCTACAGTAGGCGTCAAGCCTCCCACAACAAGTTGTTTGCTAAAGGCTTCAACAGTTTTTCCCAGCTTGGCAGGACACACAACTATGTGGTGTGAGTTCTGGAATGCTTCTGCCACACATCCGCTCTCACCCCACTCACGTGACCCTGCCTCTGTGTCTTAGCCAATCACAGTGCTCCACTCATCTAGTTTTAGCTCCTGCGACCTGTCTCTGAGTGGTTTCACGCCGCGGCATGTCACCTCAATACCTAGGCCCCCAATTGCTCAATTAGGGCATACCCTCTGCCTACATGACACTTGTAACGTCCCCGAGCTGGGCGTTCTCCCTTCCTCCTACTCACCAAGCCGAGCCATCCAGCCTAAAGATGCTTCTTTTGTTTCCACCAACAGGTTTGACTCGCCAAGGAACATGCTCTACTTTGGCCATCTCCCTCCCCGGGTCCTCCTCAGCATGGTCTACCCTCGCACAGTGGTAGGTTTTTCGCATTCAACCCTCATCGAGCCGTTCCCACTCCCATAAGGAGCCCATGCCTGGAACGTCCAAACCTTAGTACTTCTCGTTGTGTCATTTTTTTTCTTTCCGTTTTATTCTTACCCATAGCCATATCTATCTGGAGGTTGTACCTGCTGACGTGGGTGCCCCAACAAGTACCTGGATTTCAATATTCTATCCATCACCGTGTCCATCACATCACCACTCTGTTCCGCAGAGTACCCTCAGAATCACTGTCTGATGGGAGGCTCCCGCCGGATCATCAGAAACTGCTAGCGGTTGGGCAGGTTCCTTCTTGTCCACTTTTGGGGGTCTCCCACGCTTCTTCATATGTATCACTATTACGGGGCCGGGTTCCACCACCGGGGCATCTTTTCCCTCGGCATCTTTTCCCTGGATTACATTGGCATCCAACAACGATAGGTTTCTTGTCTTGTTCATGAGGCTGGTTTGCCATGCTTTCTATCTGCTCTGTGATGGTTCCAAGAAAAGATAATTGAAGCCATCTCACTGAATTGCTCAGCAGGTCTGCCATGGAAGATATGGAAGCGGGAGGATAGCGAATTCTTAGCCTTGTTTGAAGACCCCCAGATTCCAAGTAAATAATTGGCATTTCCTACTGGCTCTTTCTCAGTGCCAAAGGGCGCCATAGGAATTGAAGGAAGATTCTACCCCTACCAACTGATGTCCACAGAGTTTTGGCTGCTGCTTTGCAGACTCAATGATTCTGTGTTGTTGGTCAGCACTAGCGTGCTTTGTCACCCAAGTATGTTCCCCAATGGTAGACAATGGTTAAGGGTATTTTGTCAGCCTCAACTTCTTAAGGATGAAAACCAAACTAAGAATCCAAATTGAGATGTAAAACTTCAGGGCCAGGGGTCCTGGTACAAGACAGAGCAAGGACATATCCCCAGGGAACCAGCCGCTGGACGTCACCTGGAAGGAACCTAGGTAACAATGCCCTCATGTGCAGATCAAGAGTAGTCAGCCTTAATTTCCCTTCCTGTGGTGGGTCGTTTGTTGTCTGAGTAATAGAGTGTTGCCTCTTTAATTCTAGTTTGAGTATCACTCACTTATGGTCACAAATTAAGGATTCTTTACAAATATGCATAAGGTCTAGGCCCAATAACATGAATAGAATAAAGTGATATAGGAGCTACAATTCTGATATTTCCTTAGTTAAGGTTATACGGTTGATATGGTATGTGAAAAAGGAGCAATGGGATCAGTTTTTGAACAGTACAGAAAGCAGTGTGAAAACAGAGCACCGCCATAGGGTACAGTATAAATAACTGTAATGACACCCAGCGGCTAAAAGAAATATATAGAAAGTAATCATTAAAGTAAAAATAATAGTATTGTGGGTACAGGTCCTCTTTACTGCCACATTGGGTATGAGTTACAGTCTAATCCACCAGGGGTTTGCAGTACAGTGCTTTATGTGTACTCCTATATGGACCACCAGATGTCCTTCTTATGCACTACGGTACAGCTTGTATTTGAGTGAGTGAGTGAGATTAGTTGCTTTACTTATCAACACATTTAAGCTGGTTATATCAAGCGCGGGAGAGCTGAGAGAGAGGCAGTTTTGATCATACCCAGGAAATAGAGATAGATAAGAAGGGAGAGAGAGAGAGAAAAAGAGACAAAAAGGCACTTTAAGGTCTTACCCAGGACCAGCACATTGTATTTGTGATTACTACTGTATTGTATAGTCATGTTGTGTATGTAGTCTGTGTTAACCTGTATGTTATACTTGTGACACCCCTATGTGTATTGTGCATGTTTCCTCTACTGGCCCTCTGTGGCAGGCTTCAGACTTCAGCTGTGTTTGGTGTGTGGTAATAAAGGAGAGTTGCTGGCAAAGACCAAGAACCTCAGTTAGTGATATGTTCGTTAGTTAGAGCGGTACTAATTAGCAGGATCCACACTCTTAGGAAGTGCAGGTCAAGGTGGTGCCTGCACACATACAGACATAAAGCAGTAATAATGGTAAAGAAGGAGAGATTCTAGTACAACTGAACTCTAGAATAGTAAACCATAAAGCCTGCCATGGCTGTTAAAAGATACGATAAAACACAATGAAGAGGCACAAAGCCTTTATGTGAAATACACAGGGAAACCAAGCATGGTTTCCCCCGTGGCGCTGGCTGGTGTTACTTACCAAAAGCACATAATGAGTAAATCCCCTACACTACATATATTTATATAAATGTTAGTAGGTAGAATACCAAAACGGGACAACAGCAGGTTTCATGAAGTGTTTTATATTAACATATATGCTAATTATAATTCATAATTATTGTAATAGCATACTGAGGTTCCCCTTCACGTTTTAATTAAGGTTTTTCTCAAGAGTCAGGCGCTTGTCCACAATATTGTTTCAGAGGTTCTGAATTGCTTGCAGCTATTTCAGTTGCCAAAGTAAGGACAGATAACTGGTAACTTCCACACAAAATATGGGGGTACCACATGATGAAAGAAGAGGTCAGTCTTTATTTTTCCAGATATCTAACCCTAAACCGCATAGTTCTAAATTGGAAAATATTATTGTCATTATATGATGTCAGGAAGTATCTATTTATTACAGATTTATTATGCACAAAGCATGTGAGGATGTGGCCGTTGTTCTTAACAGCATCTGCAGTGATAACCATTAGTCTAGGTCAGTGGTAAAATTTAATGTGTTAAGGAACTGCATGAATTTGTTTCAATTGAATAAATAACTGTAAATATGATAATAGAGAAAAGAGAGCGGATCCAGATTGTCAGATTTGTAATTTGAGAAGTTGCAAAGGTAGGAAATAGCCTTTATATTGAACGTTTCTGGTTTTATTTACAACTAGCTTTCAAGCTTACTTTTTCTTCATTAGATTTTTTAATTTATTCTGATAGTAGCCCCAAGTAATGAATGCAATCATACTTCAGTTAGAACTTCAGACACACCGTTGTGGGGGCTCAGGGTGGATATATGGGGAAGGGCAGTTCTTTTATACATATCCACCCTGAGCCCCCACAACGGTGTAATTTAATGCTTTCAATCTGAATCTTTGCCCCACATTAATATGGTCATATCCATTCTTACAATCTAATCCATGCCAAAAAAGAACTTCACAAGAATTGAGCCTATTTTCTCTTGAAATTTGTTCCACAGCAAGTGTTTCAGGGAATGCACAGACCCAAAATTGCTGGTCATTTCAGTGCATTTAAGAATTATTGGTCAGCTATGATGAAATACTACTGGCCTGGAATGCCTTATGATCTAAAGGGGTGGATTCAGGTTTGCCCTGAATGTAGCATGAGGAAAGCTAGAGGAGGGGAAGGAATCTCACTCCTCAAGAAAGAGAAACATAGTGATAGGTGGGACCGAATATCATTGGATATTCTAGGACCCTTGAGGACTAGCTCTAGAGGGAACAACTATATTATGGTAGTGACTGATCATTTTTCAAAATGGGTAGAAGCCTATCCTATGTCAGAACATACAGCAGAGACCTGTGCAGAGGTGATCTTCAGTGAGTGGATCTTGAGATTTGGATGCCCTGTGGCACTACAGACAGATGGGGCTCCCGAATTTCGGTCACAACTCCTAAAACGTCTGTTAGATATGTTGTGAATCAAGAAATTAATAATTCTTCCCTACAGACCCATGTCCATTGGCCAGAGTGAGAGATTGAATTGAGTTCTCATGGAGTAATTGTCATGTCTAACAGATGGAAAAGATGAGAATTGGGATATGCCTGTACCTTGTATTGCTCACACATACCGAGCAACTGTCCATGCAAGCACATTATGCACTCCAAACTCTGTGGTTTTCAGGACGGAGCTGGTGGCACCCATGAAGTTGTCTGACAGTGACAGCAGGATAACTGGACTTCCCATGAAAGGTTGCCTTTGTAGAGAACCTTAAGCAGTGGATGAGGAAGGGGCATCAGTGCGTTAGCGATTATCTAATTATCTTAGCGACTATTTAAAAAGGCTTCGCCAACACCGTAACCTGCCCACCGCCGGTAACAGCCATGTTGCCATTGGCTGAGAGCCTGGCTCAAGGTTAATGTAATGCGCCCTGTGATTGGTTGATTTTTTTTCCTGAGTATTACTGAAGATGCAATGCTGAGTGTTACCAAAGTGTTACCATGTGTTTGTATGGTAAAACGTCTGTGCATCCTTTAGCATATATAGGGGTTGGGGAATCGCTTATTACTCTGTTGTGATACCAGATTTACCCTGATGAATTTGAGGTAATCTCAGTCTATGCATTTTCCCTATGCCTGGAAACATTGTTTGGGTGGATTGGAGGTCGGTAAGTAGCATTTTGGGACGATCGGCGGCCAGTCGGTTACCTAGATGCTTGTGTCGATAATTATTTTGGCGTGGGTCAAATCATCGGTTCTGCCTAAGGGCATATAAATATGCCAGTGACGCCTAATCGTCCAGTTTTGCAGTGTCTCTCTCACTGTACAGCCAGCAGTTGTAGGCAGAATAAAGCATAGTGACTTTTGGCATGACACACAAAGCCACTTGGTGCACTTGAAATATGGAAAACTACACATCTAGACAAAAACTTGAATCGAGATTGCTACACAGACATTTATCAAGCACAGAAAACTATGGCGGTTCAGGTAGGGGCTATGGTCAGTTATTCACAAATTTAAGTAGTGGCTAGATGAATGGTTGAAAATAACAATGGCCGCCATCAACAGTCAGTAATACACAGAATGAGAGCTGTGGTGGGGGTGGGTGTGTGTGAGTGGGGACCAATGGGGAAGGCAAAACCCCATATAGTCGATGGCAAAAGGGGGGTCTCAGGGTTATAACCAATCACAAGCAAAAAATTGCCAATAGACCACTGTAAAAACAAGGGCTACTATAGAAATAATTCCTAAGATTTTTTCTGCTCGCGGGCACTGTTTTGTGAGGGAAGTTGGAGGGCTTGCCCGAGAACTTCCGTCAGGCAACAGTACCAGCGAGCAGAAAAACATAGAGGGAATTATTGCTTTTAGACGTGTCACTAGATGTCGGCACCCGCTTATGGAGAATATGCATTGCACATTACCGGAAGCGCGAGGGGAGGGCTAAAAAAACAATAGATCCCAGCAGACCAGTGATCGTATGACGCAGTGGAATTCTATAAAGAAAAAAAAACATCACAGAATCTCATCAAATCGAGTCTAAACGCTCATAATGCATTCAAATTATACCCCAAATCTGACCCAGAATGGACTAAAAACGTTTAACATACGGTCTCATTTAATGCCTTATACTCAAATTCAGAATTAAAATATTCATTCTCAAGACTTATATGACTAATGAAGAAGTGAAATAGGAGGAATTATTTCACCACACAATGTACATAACACAAATGTTGTCAATATGTGGTGGAGCCCAGGGCATCATCAAGCCACTCATCAACTTATGGCAGAAACATTGATTGCAGGCTTCTTTTGTACAAATACTAAACACGTCCAAGTCAAACATCAACAGTCACCTTCTGCTGTGAGTTGTCCAGAACTAGATCCCTGGCAGAGAAACAAGAGACGGCTGAGGATGATTGAACACAGATGTACTATTTTAAACAGAAGTGAAACATGGCGTGAGAACAAACTGGTTGTGGATGATTACCATGGAGTGGTATACTGCTCTCTCGGCAAAACTGGTAATACAGCATGGAGGGGTAAAATGATGCAGATGTCGAGGAGTGAAAACGCCAAGAACATGTCATCAATCTTCCACCCTGGACTTAATAAAAATATTTTGAACAGGTAATCTATTCAATCCATCCAAGTTTTACACTGATAATCTTTAGTAGAAGTACATACAACCAACAGGCAAACATATTCAATTCAATGCATTTTTTTATTCATACAAGAAAGGTGTAAACTAAGGAGACCCATATCTGAAAGTTAATTCCAGGGCCTGCAGCAGGCTCCTGAATACATTAGATTTTACATCATTGAAAGCATGAACTGAGCATTTTTGAGAGTTGGCTAATTATTTCATGTAACTTAAACATGGAGTGGAACCAATAGAGGATATGTTGCTGTAATTATCTCATCATGGTACCAATATCTTGGTAGTCTTAATATCATCCTCATATACCAATCATACTGTGGGACTGTGCCAGACATTATACTTTTAACACAGAATGGAGGCAAATACATATGTTTCTTTTTGTACATTTGAATTAATCTGCTTAAAATGTAAAATGGCAAACTCCTTATCATCACATGTACTCATTGCTAGATAGTTGTCAGCCACCTTACTGCCAAAAGACTACAAAAGACTTCCAATAACAGACATAATGCTAGTTTTCATTCATTACTTTATTTTTCAGATACGGAATTAAGTTGTTAAACCAATACAAGAAAGCAGAGAAATCCAGGATTCTATCAACTTACAAGAAGTTTTTCATTGCAAGGGATCCCATGGAGAGACTTGTCTCATTTTATAAACATCAGAGAAAAAATCTACCATTTGCAAAAGTCTTGGGGAATCTTTTTACTAATGATACATCTCGCAACTGTGATGTACTTCCAGCTGTTCTTTGCTGTAACGTCTGTACCCTAAAATATGATTTCATTGGACACTTTGATACGTTCCTTGAGGACTCCTACTTTATCCTGAAGCATTATTTCAATGAGACAAATCTACTGTTCACAGCAGCACCTCACAGAACAAACACAGGCAAAGAGGCTGCTGAGAAGTACATAGCACCTTTACCCACTGACCTGAAAAAGAAGTTATTTGATTTCTTTTTAACTGACATGTACCTATTTAGTTCTGAATCATTTACTAATATTGATTTAAATGGTGATTATGAAAAGATTAAAAAGCGGGGAATTACATTTTAGCCTGAAAGCATTTCCTATCATCTGATTATACTCCCCCATGGGTCTAATGCCATTCGTATCTGTACATTTATTCATACTAATGTAGTGAACCTGCTGAAAAATGCCATTGATTTGACGGGGAACCAAACCCCAGACCTTTGGATTGATGTTCCAATGCTCTACCAACTGTGCTACCGGCTATCCTCAGCAGGTCACAATCCCAAGTTCAACCACCAGGACCACTACACTGCCCCCCTCCAACAAAGGACGAAACACATCTCATATGGTTTCGTCCAACTTGGGGTATACAGTGCTGCCTTCAGGTGACTTAGGTTGTGTACAGTAGAGTTATAAATATATCTTATTTTACATGAGAAAATCCTTGCAGCATATAGCGTTTTTTCAATGGAACTGTTTAAATATGTATTTGTGGTGCGCGGCTCTGGATTGGCATTTGCTAAACCAGAGCCGGGGCTACGCGGCTGTCTTACCAGTCCCGCAAGTGAGTGTATAGTAGCCGCGCTGGTCGCGGCTGTGGTGGGTTTGACCGATAGAGGTCGTTGTATTTCGGTGGTCTATATTTTAACTTTTTTATTGCTGTGTGATACTGCTTGTCCTATATATTTACTGTCATTCCTTTCTTATACACCCATTGTGTATGCACACTTATATATTGATTATTCGATATGATGTATTGTTATGTTGTTGTTCTCGTGAGAGCAGCCCGGGTGTGGAACAGTAGAATATTAAAGAGAGAAGCTGGCGAGGTCCATTAGATCCTGTTGTTGTCGTTGTCTTTATTCGATAGATTAAGTCTCATAGTCGCTTAAGGCCGTCGATCGGACACTACAATTTGGTGCCGTGACCAATTGGATTTTTGCTAGCGGAGAGAGACCTGTCTGGAACCATTGGTTGCCTCTAACGAGGAAAGCCAATGGAACCGGAAGGGCCTGGAGCTCGGGCCTCCACTGGAGGGCCGGGTAACCTGTTGGCAGTTGACCAGTTTTTGGAGAAGACGAATCAAACGATTCAGGATTTGAAAGATAGACTGGCTCAATCGAAATGGAATTTAGATGAAGCAAACCGCTTGAACCGAACTTATGTTTAACCAAGAGTGAAGGTAAAGGCGAGTATAGAAGCTGATACCTCAAGCGGTGATGATGAGTCATGGAAGATGGCAAATAGCCAGAATCATGCCGGTCTGAAGGTGACTTTGAGAAGGAAGACAGCCACGCTTCCCCGTAGTGCTATGAAAAAAGCGCCACGTGTTGAAGATTTTGGTACAGATATAGATGAAGATATTGATGATGAGTTTGTACATGGGAAATTGCCGCCTATGACTCCCGTTAATGCGGCAGATATCGGTACTTTACAGTCTGAATGGACGCAGGATCGGGTGTGAAATAGGCGCATGACCTATGATAAGATGGCGAATCAGGTGAGTACCTTGGACTTGATGAGCGATTCGGTGATGGAGTCTGCTAGAAAAGGGAAAAATGCCCAAGAACAAGCGGCTATAGCAGAATCGGATTTGGCTTTATCAAGGCAAGAGGAGAATCGTTTAAGGTCGGTAATTCAAGACCAGAACGAGAAACTCATATCTTTGGAAGCAAGACGTGCGTGGGAGCACAAGAATAATGACAGAATGAAAAGAAATATGGAAGAACTTCATAGCTGCTTGGATTTTCAAGTCCCTCCTCATAGGTCTAGGGGAATTGCTTTTGCTGATGAGATGGATAAGGCTAGTACTCCGATTCAGGCGAATCCGGGTGGGATCTCGTATGAATCGTATGCTCGAATCATGAATGAGTTGCCAGACTTCGACCAAAGAAAAGAAAAATCTGGTAATGATGAAGTGATTCAGCCGGATTATATGTCAGCCACGCCAGATGCACCAACTGGTGGGCGGGCATTTAAGGGTGATAGGAGGAGTGCTTTGGAAGCTGCGCGTGGTTTGCCCGCTTCTAGTCCTAATCCAGTTGGTTATGGGATTATGGGTGCTGTTAGGCGATCTTTGCCGGCTAACGTAGATAGAATTAGGCGGTCTATAGATCCAGCCGCGGGTTATATACCTGTGGCTAAAGGGCCTGCATTTGGTGTACCTAAATTCAAACCGACTAAGCCTATGCGTCACCCTAGGACTGTGAACTTCCTGGAATGGGATGGTAGAGAGGATTGGCGTGATTATCAGAGACGCACGGTAATGATAGCACGTTCAAATAATTGGGACGATGAGACCTATAAGATACAACTGTTAACGGGAGTAGGTAAGCAGCTGCCGCAGGCTATGATGCTAGAGCCAGATGATTTCTCGGTAGATGACCTTTTGCAGATGCTTGAATATGACTATCAAGCGGAGAAATCCGATAAGACGCGGAAGAGGGAATTCTTCAGCTGTAGACAGGATCCGGGGCAGAGTCCGGCTGCTTTTAGTCAGAGCATTAGCTTGAGGGCAGTACATGCTTTCGGCGAATGGGATGACACGTTGCACGAAATGGCGGTTAAGATATTTCTTGATGGATTGTTGGATGAAGGTATGGCTCATTATGTTGCGCTGCAGGAGCCAACCAATATAGTTGCTTCGGCAGCCGCAACTCGTTATAGAGATGTATTTGGTACCAGTGGTATTTCTCGCACGTCGTCACACTCACACTCTTTTTCAAGCGGTGCGGGTGTGGCTACAGTGACTACTGTGACTAAATCAGAGCAAGACTGGGATGAGAAAGAGTTGGCTGAATTTCAAGCTTTTAGAGCATGGCAGAAAAAGCCACGGCCGCAGACGGATGCGCTATCATTGCCAGCTCCTGAAGTGACTGGCGATGGTGGTAGGAAGGTTCCCTTTGACAGGAGGAGTAGGAGAACACCAGGAACTCCTCGGAAATGTTATTATTGTCAGGAGGAGGGACATATGTGGGCTGACTGTAGAAAACAGAAGGCACATGTCAAATCCATGGATGATTTCCATACTCGCACTGCGGCTATGGAGGAAAAATTGGCTTTACTGTTAAACAGGGTCGGATCTTCTTAAGTGGTGAACAGAAGATCGTGACTGATAGCATCCACACCGCATCGTCGATAAATCAAGTTGGTAAACCAGACGGACCCGATGCTCTTGTGCCCCTTTGTCAGCCTGGGGACGCCTATGGAGGTGGTGACGAGGGGAATGGATTGCACTGGAGTAACGTTGGTGGCGCGGCTGGGCTCGCCACATGCTCAGTGATGTTTGTGAATGAAGGAGATCCTGAGTATGTATGCATGCCTGGGCAAATTCTAAAAGTTGAATGGGGGGAAGATGCCCGGGTGGTGAGTAAAGTGATGGTGTGTGACTTGCGTGATTTTGAGATTTGTGTTTCAGACCGCAATCGTCCGCTTGTGGCTGAGCGCATGTATGCGGATGTGACTTTAGTAAATGTAACTGGTCAATTTCTTATTGACTGGGGGGCACAATGCATGCTGGTGAAAAGGCATGTATATGATGAACTCTCAGTCAGGCCGTCATTGATGCCATGTGGAGTGACGTGCTATGCTGGGACTGGTCATAATCTAAAGACGCATGGGTGTGTGCGACTCGCGCTGGGGTTGGGAGGTGCTTGGTATGCCCTCAACTGCCTGGTGGTAAGTGGTTTGGTTGGAGCAGAAGCTGGTATCTTGGGAATGGACTTTATCTATCTCCATAAATGTAATTCTGACTGGTCTGGTTTATTCACCCTCGAGGCAGGTGAACAATCGGTAATGTGCAGGGCATTGCAAAGTGGGCCTATGGCAAGGAGCAACTGTGAGAGTATTTTCATAGATGCTTTCTCCACTATTTGTAGTGGCATTGGCCCAATGTCCCCGAATGAAGACATGTTCTTTGAACCAGATGAGGCGGAGTTGGGATGTTATGTTGCAGGGAGTTTATTGGTTGCTGGCGACCGATATAATTGCACGCTGTCTGTATGCAATCCCACTAGCTCTCCTGTACTGATCGAACTGCAGACAGCAAGGGGAGAAGATTTCTTGGATGATAATTCTCCTATTGTTGATGTGGAGATGTTGGAACCAGAGGTTCCAATGCCGCCAGTGGATGAATGTCCACTAGCGAAATTGGTAAGAGGGTCTGATTTGTCAAAGGCGGAGGACATAATTAGACTAAAGAATCTGCTTTGGCAGTATAAACATTGCTTCAGGTTGCCGGGTGAAACACTGGGACACACTAACAAAGTGCTTCATGTGATTGACACAGGTGATGCTGTGCCAATTAAAAGTGTGTATAGACGCCTGCCGCGTGCGCGTCGAGAAGCTGCTGAGAAACAGATTCAAGACATGCTTGATAAAGGTGTTATAGAACCTAGTAATAGCCCCTGGGGATCTGCGGTTGTGATTGTGAAGAAGAGTGACGGCACTGACAGGTTTTGTGTCGACTATCGTCCAGTCAATGCGGTCACAAAGAAGGATTCTTTCCCTCTCCCTAGAATAGATGAAAGCATTGAGGCATTGGGTGGTAACTTATGGTTTATAACTTTGGATTTAGAGAGCGGTTACTGGCAAATTGCCATGGACGAAGCTAGTAAGGAGAAGACGGCTTTTGTCTCGACTATGGGCCTGTTCCAATTCAAGGTTATGAGTTTTGGACTATGCAATGCGCCTGCCACATTTGAGCGTATGATGGAGCAAATGTTGGCTGGATTGAGGTGGAAATGCTGTCTTGTTTATTTGGACGATGTGATCATCTTTGGCTCCAGTTTTGATGAAGCATTGTCAAATACGGAAAAAGTCTTGCAGAGACTAGCTGATTATGGGTTGAAGCTTAAACCTAAGAAATGCGAATTTTTCAAACTGAATGTGAAGTATTTGGGAAGAATTGTTTCGCAAGATGGAGTTCGCGCGGATCCGGAGAAGTTGGAGAAAGTCCATTCTTGGCCGGTTCCGACTACTATAAAGCAGGTCCGTCAGTTTCTGGGTTTCGCTTCATATTATAGAGAATTTATGCCCAATTTCTCGGAGGTTGCAGCCCCTATACAAGCATTGGTAGCCGGGGCGGAGCTGAAGAATAATCGGCGTGTGACCTTTGATGATAATTGTCATAAGGCCTTTGCAGACCTGAAAGATTTATTGACATCTCCTCCTGTGTTAGGCTACCCACAGCCGTCCGGAACTATCATTCTGGATACTGGCGCGAGTGGATTCGGTATGTCTGGTGTCCTCTCTCAGATGCAGAATTCTAGAGAGGTGGTTTTAAGTTATGCCAGTAATACGTTGACTAAGGCGCAACAGAATTACTGTGCTACAAAAAGAGAGTTGCTAGCTGTTTTGACTTATTTATCTAAGTTTCAACATTATATAATAGGGCAACATGACTTTATGTTGAGAACTGATCATACTTCGTTGCGCTGGTTAATGAACTTTAGAGACCCTTCTGGTATGCTAGCAAGGTGGTTAACCACTTTGCAGCATTATGGATTGCGGGAAGATCAGATTGTTCAAAGGCCGGGCCGCAAACATATAAATGCGGACGCGCTTTCGCGGCTGCCGGTGAGAAGATGTCCCAGAGAAGATTATTTGGATTGTGGTGCGCATGACGCCATAGTAGCTACAATGACTGTGGACTACCATATATTTTCATCATTGGCAGGTGATCGATTAAAGGTGGCGCAAGATGAAGATGATGTTCTCTCGAGAATCAAATCAATAGTACAGGGCCTTACTCAGAAGCCAGACAATAAAGCTTTGTTGGCTGAGGGGGGAGAGTTCTGTTACTATGTGAATAAGATAGAATTTTTAAAAGTGGAAAAAGAATTGCTTTGTATGGATTGGGAAAGCGAAAACGGTGTTGTGTATACACGTGTTCTGGTACCTGGGAGTAAGCTTGCAGCTCACTTTGGCGAGTTCAAAACTTATCAGGCGGCGAGGCAAAAGTTTGTTTGGCCCCGGATGAAGAGGGATATCGCCGATTGGGTACGCGGCTGTGAAGTTTGCGCTTCTTGTAAGAGTAGAGGTGGAAAAGGTATAACCCCATTGAAGAAGGAAATCCATGGTGTGCGCTGGAGCTGCATTGCTTTGGATATCATTGGTCCATTTAGGAGAACCCCTAGGGGAAATAGTTGTGTGATGGTTGTCACAGATTATTTTTCTAAATGGGCTGAGGCTTACCCGCTTCCCGATCACACAGCCGCTACCTGTGCGATGGCCTTGTTTACTGAGTGGGTGCTAAGGTATGGCCCACCGGTCTCCCTCCAGACTGATGGAGCACCAGAATTTCGTTCAGCTCTTTTAAAGGAGTTATTACTCTTGCTTGACATAGAGCAGTTAATGTCCCTTCCCTATAGACCCCAGGCGAATGGGCAGGTAGAACGCTGGAATCGTGTTCTTGTTGAGCAATTGTCATGTTTGACACAATTTGAGGACTTGAATTGGGATTTGTTGGTGCCCTGTATTGCACATGCTTATAGGGGAGCGGTGCATAAGAGTACTATGTGCACGCCAAATTTAGTGGTATTCGGTACGGAATTAACAGTCCCGGCTGACATTATATATGGTACTCTGACTGGGGACGTTGATTTCCCTTGTCGCAGTGTCTTTGTGGAGGAGATTAAAACGCTATTGCTGAAAGGACATAGATTTGTTAGGGAGCGTTTGGGGCATTCGGCCGTGTATCAGAAGCGATATTTTGATAGGTGGGCGAGGCCCAAAGTTTTCAAATCTGGTGATGTTGTATGGAGGTATGCAACGCCTATGGCTCAGAAGAAATATGGCCCTAAATGGGATGGTCCTTTTGAAGTCATACGTCGGGTGCAGGGTTCTACCTATGAGCTCAGGACTGAGGAGGGAGTTCTCAGATGGAATGGAGATTTACTGAAATTGGCTTTTGATGCAGATGGGACTCCGGTGCAGGTTACTAACTTGCATAGAGCACCTGAGTATCAGAAGCAGCAGGTAGCGGGTAAGGACTACTTGAAGATTAATCCTCAGGGTCGTGTCATACCCGGGCGGCATGCTCCTGCCGTGTTGCCTGCAGCTAATATAGTTAGACATGTGAAAAGGCGCGGCCGTCCGCCTAATAAACCAGCTTTGTTGTCTGACCAACCGCCGGGCCTGGGGACGGAGCTGGAAGATGGCGCAGCGGCTGTGGTATCTGAGAGTTCCAGTGATTCAGATTCAGAGGAAAAGGTAGAAGGTTCACCACTAGCCAAGACTATGGATGGTTTGTTGCGATCAGGTTACTTGGAGGAGCGGCCTAAGCGTCACAGGCAAGCACCTGATCGATTAGGCTATGAGTGAAAAATTGGGTGAAAGGTGCAAGGAAAAAAAAAATGACACAACGAGAAGTACTGGTTTAATAATGTCTTACACGAGCATGGCGGGAGTGAAGTTACTCCGTGTGTGGGAATTATTTTATAGGAAAACATCATAATTACTGTATGTGGTTCAGTAATTGAATTGATTTGGAAAAGGGAACCGACTGGCAGGGCATGTAGCCTCTCATTGTCCTGACACCTACTGGGAAATGTGATTGGGCCGAAGCAATACACCCCACGGAAAGTAGGGAGAAACTGCTTAGTTTTCTTTTCTAATGATATTGGTTGCTGCGAATATAGGAGTGATGGACTTTGCTCGGGAGTCCAGGTGCCTGGTACTGTGTGTATGCTTGCTATAGGGAGCAGGCAGGCAGCGGTATCCAGGCCGTGTGTACTCTGGCGTGAACGGCTCAGCAACAGGTTCATGATGCTATATTTAGAAGGAAGAAAGACCTCCGATTGGCGGAGGTGTCGCAAGACTAGGTCACGAGAGCTGGCATGAGCGTACGTCTGCAGAGTACGCTCGGGCAGTGAACACAACACACGTGTTTCACTATCCAGTTGTATGTGACTTGGTTTGCTTGGCTTATCCCCCCGATAAATCATTGTATTCCTAGATTATTGTTGAGTTGGTTAGCAGAGTTTGTATTTTGTCTGTGTCCCTAACCTTGAAACTCCATCTGGAGTTCTCAAGCAGATAGGATGTCTGACAAGGAGGAGTCAGCCATGGACGTTGAGTCGCCTCCGGGCGATAATCAGAGGAATGAGGCGGTGGTTGGTGATGATGCAGCAGCTAGCGGGAGTCAGCCCACAGCCGAAGACGCTGCGCCTGTGGTTGTTGAGTTTCTCCCGCTAGATGAGCCGCCTAGTGCAAGTTGGGCCGATGAAATGGAGGCTGAGATACGAGCGGATTATGAGAAGATTGAGAAAAAGAGATTGGAGTTGGAGAAGGCGAAGGAGCGCAAAGCTGCGGCTGAGTGGCAGATTCCCAAGCTTAGGTCGCGGAGGAAAGTTAAGCCTCTCAAGGCTACTGCTTCTGCGTCCAAAGCCGCCAAGGCTGGAGATAGTGATGGCGAGGAGACTGCCACAGCCGCTTCCTTGCCTAAACCTAAGAAGAAGGACAAGAAATCGGATGTTAAGACAGATAAGAAATTGGATGAGAAGACCGAAAAGAATACAGACTCTGGTGCCATGTCAGATAGTTCAAAATCTGACAGTGGTAAATCAAAATCGAAGAAGAAGGAATTTAATTCGCCGAAGGGTGCGCCTAAGGATACCCGCAAGACCCGTGATAGGCAGAGGAATGCGAGCAGTAGTTCGCGAGGCTCCTCCGTGGATGGTGGTGACCAGGCGCGTGCCAGTCACACAGGTGGTCCCGGCCTAAATACGGTAGAGGATGTGGTCAAGGCGTTGGCAAAGCCGGGTTGGAAAGGTGCGGCGAAGAAGCTTACTGACAGCTCTATTCCTGTGCGAAACCAAGCTCGTTGGTGGTTGAAAGATAGGCTTGAGGGAATTGAGTTGACTCCAACCAATATGGCTAATATTGTCCCCAAGAAAAATGATGGAGTTACCACTGCTCCGGAATCGGATGATGAGGATGAAGTGTTGGGAGATTATTGGAAAGAAGCTCCAATAATGCCCCGGTACGAGGATAAATTTCATTACTTGAAATCTCGTACTGGGAAAGCTGATGGACATCAGCAGATTATCGACTTGGTGATGGATAAGTTGAATGGCGCCCCCTTGCTATGGAAACCAGGGTACAGGTGTCCATTCACTTGGTGTCGTTATTTGGGCGAGGAAATTAATCCTTCTGGGTTTAAAGTCTATCGCACCAAAGCACGATTTTATCGACATTTGTGTGAGGAGCACTGCCCGGCTGTGCAACTCCTTACTTGCCCGCATGCACATTCGTGTGGAGTGAGGTTAGACAGACGTTCTGACTTGGTCAAACATTTGTTGAAGGGCCCTAGTGGACATAAAAATGGACCTGAAAGATCTCGAGAGTGGACGTCCAGCTACAGAGTGGTTGAACAAGAAGCGGCTAACCTCGGCTGTGTGAGATTTTCGCGGATGGGCAGATAGGATCTTGATCGTGTAATGACCATCGGCCGTCATCGAGCTCTAGTCGAGGCCCGACATAGTGCTACTGAGGCTAGGAGAACAGTGAATAAAAATTTCGCTGATGCTCCTTTGCCTACTAAGAATGTTTGGACTGCTAAAGGCCCTTCTCAAGCGACTATTGCTGCCGTGTTGACTGGTGCTCGCCCGAAGGATACGTCAACTGTAGCTGCATTGAATATGCCTGCGGCTGCCGCTGGTGCTCCTGGTGATGAAGCAACTGATAGGCGGGTAGTTGCTCAGGTGGAGATACCTGTCAATATGGTGAAGACAAATGAGGAAAGTTCTAGGCCGAGTGCTTCTGCTTCTGTGCTTCCTTATTTGCCTACAGATGAGACTTTGTGTACCGCCGCCACAGATATTGATAGAACCTTGTCAGATGCTACAATTGGTATCAACCAAGCTGTCACTAGGTCGTTGGATGCTGTGAAGCTAGCCGTGCAAGTTGCTTTAGCCCCTATGATTGATATAAGCGAGGTGAGAGCAGCTGCGGCAGAGATTCCGGCTATGCGCGCTAGGATTGTTGATCTTACCAGGCAGTTGGAATATTATAAGCGGGATGACCATCTTTCTAGGGAGACCATACTAGATTTGAGGTGTCAGCTCTCTGCTTATGAGTCTGGTGAACCGGAGATGAAAAGAAAGAAAACTGAGAAGAAGGAGCAAGCGGCTGACTCTGATGTGGTGAGAAAGTCGGATCTGGAGAAGATCATGTCGGATTTGTTGCAGCAACATGCCGCTTCTCTGGCGAAGTTGCCTGCTTCCCCACAGAGGAGGCAGATACAACCGCCTGCTGAGGGAGTGTTGAAAGTGTCGCCTCGGCCGCAGCGAGTTGTCACGCAACCTCACCCGCCTCTACAGAAATTGACTTTGCAGAGAGTGTCAACAGCTCCGGCTGTGACTCCTGTTAAGCCCATTATTGTTAAGGAGATTTTGGAAGGACCTTGTGGTGACAGTTGGAAGTCTGTAATGAACCCATCGATTGATTTGGTATCTCCGCAACGTTGTGATGCCAGGTGGAGTCAGACTACTGTACAGTTGCCTGCTCAATCGCCATTACAACAGCATATGTTGCAACAGTCTCTGCAACAGCAACAGCATTTGCAGCAGCAGCAGTTGCAGCAGCAGCAGTTGCAGCAGCAGCAGTTGCAGCAGCAGCAGTTGCAGCAACAACGGCAGTTGCAGCAAACTTTGCAGCAAACTTTGCAACAACAGCAAAGCCAGCATTTGCAGCAGTCTCAATTGTCCTTGCCTCCGTATAGTCCTTATCTAATGCAGGGCTTTGCGCCTCTGACCCAGTTCGGTGGAGTGCAGCGGCAGTTAGGGGAAAACCCGTCTATACAGGGCTCTCCCGCACGTGTTCATGGTCAGTCAGCCGCTGGTATCTTGGATGCGAGTGGCGCTCCCATCGCTCCGCCAGGATTTGTTGGTGTTACTCCCATAGGTGCTGGTGAAAGATGGTCAGTTCAACTGTCAACTGTGACTCCTCTTTTCTCCTCCCCTGTGAGAAAGATTGGCGATATGATTGCTAGAGCAATGACTTTTGGTTCGGGGGAAGACCAACCCACACCGACCAAGGAAGGTGTATTAGAAACGCAGTCGGACCCGGGTACCATCTCTGTTGGTAACGAGAAGCAGGATTATTTCTGGTTCTCCACATGGTAGCGATACCTGGGAACGGGGTGTTGAGGAGGAGGATAAGAACATGGAAATTGATCCTGCGTATGAGGAAGAACTGCTGAAGGGGGACCCTGATGATGCGTACCCGACGGCTTAAATGTTCACCTTGGAAATTGTTTTTGAGGTTTGTTGTTTATTTGAATATTTGAGATGTGATGAACTCGAGCCGGATGCGGTAGTGGACAGCCCAGCTGAGATGACCAGACTTGATGGACATGACCCGAGATGACTTTACTACCAGTCACCTTGGTCGAGATGTAACCAGCTTGGACTTGGACGTTGGATTTTACCTCGAACACCAGCAAAAGACTATTATCAAGACCTACCAACTTGTGCCTCAAACGGACTAAACTTTCTTATGGACTGGAGTGGATACGTCTTCACACTGCGATAGAATTCCTTGTGTGTTTTTACTTCAGCATTGTTTGTGTATTCTACAAGCTGGTATGGATTCCTATGTTATCATATTTTTACTCTGTGATGATTTTTATATTGTTTGAGTGTCAAATGTACCTACTATTGTTGCTTGCGTTAAACTTACTTGTAAACCTTATGGTATAGACTCTTGTGTAAGGTCTAAAGCGGTTGTGCCCTCCTAACAACAAAGGGGGAGGGGCATTGTGGTGCGCAGCTCTGGATTGGCATTTGCTAAACCAGAGCCGGGGCTACGCGGCTGTCTTACCAGTCCCGCAAGTGAGTGTATAGTAGCCGCGCTGGTCGCGGCTGTGGTGGGTTTGACCGATAGAGGTCGTTGTATTTCGGTGGTCTATATTTTAACTTTTTTATTGCTGTGTGATACTGCTTGTCCTATATATTTACTGTCATTCCTTTCTTATACACCCATTGTGTATGCACACTTATATATTGATTATTCGATATGATGTATTGTTATGTTGTTGTTCTCGTAAGAGCAGCCCGGGTGTGGAACAGTAGAATATTAAAGAGAGAAGCTGGCGAGGTCCATTAGATCCTGTTGTTGTCGTTGTCTTTATTCGATAGATTAAGTCTCATAGTCGCTTAAGGCCGGCGATCGGACACTACATATTAGCCTTTAATGACATGTGGTCTACCCTCCACTCACCACCGTCTCCCAGTGCATTGCAATGATACCCAATGGATGGTATTAATTCCTTATTTTAAATGAATATGTAGTGATTTTCGGTTGGATTTCTTCACCACTAAATAAATATAGAACAAGGTATTTAACCTGCTGCAACGATATTTATTCAAGACAGCTGTTTGAGCACCAACCCTGTGTGACCAACCACTAATACATATAACTAGCAAATACCTGTGCTTCGCACAGGATTTGCTAGTGGGACAGTGGGGCCCAGATCTTCCCACTCTCCTTGTTCCCTCTCCAACCATCTTTCTCTTTCATGTTGTCTCTGTAAGTTAGTATCTGTATCAACATTCATACCTCAAATGGAACCCTGTTAAAATGTTTTTTGTCACTGTTGTATTGTTGTTGCCTCACATTCCCTCCACTTCCCCGCCCCTCTCCCACCCCCCTCCTTCCCCTCTCCCCCTCCCCTCTCCCTCTTTCCCCTCCCCCTTCCCCCTTCCCCTTCCCCTCCCCCTGCCCCCCTTCCCCTCCCCCTGCCCCTCCCTCGTGCCCCTCTCCCCCCGCCCCTCTCCCCCTCCCCTCCCCCCGCCCCATATACCTCAAATGGAACTCTGTTAAGATGTTTTTTTGCCTCCCATTGCCTCTCCCCCTGCCCCCACAATGGACATTTCTTGAGTTCCTTTTGGTGAAAATATGGTGAAATATATCAACTCCTGTCCCATAGTGAAGCAACAACTTGCCACGGTACCTGTCCATGACGTCATGCTTTGGGTGATCCAGAAACCTTGTGTAGGGGCACTTATAGGTTAATTTTCAGGCAGTGCTGGGGGCCCTGGATGGGGGGGGGGCTCGATATAAACCCATTTCTAACCCCTTTCCAACCCTAATTTGTTAATGAAATATAATGGAATGGTTTGGCACCATTTTTGGCAATGTGCATGTGAAATATAATGAAGATCTGGCCAGCCAGAGAAGATAGCCGTTTTAGGCTCCAAAACCTTATTTTAGTAATATAGAGATTAACAGGGTAAAAAAAAGTAAAACCAGCGATCCCAATGATAAACAGCACCGATTAAAGGAATTATATGACAAAGGTACATGTTGGTCATAAGAGCTAGAATATTATATAAGATCAAGGTTTTGATGTAAGGTACAGATTGACAACATATTAAGGAACAAGACAGGACAATATAACATGAGTTGGATAAAACATAACGTAAGAAGGAAAGGTTATGTAAGGGTTGTAATTTTGGACCAACCCAAGGCCTTACTGTGCACTGGCACAGTCCGGAGGAACTACACCAGTGGACAGCTTGGACTCCGAAACCAGGCATAACATACAATACCAACATGAGATCTATAAAACCACCACAAATACTTAATTCCAGATCGCAAAATTGCATCTATTTCGGTCTCTTTAGAAGCATAGTTATTAGATCCCGGTTAGATTGCCAGAAATTGATTTTTACAGATGGTGCTATGTGTGTGTGGAGTAGTAGTGTGCAACATAACCAAGCTACCCCCAAAAAGTTCCCCAGAACTAACAGATTTACCATGACAAAATCAAATCATGGTTCCCATAAACTAGATAACTCCTTCACATAGTAATTTTTTGATTCCATGTCAACAAAAATATTAAGTATAATATATTTGGTACATATACACCTAAGACTAATTCAACTATATGCTCAGACACATGGGATGCTACATGCCACCTGAGCTTGTCATAAACATCCCATTGCCCTTTTTACTAAGGATGGGGATTTTGAAATATCAACTTCAATTCAGTACAAGATTATAAAATATGTGCACCTAATAATATGATACTTGAGCTAGCATATGTTAATCAGATGATATCAATGAACAATACATTATTTTACGGATAAACCATGGGACCATAAGTGAATAATGGATTTATAGAATATAATTCCCCAAGACAAGGCCTTTAGGCCGTCGAGGGAATTATATTTTAAAATCCCTTATCAACGTTGAGGACCTTGGTTCATCTGTTTTAACACATGTTAATTAACCACAGACACACGCCAATTAACCACATCACAGGAGGCTCCATGGATGGTATAACTGAATCAACAGCTGGGTATGGTCACAGGGGAAGGCACTTCATTAGGTTGTTTCTGAGATTATAATATATCCATATTGCAATGCTACTCGCATGTTTAGCCAATTTGAAACTGACAATCGACTGGACCATTCTGCCCACCGTATCACACAGCCACATGCCTGATAAGCAAATCACTGGAGGCTCCATTGATGTTCTAATGAAATCAACAGGTGGCAAGCATTAGTGCCTGGGAGTTTTTTCTCCCTGATCCAGTCAATCCTCCATAAACTAACAATAATTCTCATCTGATGTCACCAGCAAGAAGTTTTTTATTTTTATACTATTTCCAAGGCAAGTGGTTTTCAATGCAAACAATGAATACAGAGTTAAAAAGTGAACAGAAGATTATTTTCTGAACATGGTGATTTATTTCCACCCAAATAATTTAATTTTCTGTTGTCATTTATGTAGGATCCAAGTAACTTGTTTATTTATAGTTAAAAGAAGCAAGCAAGATGGCGCCACTACGCGCAAGTGGGACCGTCAAACTGTAAAAACTAAATAGCGGATCTAACTATATATTTGGACATACCACCCATACAGATTTCGTTGATCTACTGTGCAAACCTATCTAGATCACTTCTATGCTATTCTTGAGACTCTGAGGATTGATTTATTGACTCTATTGGCGCATATTGGATTCTATTGTTGGTGCGCAATGTTCAAACCTACAACATCGCCCATTCCTGACAGAATCTACAATTTACGCGTCCTCAACAACCGGGGCAATCAACACATTTCTAGTCTCAAACCTAAGGTATCTGTACACTCAAAATCACACTTTGATTCCAATCCTGCTCTCCCCAAAATGCCTGTACATGAAGTACTCCCTTCTAATAACGGTGCAAATAATTCTGACTCTGACATTGCTAAATCCAACAAAGAAATTGACTCTATCGCCACTTTAATTGAAATCGACATGGCCTCAACTGAAACGATGGGATTGAAAACCCTAAAAACTAGAAAGTGCATGTTGCCCACATCAGAGTTAATGAAGCCACACAACGCCTTCCAGTCAGTTCTCGACTATGTTGAAGCATATACAAGAAATATATTGTATCCCTATACAGCTCCAATATTCTTTGGCACAATTACGGGAATGCACTTAGGATGGTACAATACCAAGATAGTAGGCTTTGACGACCCATGCCAACAACAACACAACAGCACTATTATCCAGATCAATCAGCTCATCGCAATGATGAATGCTTCTAATTTCCTGCAGACACCAAACTTACACGATTATATCGACCACAACGCCAGGAAGTGCAAGCTTTTTAGCTACCGGAAGCTCGCCAACGATGGCTGTCATTTGGAACAGAAGGGCCTAACATCCTGGGCCAAACATCTGGCAAAATCAATCCAACAGCTGCACCTACTGTAAACCGATGAGTGCCTGCACCTATATTTTGACTTAACCATGAAAAGGTAATGTTTCTATGAAACAACCTTACAAATGACCTTACCATATAATTTTTAATACTGTGACTAGTATGTGGCACTCATCCATTTAAAATCAGTTGTTATGTTTAAACCAAATCACTCTAGTTTATCTAAGTCCAGGCAGTTATGCAATGCCCTCGAATACACCATTAGTGTGAGCACAAGCCCTGGAAATGTTAAAAATGAATATGTAACGCTCGATGATCCTGTTTATTTTTGTTCCTTAAGAGGGTTTAAGCTTTTGTCACTCAATATTCGAAGTTTACTAAATAAAACAAGTGAACTATTGAATATGGCGTCTAGTACACTGGACGTGTTCATAGAGGTGTGAGAGCTTGGGTGCCTAGATACTGAGAAAATCAATACTATTGTAGGCAAAAATAGCGAACATTCAACAACATATCCACTGTGGACTACTGTGAATACTTGTGTGTGAACTTACCATCGGATTTATTGGATTTAACTAACATTTTAGTCGATGACCACCAATAAACCCCTATTATCGATCGGCGATGACACCAGTGTATCGGTGAACTCGCAAGCAATTCGACGACTCAATCGACAACTAAATTGGACACTTAGCGGGAATATGAGCTCAACAGCAAAGAAGGAAATCACAAGGAGATCATCTCGCAGTAAAGAAACCACACCAAAACCCACAAAAAATGCCAGTAAGTGATAAAAACATTTCATCTAGCCCTAGAACGCCAAGGTCAAGGACCATTGACTCAATGGACCATGTTGACTTACATAACACACCACCACTGATCACTATTACCAAGCTCACCGAACCTCCCTTTACTATAGACACACACACCAGTGCTTGTGCCCCAGAGCCCAAAGAAGCGCAAACACAAATACAAGAACACAATACATCCAGCCTTCAACTCATGCTCAATCGACATCTTGAACAGATGAAGACACAAAATGCCCAGACACTATCCAAATATCTCGAAGATTTAAAAAGCCATAATACCGAAGCAATGAAAAAACAAACTGAAAACATTACCATGCAAATCAAATCCATAGCTGACGACCTAGCAGCGTACAAACTCAAATACGACCAAGACCTAGGAGCCTTAAATGTAAGAGTGACCAATGCTGAAGCGAAAGTAGGTGAAGACAAGTTAATCCAACTGTCCAAGTCCAAGGTCCGAGGTCGAACCAGCTTTGAAACAAGACATTATTTTACAATTACCCCAACCACCACCACCACCGCAACAACCAATACAATCAGCTGATAATATTCCAAACAGCTTAAAGAATGATGTTGCTGCAATGACTGTAAGGCAAAAAGAATTGGAAAAACAACTGCATAACGCTGGGGTCGAAAGGCAAAAAATGCAAGAACAGCTTGACCAATCTAGGGATAAATATGATTTGCTCGACATGAAAACCCGCAAATTTAATCTTGTCCTTGACGGGAATCCCGAAGAAATCAACGAGGACTTGCCAGCTAAACTGATTAATATAATCGGCCCAACCATTAACAACTTTGACGATGAAGATCTGGACGTAGCCTATCGCCTAGGAAAGCCAAACCCCAAGAAAACGCGGCCTATCCTTATGTCCCTTCTTTATATATATATAATTGTTTTTTATTTCCATAAAAGTAGCAGTATACAGAAATAAGGCTGACACCCTCTGTGACACAGGTATTCCAGGCGGGCCAGTAACATATTTATAAAATTCATAGTACCTGTGATAAGTGTTACTTAAGAGTAACGATAACGGATGTTATTATGAATAACACATTTTACATAACACATACTGGGTGCTTTTAGTTTTAGTGTAGCATGAATAATTCATGGCATAGGCTTTATGTGCCGGTAGATGAGAAATAAAGACATAGCATAACGACATAGACATGGGTAAGTTACATAGCATATGGTAATGATGCATGAGAATAACAATCACAGACCATCTCAAAAGATGTCTAATACATAGTAGTACATAGTTTAATATAAAAGTTGCGACGCTCTAACAATTATTTTAGTCCGTCCCACACCTCCTGAAGGAAAACTGTCCTCAGGAAGGCACGGAAGGCTTTACGGTCTTTACATTGATGTGCTCTAGGTTCAAGATTGTTCCAGGCTTCGGGTATTCTAAAAATGATGGATTTCTTTATTTTATCTGTTCTAGGTGTAAGAGATTTTAGCATTCTTTTGCCCTGGTGGTTTCGTAGTTTAAAACTCTTAGTTTCAATGTATTCCCTCTTTAGACTCTGTAGGTACGCAAGATCTAACAGATGCGACTCACGTCATACGTGGAGGGGGGCTAATCTCAACTCTCGTTGTTGGGTGTCTACATTAGTATACTTATTGTGGTGCCGGCGAGAGTCAGGCTGGTTCTGACTCTGTCCGGTACCATGTTCCGGGGTTCCGGATGCTCTCCCATTTAGGCTCCGGACGAGAGGCCAGGGGCTGTAGTTCTATTATGTTCCGACAGAGGTCGTAATTACTTATTGATACGCATTTATAACTTATTTTTATGATTTGCTCTTATGCTGTTCTGTATGTCCTTATAAACACCTTTTACTATTGAGATGCTTGTCATTCATATATCTTACTGCCACAAGTTGTAAGGGTTGGCATAGGCTCTCCGAGCTCCAACCGCGGCAGGTGTGTTTGGTAATAAAGGACTTGGCTGGCGAGGACCGTTAGAACCTGGTTGTGTTGTTATTTGCACTAGTTCCATAGCCACTAGGGTACGGGGAAATAGCGAGACACTACAATTTGGTGCCGTGACCAGCGGTCCGCTAGTTGGCCAGGAGGGAAGAGACGCGCCTATCGGAGGGGGATCCTAGCGCTGGGACCCCCCAATGGCCGATAGGGTGGCCGCAGTTGCCGCAAGACCGGACTGGTTAGCTGAACATGTTCAGCTATTACAATTCGGGGACGATTTCAGGGTTGAACCGGAACGAGAATTGTCGCCTACTAGGGTGGATCCGGAGAATAATGCGCCTGGAAGCGAGGTTGGTGAGTTTAAGGGAAAGGATCAACGGACCGCGCTACGGCGCCCGGAGGAGAGGATAGGCAGACGACTGCCGGAAATGGTAGATTTAGGGACGGGAAGTGACTGGAGCATGTCGGAAGGTGGTCGGGCGTATCGTCCCGAAGCGCCACCGGATTTATTCCAGCCACAACCGGAACAGAAACGGAAGGTACAACAAATCGGACAGTTTCCCATTCTGGAACCAGCCCCACCTTTGCCGCCGCCCCCGAGAAGGGTGGAAAGACCTCAAGAAAGAAGGAAGGAGGGGAGGGAAGGAAATGCATGGGACTCTCCAGTGATTCCGGCTCGAGCCAGGTTGGAGGGTCACTCCCCGCTGGTGCCAGCTCCGGCCGGAAGGGCGTTGAACGAATCCGTGGCCTCTGAACCATGGGAACCGATGACCCCAGGTAATAGCCCGATGCGGCGGGTGGGCGTACGGAAACATAACCGTTACTTACCGGAACAGGGAGATGTGGCACAGGAGAATAGGATGCAGACGAAATTAAGTGAAGAATGGGAGATGGATCTGACAAGAGGGAACAATAGGCGGATGACCGTCGAGAAAATGGATGCTCTGCTGGGATTACAGCGGCGTCAAGCTGCGCGTATGGATGTAGATATCAGCGCCACTGCCAGGCGCGGGCGTGAAGCTCTGCGCGCGGCGGCGGCCACAGCTGAGGACCTAGCAAGGGCAAGAGACGAAGAGGAATTTTTGCGGAACCGGTTGTTAGTACAGGAGGATGAGATGACTAGGCTGCATAAGGAGTTGGATGCGGAGCGGACAAAAAGGGAGAGAGAACGCAGTGACGCTCAAGCTAGGGAAGATACGGTGAGGACCGATCTCCTGAGGCAATTCGGAAAGGCAAGAGCGGAGACTGCTCCTGAGTATGTGCAGAGCACACCTATGCGACCGAAGCCAGATGCCCTGTCGGACGCCTCCTACGTTAGGCTGATGCATGAGCTGCCGGAGTTTGGCCAAGCCAGGAGGGGGGGAACCCGGAATGTAGTAATTCGATCTCCGCCTCAAGTCCGGGAAAGGTCACGGGACCCGGAACTCCAAGAAGCCATTAATACGGCTAGGCTTATGTGCGGTGGCGAGGAGGACCATCAACCGGCGAAACAAGAGAAACGGGTCACGATAGTCGCGGACACGCCCATTCGAATGAACCGGCGTTCGATGGATCCGGCCGCAGACTACGAACCGGATGATGAACCGGAGGGCTTTGTGGTGCCAGAACACACTGAAGCCAAACCAATGCGGAACCCGAAGCCGCTAACCTTCCCTGAGTGGGATGGGAAGCAGGATTGGAGGGAATATCAAAAACGGACTGCGTCGGTATCAGCCGCAATGAATTGGGATCCGGAGACTTATAAGGTCCAGTTGTTGGCGGCGGTGGGTAGCCATATGCCGTTCGCATCGGGTCTAAAAGCAAGCAACTATACGGTACGGGAGTTATTGAAAATTATGGAAAATGATTACCGATCGGAGAAATCGGTGAATACCCGCCGAGACTCGTTGTTTGCACTAAAACAGACGCCGGGTCAGAGCCCCGCTAGCTTCGCAACATTGGTCTCTGAGAAAGCGCTCCATGCGTTTGGGAAATGGGATACAACGCTGCATGTGTTGGCGGTGCGGGTATTTCTGATTGGGTTAATAGATCCGGAAATGACCCGATATGTGGCCTTGCAGGAGCCAAAGAATGTGGTAACTGCAGGGGCTTGTGCGACACGATACCGGGATGTATGTGGGGGAGTTGGGATGGCTGCGAAGGTTATGTCCATCGGCGCCGCAGACATCCCCCTCTCCCATGGAAATGAACGGAAAGAGGAGCATGGTGCTGGCAAACCGTGTGGATCGCTAGGAGGTGACTCGGCTGAGCTGCAGGCGTTCCGGGCATGGCAGGGGAAGCCACGAACAGGCGAAGATAGGAAAACGGATAAGACAACTACTGGGGGGAAGGGAGAAGACAAATCCAATTTCCGGAGAGGCCCTCCACGAACAATACGTTGTTATTATTGTTTAGAGGAAGGCCATATGGTGGCCGATTGCCAACGGAAGGTTAAACACCTGAAGGCGTTGGATGAATATGTCCGGGAAAGTGAACGTCGGCAGCAGGAGAGGGGAAACAGCCCAGGGCCCTCTTAGACGGTGATAGGAGGAGCCCGGAGGAAAAGACACACACCGCGGAATGTCGAAGGACTGGGGTCCAGCCGGATCGGGAAGGGCAGGAGGTGTCCTCCGCTTGGCTAGGGGACGCCCGTGGAAGTAGCAAGGGGAGGAGGAACGACACAGATCGTCCAAGTACTGGTTCGGTGAAAGCCACGTGCTCCGTGATGACAGTGCGCATGGGAGCACCGGAACACGCTTGCTCCAGCGGACAGATACTGAAGGTAGAGTATCGGGGTTATACCTCCAAAGTGAGCAAGATAATGGTCTGTGATCTCCGGAATTTTGACATAAGGGTATCCGACCGGAACGGTCCGCTTCTGGCAGATCGGATGTACGCGGATGTACGACTGGTGAACGTGACCGGACAGTTCTTGGTAGATTGGGGGGCGCAGTGTACGCTGCTCAAAAAATGGGTCTATGAGAGCTTGACTGTAAAACCGTTTTTAACACCGTGCCGTGTGACGTGTTTCGCAGGCACCGGTCATCATTTGCAGACACATGGGTGTGTACGAATCGCTCTGGGAATGGGAGGCGTTTGGTACGCCATAAATTGTCTGGTAGTAAGCGGGTTAGGGGGAGAGGAAGCAGGTATACTGGGGATGGATTTTATCCATATACACCGGTGTAATTCCGATTGGTCCGGGAAGTTCACCCTAGAGGATGGTGAGCAGACGGTATGGTGCCGGACACTGCAAAGCGGGTCTCTTACAAGCAATAGGAGCGAGGGCATCTTTGTGGATGCATTTGCTCATGTCTGTAGCGGCATAGACCTGGTGACGGCAGCTGAAGATCTATTCTTCGAACCGGGCGAGTTGGAATTAGGGAAGTACGTGGTTGGGGACCACCTGTTGATTGCCGACCGACCGGGTGGGGCTGTGTCCCTGTACAACCCTACTGGATCTCCTCTCATTTTATGTCTGACTGCCGGGCAAACCTGGGAGGAGAATAGTTCTCCAATCGTGGACATGGACTTACTAGAGCCGGAGGTGCCGATGCCCCCGAGCGAAGTTTGCCCATTGGAAAGATTGGTAAGGGAATCAGACCTTGAAGTAGCGGTCCAGCGTTCTGATCTC
This sequence comes from Sthenelais limicola, assembly GCA_942159475.1. Classification (NCBI taxonomy): domain Eukaryota; kingdom Metazoa; phylum Annelida; class Polychaeta; order Phyllodocida; family Sigalionidae; genus Sthenelais; species Sthenelais limicola. The sequence continues at coordinate 161,521,978 of OW804094.1, read as the reverse complement.
CTGCAGCTATTACGGAATTATAAGGAGTGCTTCCGGTTGCCAGGCGAGATGTTGGGACAGACAACCAAGGTCCTACATAGCATCGATACTGGTGATGCGGTTCCGATTAAAACGGGGTATAGGCGTCTGCCTCATGCGAAGCGGGAATCGGCTGAAAGACAGATTAAGGAGATGCTTGAAAAGGGAGTGATAGAGCCCAGCATTAGCCCCTGGGGAGCGGGAATAGTGATTGTAGGAAAGAAAGATGGAACGGATCGGTTTTGTTCCGATTACCGTCCGCTGAATTCAGTCACGAAAAAGGATTCCTTTCCGCTTCCCCGGATCGATGAATGTTTGGAAGCGTTGGGAGGAAATAAATGGTTTATTGCGTTGGACTTGGAGAGTGGGTACTGGCAAATAGCCCTGGATGAGCAAAGCAAGGAAAAAACAGCTTTTGTCTCTACCCTGGGGTTGTTCCAGTATCGCGTTATGCCTTTCGGGTTGTGCAACGCTCCGGCCACGTTCGAAAGAATGATGGAGCAGATGCTCCAGGGGCTGCGTTGGAAGTGCTGCTTGGTTTACCTGGACGACGTAATTATCTTCGGACCAACGTTTGAGAAGACCATGGGAAATTTGGAATTGGTTCTTAGCCGCCTCCGGGATTACGGTCTGAAGTTGAAGCCTAAGAAATGCGAGTTGTTTAAGTCACAGGTTCAATACCTGGGCCGGATTGTGTCCGAGGCCGGGGTGCGTCCGGACCCGGAAAAGATAAGAAAAGTACAGTCTTGGCCGACACCGCGGACGGTCAAGGAGGTGCGGCAGTTTTTAGGGTTTGCATCATATTACCGCGAATTCATGCCGGACTTTGCGGAGGTAGCGGAACCGATCCAGAATTTAGTGGTCGGAGGGGATCAGAGGAGCAGCCGGACGGTTGTCTTTGATGAGGTGTGCAGGGCCGCGTTTGATCGGTTGAAAGACTTGTTGACTAGGGCACCAGTACTGGGATACCCTCAACCGGTCGGCACCATTATTTTAGACACGGATGCCAGTGGATTCGGTATGGCTGGGGTATTATCTCAACTACAAAGCGGTAAGGAGGTGGTTCTGAGTTACGCTAGCAATACTCTAACCCGGCCGCAACGGAACTACTGCGCAACCAAAAGGGAATTGTTGGCGGTGCTGACCTATTTATGCAAGTTTCAGCATTATATAATCGGACAAGCGGACTTTACGTTGCGGACGGACCATGCGTCCCTCAGGTGGCTAATGCATTTTAAGGATCCCACTAACATGCTGGCTCGGTGGTTGACCACCTTGCAGCATTATGGGATCCAGGAATCGCAGGTGGTGCACCGGCCAGGGAAACGACATATCAACGCGGATGCGTTGTCGCGTTTACCTGTAAGGAAATGCCCTAGGGAGGACTGCCCGGACTGCGGGGTCCACGATGCTGTCATGGCTGAGTTGACAATGGAGTATCAGCTGTTCTCCAGTCTAACAGGGGATCGGCTACGGGTGGCCCAGGAGACGGACGATGTGCTTACAAGAGTCATAGGGATAGTCCAGAGGGGAGACCCTTGCCCGGACGCCGTGGCTCTGCGAGCGGAGGGGAATGAGTCTGTTTTTACATGAAATTACTCTCTTCTCTGAAGGTGACGGATGGGTTACTAAGTATGGACTGGGAAAGCGAGAATGGAGTGATATACGAACGAGTGGCAGTCCCTGCTGGTTTGCGTCATGAGCTGTTCCTGACTTTGCATGGAACGAAACTCGCGGCCCACTTCGGGGAATTCAAAACGTATCAAGCTGCGTTACAGAAGTTTATATGGCCCCGGATGCGCGGCGATATCTCCGACTGGGTGCGGGGCTGTGATGTGTGTGCCTCGTGCAAAAGCCGAGAGGGGAGGGGCATTGCTCCATTAAAGAAGGAAATACATGGCGTGCGTTGGAGCCGTGTAGCGCTGGATATAATCGGACCATTCAGAAAGACTCCGAGAGGGAATGTTTGCGTAATGGTAGTGACGGACTATTTTTCAAAATGGGCCGAGGCCTATCCACTCCCGGACCATACGGCGGTTACTTGTGCAATGGCGCTCTTCACGGAGTGGATCCTACGTTATGGGCCACCGATCTCTTTGCAAACGGACGGTGCCCCTGAGTTCCGGTCGGCGCTGTTAAAGAATCTTTTAGAAATGTTAGAAATCGAGAAACTAATGACCTTGCCGTACAGACCGCAGTCAAACGGGCAGGTAGAACGGTTTAACAGGGTTTTGGTGGAGCAACTCTCATGTCTAACGGAGTACGAAGATATTAACTGGGATCTACTGGTGCCATGTATCGCGCATGCATACCGGGGGGCCGTGCACAAGAGTACTCATTGTACGCCCAATATGGTAGTGTTTGGAACGGAAGTGACTGTTCCGGCGGACATCATCTACGGAACGATGGATGGGGAAGTGGATTTTCCATGCCCTACGGTATTCGTGGAAGAGATCCGTAGTCTCTTGTCTAAAGGACATCGCTTTGTGAGGGAAAGGCTGGGGTGTGCAGCCGTGTATCAGAAACGGTACTTTGACCGGAGGGCTCGCCCGAAGGTTTTTAAGGAAGGAGACGTGGTATGGAGATATTCCACTCCTCTGGCACAGAAGAAGTACGGTCCCAAATGGGACGGGCCTTTCGAAGTGCTAAGAAGGGTGCAGGGATCCACTTATGAGCTAAGGACAATGGCTGGTATACTCAGATGGAATGGGAACCTGTTAAAGCTAGCATTTGATTCAAAAGGGCAGCCGCTGCAGGTGGTAAATCTGCACCGGGCGGAGGAGTATCAAAAGCAGCAGATGGCCGGGCACGAAATATTGAGGGAGGACGGAAGGGGTAAAACTGTCCCAGGGAAAGATGCCCCTATGGTGAAGCCCGGCCCTGTAATAGTAAAACATACAAAGAGGCGCGGAAGGCCCCCGAAATCGGTTAAGAAGGATCTTGCCCAACCGCTAGCAGATCCTGATGAATCAGCGGGGAGCCTGACATCGGACAGTGATTCTGAGTGTACCCCGGACGCTGCGGAACAGGGTGGTGACTTGCGGATGGACACGGTAATGGATAGAATATCGAAATCCGGATACCTGGCGGGGCGCCCACGTCGGCAGGTACAACCCCCGGATAGATATGGCTATGCTTAAGGAGAACAGGAAAGAAAAAATGACACAACGAGAAGTACTAAGAATCGGACGTTCCGGGCACGGGCTCCAAAAGGGAGTAGGGAACGGCTCGATAAGGGTTGAAGTGGATAACCTACCACTGTGCGAGGAAAGATCAGGCTGAGAGGTGATCCGGGGAGGGAGTTGGCCGAAGAAACATATATTCCTGGATGGTGGAGCCAAAAGGGTGGAAACTAAGGAATAATCCCAAGTCCGGGTGGCTCAGCTGGTCACATGGAAGAAGGAGGAAAACGCCCAGCTCGGGGACGTTACTAGTGTCACGTAGGCAGGTAGGGTATACCCTAATTGAGCAATTGGGGACCTAGGTATTGAGGTGACGCGACGGGGCGTGAAACCGCTCGGAGACAGCTAAAAATAGATTGGTGGAGACTGGTGATTGGCTAAGGCGCGAGGGCAGGGTCACGTGACCAGGGGAGGAGCGGATGTGTGGCAGAAGCGTCTCAGAACTCACACCACGCGGTTGTGTGTCCTGCCGAGCTAGACTTTGAGCGAAACTTTTTGTGAGAGAAGCCTTGAGTTGTGAGAGTTGGAGATTGGCGTTGACCTGTAGACACTAACTGGATTGACTTACTCATTGTGCGTGAGCCTATGAGTAAGGAGGAGAAGATGGAGACTGGGGATGGGGCAGTAGCCCCTGAACCGAACAAGGAGGAAACCGGTGGAGACCAGGAGGGAGCCGTGGGCGAGGCAAAAGCCCCACCTGAGTTGAAACTGGTATTGAAGAAGAGAAAGAAACGGAGTACCACTAAGGCTAAGGACAAGGAGGAAGACATGGAATACGAGCAGGCGGAGGACCAAGGAAGTCCGGCCAAGGTGGTTAAATCCTCAGCCGGAGCTAGGCCTAAGGTTGGTGTTGGAAGTGGGTCATCGGTTGGGATGGACCGCTCCCGGTCGTGGGGCCGTGAAACAAACCCTCGCCGGAGATACGACCGGAGCACTAGCTCTAGTGCCACAGCGGAGACACTGGCTGATGTGCACGAGCAACACAAACGGACTCGGTATCATGGAAGGCAGAAAATGTTTGAGGACCCCAACATTGGAATCCGGAGTACCACCCGGTGGCGGGACAAGGACATAGTGGAGGGTGTCCGGCTGAAAATGAACATGTTGGCCCCCATGGAACCAAAAGCCGGTGACGAGATTACGAGGGCTGAGGAATCGGAGGATGAGGATGAGGCTTTGGGAGAGTTTACGGCGGAACGACCCCTTATGGCTCAGTATGAACGGTTGTTTCATTTTTTGAAAGGCAGGACGGGCAGGGAAGCTAATCCGCATATGGTGCTGCCCGTGAACCTGAAAAAGAAACTGGATGGTGCTCCTAAGATCTGGCAGGAGGGAAATCGGTGCCCTTTTACATACTGCCGGTTGATTAGTGATGACTGGAACCCGGGAGGCATTAGGTGCTTTGCAACGAGGGAGAGGTTTTTCAGGCACATGTGTGAGGAACACTGTCCATCGGTGCAGGTGTATACGTGCCCGCACCCGATCTCGTGCCTGGTAAAACTGGACCGCAAGTCTGACATGATTCGGCATCTAAAGGTGGCTCATAGGAATGGGGAACCGTTGGCAAAGTCACTGGTGGCCGGATTTAAGTGTTTGACTAAGGAAATACCCAACTATGGGTACCAGCGGTTCACCCGGATGGGGCAAAATGAATGGGAACAGATAGTGGCTTTGGAGTCCGGAGCAGCGCAACCCCGCTTCAAAAGGATGGTGCGGTGTCCGCCAGCTCCGGCCCCAGAGAGGAATGCATGGGGGAGAGCAGGACCTGTGCTTGCCCCACCCCCTCCCCTCGCACCTATACCAGCACCACGGAGGATTCCGGCCGCTGCTGCCTTTGGTAGTGCACAGCAGATGGAGACAGCTGCTAAACTGTCAGCTGCTGTGGCCCCGCGGGAGGTAGTCGCGGCAACGGTGGAGCCTCTGCAGGAGCAGGAGCCAGTGGCCGACCCGGCGGAAAATAATCCGGAGGCAAACATAGGCCAGGGTGCACATGGGTTACCCCCGGAGCAGGAAGTAACCCGTGCACTGGATATGATCGATGGCGCTATGAAACAGGGGATACAGAATACGGAACAAGCAGTGATTGTGGCAATGGACGCTGTACGGAACAACGTGGGTGCAGCTCTCATGTTGTTCGGTGATCTCGGGTATGTACGAGATACAGCGGCTCGGGTGCCTGGACTGGAGGCCCGGGTCAATGAACTGGAAAACCAACTGGAGTTCTTCCAGCAAAAGGATAGGGCGAATCGGGACCTAATCCTGGGCTTGGAGTTTAAGTTACACCAGGCCAGGAACGGGGCTCCGTCGCCGAAAAGGAAGCGGTCTGACCAGAGGGAGGAGGAGGAGTCGGACACCAGGAGAAAGGAGGTGGAGAGACAGAGGGCGAATCTGGACTGTATGAAAGAGGAGATCTGCCAAACGATTAAGGCTGCGTTTGAGACGGCAATAGTGCCCAGGCAACAGATGGTGATGCCGCCGGGGATATACCCCACTCCGGGCCGGACACCTACTGCGGAGGCCTGGGGGCCATCTCTTATGGAGGGGCCTCCGGGATTGCTCTCGCCACTGGGAGGACAGGGGGCAGACCGGAATCCCCCCCGACCTAGGAGAAGTTACCTGGATGATAGTGGTCTGGAGATGCAACCAGAGCCTGTGATGCCAACAAAACCGTTGACACCGGTACGTGTTAGGGAAAGGGAAGCAAAACAGGAGAAAAAGGAAGCCCCTGTGGAGCAAATGGATACGGCAGCGGTGAGGCCGGTTTATGAACCCGTCTCCCTACCGGGTAGCCCAACCCCGGAGCAGCACATGAGGACTCTAGTACTGAGAAGTCCGGTGCCTAGGCGTCCGGTGGCAGCCGGGGTGGTGGGTGTGACACCAGTGACACCGAGAACGGCCGCCAAAAGGACAGTGGAGCTCAGGCAGAGGTGGGAGAATTCCCCTCTGGCGGCTCTTGGAGTGGTTCCGTGCTCTGTGGACCTAGGTGCCCGGTTGGATGAACAGAAGGATTTGTTGGAAGAGGCAAAGGATGTCCCGTTGCCAGACGACGGGGACATCGACCTGGATTTTGCGTTTGTGGACTTAACGAACACAGACGCAGACGCAGAGGACCCACCGGACCCCGCGAATGTAATGGTGCCATCCATTTCAAAGGCAGAGGAAGACCGGTTGTTGAAAACAGGAAACTTGAGCGATGATGAGGTGGGAGACTTCTAGGCGGAGTGCCCGGTAAGAGAAGTAAATAAAAACTGATAGTGCAATGGAAGTATACGACTGGTTTGAATGAAACCAGTTTTGTGTGACTGCAGCGTGGGAGCGTCAGTATCCCAGCGACTGACTACGCCGATTGACGACCCGGACGGAGGCAGATCTGGAGAAGCCTCGCCAGCCGTGGGAAAGGAGGAAGTTCCTTCTTCCTTATGTTTTATGTACAAGAAAATGCTGTTTGGTGCGGCTATTATGATTTTTTTTACCTCTTCAAAAAGTTGGACTTACCTCTTCAAAAAGTTGGACTTACCTCTTCAAAAAGTTGGACTTACCTCTTCAAAAAGTTGGACTTACCTCTTCAAAAAGTTGGACTTACCTCTTCAAAAAGTTGGACTTACCTCTTCAAAAAGTTGGACTTACCTCTTCAAAAAGTTGGACTTACCTCTTCAAAAAGTTGGACTTACCTCTTCAAAAAGTTGGACTTACCTCTTCAAAAAGTTGGACTTACCTCTTCAAAAAGTTGGACTTACCTCTTCAAAAGTGGGACTAATATCTTCAAAAACTGGATTTACCACTGTAAGAAGTAAGCTTGTTATACTGTGTTTTTCACAAACAATACATTCCAAGAGTGGGTTTTAAGAGGAACAAAATGACTTGGTGAACAATATAACTAGTGCCTGGACTAATATTGGACACTTGGGATCATACCTCTAGTCTGTGATAGTGCCAGTATCGAACTGTGTGTTCCGGACCAAGAATATTTACTAGTTAAAACCAAGAACATTTCTACAGGTATTGATGCTGGTCAGATGAGTTGTATTATTTGATCATTATTGCATTGAACATGTATTTCCATTGTTCCTACTTTTTCCTTCATTATTCCAACTTTTGTTGCTGAAACCAATATGTTTTAGGCAACCTTATGGTCCAGTCGCTTTGGGTCTGGTACGGTTGCCAACCTCCAAAAATAAAGAGGGAGGGGGGCATTGTGGTGCCGGCGAGAGTCAGGCTGGTTCTGACTCTGTCCGGTACCATGTTCCGGGGTTCCGGATGCTCTCCCATTTAGGCTCCGGACGAGAGGCCAGGGGCTGTAGTTCTATTATGTTCCGACAGAGGTCGTAATTACTTATTGATACGCATTTATAACTTATTTTTATGATTTGCTCTTATGCTGTTCTGTATGTCCTTATAAACACCTTTTACTATTGAGATGCTTGTCATTCATATATCTTACTGCCACAAGTTGTAAGGGTTGGCATAGGCTCTCCGAGCTCCAACCGCGGCAGGTGTGTTTGGTAATAAAGGACTTGGCTGGCGAGGACCGTTAGAACCTGGTTGTGTTGTTATTTGCACTAGTTCCATAGCCACTAGGGTACGGGGAAATAGCGAGACACTACACTTATTATACTTAAATACAGTATCACGAGATATATTCTATATTTTTCTTTCAATTGCGATGAAAGACAAGATCCACTGCAGAGCTCCTGACATAAAACAGCAATCTAGACAAACAAAGCTATGGATCAACAGGGATGTACCAGAAAGATTACAGCGTCAGAATACCACCATCAGAAAGTGCGCCAAGGCGCTAGAAGCTCTGGATGCCGGCCACGCCCCCACCACGCGGTTGACCTCGTTAGTTTACTTAGGTAAACAGTACGGGGTCAATGACCTAGAATCACTACCAAGCGGAGCTAGGCCCTCAGATTCGAAACTAACAGTGTTCCCAGCGGCTAAAGGTATAGGGTCCAAGGCAAACTGACATATCTTTCCAATTTTTACCATCGTAAATTTTGGTATAACAATGTCGAGTATAATTCTGTCGAGCAGGCTTTCCAACATACTAAAGCCGCATCTAACAACACGCCGAAAAATGCGAAACTAGCTGATGACATTATGCGACTGACTAATCCCTACGACATAAAACGTATCTCGAGCGACATCATCCCCGATAACAATTGGCAAAAAGGTGATAGCGTTTTGCTTAAAGAGATTGCAGGATGCAAATTTCACCAGCACGAGGACTTGAAATCCAAATTAGTCAATTCACCGTACGAGAATTATTATGAAATGACTGCCGACCGCACCTGGGGCACCGGCTTTAGACTCAACGACCAAACGTATGACCCACTAACTAGCAAAGCCGGTAAAAACCAGTTTCGGGAAATTCTCTCTGAGCTGAAACAACACTTTGCAAAACTATAAACTGTATGTTATCTAATTGCAGATTCTACCACTGACTTTGCACGCTCAATAACCGAAAGCTTATCGTCATCAAAATGCCTCCACGTCCGATAATGATTGTTGGCGACTCAAGAGTGCGCGAGCTCGCACCATATCTGCAACCCCACCTGACCTATCAGCAATATAATAGGACAGTGTTATGTAACATTACGTAACATTGTGTAACCTCATTATATTTATATTATTATTAATTATCACCTATTATCACATTACTTTAAATCGCTAATTATACTTAACTAGCTAGGACTGCGCAAGTCTACTTATACATGCTAGGCCATGGATATTACGTAAGGGCTCCGCCCACTCATTATTATGCATGTACCCTCCTGGAGGAGCCTGTATCTTAGTTACCATTAAATCAGTTGCTTAGCTCTTCTCACGAAGACCACACGTTCGTTAGACTTCTTCCATTAGACCATTACACTGGCGGACAACCCGCTCGATCTTGGACATAGAGATTTTTTTTTTCTCACAAAAAGCGAGTTCATTTGCAATTTGAAGCATGTTTTTGAGCGATGGAAGAGGCTGCGAATACGCCTGAGTTGGCTTTGTTCGACAAGATTAAACGTTCCGTTGAGCGTTTAGCAGCGTTACCGCAAGCAATAGTAACGAGAGGACAGAGACGAGAGAATAGAGGCAAGATCTTGAACCAGCAGCCGAGGCAATTGGACTTTGTTGAAGACCCATACGAGGTGCCTCAGGACATGGAAAATGTCCCAGATGTGAATGCAAGATTAAACCCAGGAGCAATTCCATTACCTCCACCACCAGTTCGTCAAAATCAACAGGAGGAGGTAGTGAACAACGATATAAATGTGGACTTAATTGACGAAATTATTAACAGAAATGTACAGCAGTTGGCTGGAAACAATATTGGGCATGAGGAACACATAGAGGACGTGTCAGACGAGGAGGAGCAGCTCGTTGGAGATGAGCAAGACCAGCACGAAGGACTTGACCTTAACTTAGAGGGAGAGCAGGAGCCTGAACCAGCTGTGGAAGCAGCTAATCCAGTGGAAAATCAACAGGAGGAGTTGCAGGAAAATCAGCCTCAGGTCGGTTTGAATGTTGATAATAATATTGAAAGAAATGTTGTGGAAGGAAACCAGATTGGTGAAAGGGACATAAATAATCACAGAGAGAGAGGATTAACTCCTAAGGAGCCAACACCTCCTTCTCCGAGGATTAACCCAGCTAATCAGGTAAACCAAGCAGATCAAGCTAATCAAGGGCCTTATTACCCATTCGAGACCCCTGGTTTAAACGACAACTTTCAAACCCCTTTACAAACCCCTGCAAAACCAACTTTGAATCAGCTTATACAACAGACACAGAGGCCTATTCTGAAGAATTTCCCACAGGCCCCAGTGTTTAACGTGAATGGTCCAAGACCCCCTGTGATAACCCCCCATCACGTACAGCAACAAATCCCACTTAGACCTGATCCATATCAAAACTGGTGGGATATGGCGAATAGACAGGGAGGTTTGCCTTCTCCCAGGCACGTGCAGGATGATGGAAATGCTGGTATTAATGAACAGTTCTATACCCCCTACCAGTATGTTCCACCTCAAGGACAATATCATCAATACGGTGAAAATGTGGCACAACAAGGACAAAACTTTGTGCAACAACAAGCACAGAATGCAGTGCCACAACAGCCTCAAAATATTGTGAATCAGCCACAGCAAAACCAAGTCCCAGATCCCAACGTTAATGTGAATCAAGCTCCCCAGCCAAGAAACATTGATCAGGGGATCCAAAGAGGACGACAAAGACAGGGAAGGGGTAGGAATACACCCCCTCACAGACAGGTGCCTAGGCAGAATTATCCTAGGAATCAAACCCCAAATAGACAGCAACAGAATTTTCAATTGCCAAACGTACAACAAGGGATGTACAGGCCACCACCCCCACCCTATGGTCAACATCTCTACGATTTGGTGGATGAAATAAAGCAGATGAGATTAGATCAGACTGCTTTTCTGGATGTGTCCTTAAGAAGGCAAGCAGAGGCTACTGGCCTCACTTCGACAGCAGCATTGTCCAAACAATACAGAAAACCCCCCTTGGTTTTCGACAAGCCCACAGCTATGAGACCTGTGAATGAATTCTTCGATGAATTTGAGGCATTTACAGTGCCTATTCGCGAGGATAACCAGCTTATGGTTACCACTCTGGTCCAATACTTGTCGGGGAGGGCTAAAACCTTCTACAACCAAATAGTTGGTGTATATGGCGACACATTGCCATATAATCGCATTAAAACCGATTTTATTGCTAAATTCAGTGAGCTTCCTTTAGCTGAGGTATTAAGGGATTATTCCCACAGAAAGCAGGGCAGGCACGAGAAGGTGATAGATTATGACAACGATATGTTAACCTTACTCTCCAAGGCAAATGTTCCCTTACATGTACAGATCAGATTCTATGTTACAAATCTGAGACCAGAATTGGCTGGAAGAGTGGCTTCTGAGTTTCCAACCACCTTAGATCAAGCCTAAAAAATAGCAGCCAAACATGAGGGGATGATAGCCTCAGACAGAGCCCCTAGCCACATGCCTATGGAGGAGGCAATACACATGATGTATTCGAAGAAAGAAAAGAATTATACAAAGAAATACAGCGAGGATAGTGATCGTAAAAGAGAGCAATATCACAGATCTCGAGCTGATAAGTATAGAGAGGCTAGAAAGGCTCAGGAAAAGAAGGGAGAAAAGCCTCAGAAATACAGATCAAAGCACAAGAACTATGATAGCTCTGACTACTACGATAGCAGCAGAGAAAGGTCATCCAGTCGCCACAGCAATTTTAGCAACAGAAGCTCCAGCAGGGAGAAAAGTGGTGATGAGAATAAGTATTACAAAAAGGACAAAAAGCATTTTAGAAGCAATAGCAAAGATAAATCGGTGTCCTTCAACAAGGACAAGAATCATAGATCTAAATCGCCAAAGGGAGGTGAAAACAAATGGAGAGATGTCACCCCCCACAGATCATCCTCCAAAGAGAGTGATGATTTAAACGAATAGGCTGTGTCTGGGAGGGCGACCGACACAGCATAAATGAAATTGTTGACGAAATAGGCAAGCCAATGGACATTCCCAAGGAACAAGAGTGTGTTTCTCCCAGTACATCGGTAGCAGAAAAAGACAGAATATCCAGAATTAGAATAGGCAAGTTTGCTGGTACAAAGAAAAACATTATTTCTTCCACCAACACAGAAAAGGACGACGACAATTGCCAAGCAGTGCTGAAGCTGAGGAAAGCCAAACATAAAGGTGAGAAAGTTTCGGTCACTGCTCCAATTGATAAAGGTTGCATAGAAATCGAGGTAAAAGATTTGAATATGCCAGTTCTTGTTGATACAGGTGCCACTATTTCTTGTGTTAGTTCTGCATTTTTCAGGAAAATCCGAAGTAAAATACCCAATGGGAAGGTTTTACGCTGTAATATTAAAATATTTGTTGCAGATGGAGGAGCACATCATTGTTATAAGAAAATCGAGTTAAATTTCATGATAGAAGGCCAACAATTCACTCATAGATTTATCGTTCTTCCTGCGTTAACCAGAAGCATGATACTGGGAGTTGATTTTTTACGAAAGTTTAGAGCAAAGATTAGCTTCAAATCAGGACAAAAACAACAGGTGTTCCCTATCAGAGCTGCACGTAGGTTTGTGATAGCTCCAGGGACTGAATACACCACTGTCGCGGCAATCACTTCTTATGAAGATATGTTAAATTCAATAGGAGTGACTGAGAATTTGCAGCGACAGAGGCCAGTTTCTTTCCTTGTTAAACATGCTTTAGTCAAACCATTTGGAGAAAATAAAGTGCCTATAACCATTTTTAATGCCTCCAAGGCAGCCACAACTATTGAGAGAGGAACAATTCTGGGTATATATACGTTGGCTCACGAGGACGAGTTTTATTCCCCCAAAGAGGTGGAAAATTTGAATGAATTGGTCGCACAATCGAGTGAAAACAATGATAAGGTAGTTGATTTTCAGATCGGCGAGGACTTGAATCCTGAACAGAAAAAGGAGCTACTGAGTCTATTGCATGATCATGAAAATTCTTTTGTCGGTAAGGATAAAAAACTAGGGTTGACTACAGAGTACGAACATGGCATTGATTTAAAACCAGATTTTAGTCCCACAATGAGACAGCCATACCGAATGAACCCAGTCATGACCAAGGTTATGGCTGGAATTCTGAAGGATCAGGTAAAGCAAAATTTAATCGAAAAATGTGTGGATCCTGTAGAATTTAGTTCACCTTGTTTTTTGGTACAAAAACCAATGACAACAGACGGTAAAAGAGCCTGGCGTCTTGTGATTGACTATAGGCAAATAAATCGCTCTGTAAAGGACGAAATAAGACCTTTTCCACGCGCCGACGACACTATCGAAGCTGTGGGGCAAACACAAGGTCGATTTTTCTCTCGCTTAGATGCATTTGCTGGTTTCCATCAGGTGGGTTTAAGGGAAGAAAATCGATTTATTACAGCATTTAATACGCCTCTAGGAGTATATAGATATAAAGTTATGCCAATGGGACTTAAGACTTCTCCAAAAGCATTTCATTCTCTGATAGAACATGTATTGAGAGCAGTCCCAAATGCATTCTATTACGTAGATGATGTGGTGATCGCATCACCTACATGGGATTCTCACGTGCAGGATATCAAGAATGTATTCACAGCTTTTGATAAGGCAAATATCAAATTTAAAAAGGAAAAGTGTTCCTTTGGTCTCAGTAGAGTCCCCTTTTTAGGATTCATTGTCGACAAGGATGGGATACATCCTGACCCAGCAAAACTAGACGCTTTGCGATCGTTTCCAACCCCAAAATCAGTGAAACAAGTACGTTCGTTTGCTGGGCTGGCTAATTATTATAGGGTATTTATTCCTAATTTTAGTCAGATAATGAAGCCCCTATATATGCTGACCAAGGCAAAGGTTAAATTTGTATGGACGTCTGCGGCAGAGAGTGCTTTTAATAAAATTCGAAACGCAATTCTGGAGGATGCAGTTTTGGTATATCCAGACTATTCAAAAGAATTTATTTTAGCTTCAGATGCCTCTAACCAAAGTTTAGGGGCCTGCATTTCTCAAGCTGATATTAATGGGAATTTGAGACCAATTGCCTTTGCTGGGAGAGGGTTAACCCCAGCTGAGCAAAAATACAGTGCCACAGAAAAAGAATTGGCAGGCATCCGATTCGCCCTAGGAAAGTTTAGACATTATGTTATGTCTAAGCATTTCACAATTCTTACCGATCATGCAGCCCTTACTGCAATTAACACTAAAAAGGATCTAACTGGTAGAATGTTTAGATGGCTAGATTTCTTTGGACAGTTTGATTTTTCGGTCAAATACATCAAGGGAAAATTGAACATCATCCCAGATGTTTTATCGAGAAGGATATATGATCCAAATATACCAGCAGTCCCACATGTGGAGATGAAGAAATCAGTCACATTCAATCCCATCCAAGCCACTAAACACTATAAACAGGAGGATCCTTGCGAAAATAACCCCATCATGCTCTACAAGAGCAGAAAAATACTTAAGACATCAGGACAGGTGCAGGAATTAGATAATGAAGATTCACAAATTCCTGAGTTTCCAGACCTTCCAGGAAAATTGCATAACGATGAGCCAGCGATAAACACTGTAGAGGAAATCCTAATTGCTCCAGTGGAAACGAGAGCTCAAAATCGTGCAAAGCAATTAGGGAATGTTGATACAAGACCCTCGACTAGCAAGCCAGATGGGATTAGTAGGGATAAAGTGTCTACCCCAGCTTGTGTATCTAAGGGAAGCGGCATTCAGAAGGCTAGGAAAACAAAGGCAAGACCTGTAATCAGACCAGGAAAATACGCTTCCAGGAACAGGATAAATACCCCAAATCCTGGAGATGGAATGGCGAATAAACATACGATTGAGTTGCCATTTGATAAGCTGAAATTACAGCTGGCGCAGGGGGATGATTTGTTTTGTAAACTAATGTCAGGTTACATTGAAGGAAAACAATTGCCCAAGAATCATGAGTTGACTAGGTTAATTCTGACCACACACGATATGTTTTTCATTCAGGATAACATACTCTGCAGATTACCTAAGAGGACTAAGATAGCTCAGATGGCAAATTCCTTTCAAGTGGTAATTCCACAGACATTACAGGCCCCCTTGATCAATTATGTACATGGTAATTCAATTAATGCACATGTTGGCTATGCAAAGACACTCTCTTTACTCCAGGCCCGATTCTTCTGGAATTCGATGGCTAGAGATACGAAAGACCATATTACATCATGCCATGAGTGTCTTCAATCTAAAAGTGTAAAGCATCCAAATAAGCTCCCCATGAAGATCAGAGAAACAACTTTCACACCTTTTTCAACTTTGATGATAGATGCAATGGGCCCTCTACCTAGAACACAGAGGAATAATTGTTACATCCAGGTAGTGACTGATCATTTTTCAAAGTTTTGCTTTATATGGCCGACACCAGCTATTACAGCAGAAAGGGTGGCAGCTGAATTCCATAAATATGTAATAGCATACGTCGTTGTCCCTAAGATCTTGAGGAGCGATAATGGCAGCTGTTACATAGGAGAAACTTTTAGAGAAAAATGCAAAGCTTGGGGAATGAAACAAGTGCATGGTTCGCCATATTTAAGTCGATCACAGGGAGAGGTAGAACGCCAAAATCAGTCGATTATTGGTTGTTTAAGGACGATGGTGAATGAAAATCAGACGAATTGGGATTTATTTTTACCTAATATTCAATTTGCTCTGAACGCTTCAGATCATTACTCCATCTCCTTGCATTCGGCAAAAACCCAATCATTCCCTCAGAGGCTCAACTGCAAGATGACATAGCCCACACTCAGCCAGTAATAGATCAATTATTACAAATAATGAAAACAAAGGCTGAAGCGGCTGAAATTGCAAATAAAAGCAGAAGAGAGAGGGAAAGAAAAATGAAAGAGAAGCATGATACGAAGGCCAAACCCCACACATTAGACGTTGGATCTATAGTCTATGCTAAAGTACATCGTTTGCTAAGGCAAAATACAGCAAAGAAATTGCAGCAACAATTTGCTGGACCATTCGTTGTGTGTGGGTTCCCATCCCCATATACTGTGAAAATCAGGAATTTGGAGACTGGGGTAGAGGTAAAAAGGCCAGTACATGTACAATTTATAAAGAAATCCAGTGCGATTGATAATAAGCTTATCAAAATACTAGAGACAGCAAATAAATAGTAAAATAATTCTGGTCGACAGGATATATCTTAGAGTAAAATACAAGGATCCGGGGTCCCTGTGGGTTGAACAGATGGTATCTATTTTGAGTCAGATAGGCGGCATTATTATGCAAGTCCAGTAGGATGGGACGATGCAATCGTATTATGTAAATGATGCTGAGTGATGGTGGCACGACAGCTCCTAGTATACGCCCCCCTTGCTATATATGGTGTGGAATGTCTTCCTCAGGAAGAGCAATTCCAGGGTCCTAAGCAGCTATTGGTCAAGATTATTCATGGCTTGAGGCGGACACTACTATATGACCAGCCGAATTCAAGTTCTTCCTTAGCAGTGACCAAAACCATCTGGGAGAGTTGAGCTGATCGTTTTATTTTTCACTGATAGTGAGCTGCTTCACAATAGGCACAACGATTCATCACCATGTTTCGTCTTGTAATCTGGTAAGTGTCGTTTTGAGACTTGATTTATGATTGCTCTGATGTTTATACTTATGTGGACACCCATCAATGCCTAGGATTTACTCATGGATTACACCGGAATATTTTTTCTTTTATCGTATGTTGTTACTTATATGTGAGCATGATAGTGGAGATAAGTCATTTAGTGGCAAGAGGCCCCAACATATGGCCTTACTCTGGGAACTAGATTAAGCATAACCCAGTCGGTAATATAGACGGGAAATACTTTCTTGGGAAAATATCGCTTTAGTTTTGAATTCTGAACACAAAAGTTTACGAGAATTTTTCTTTTCTTTCTTACCTTCGTTTAGGCTCTTATTCCTCACCGTATGGGCAGATGCGGACTCTGTAGTGAAACACAACTACGGGGTTGCATTTGCTGGAACGAGGAAACCTATCTTGACGGACGTGGAAAAAACCTATGTCCAAATAGCAATACCAACAGTGATTTTGCCACCTAATGGAACAATCGTTAGGATGGAAAATCACTACAATACAACATCAGACATGAGACTTATTAGAGACAAAATCCAAGGCTTATTACAGCTTGTTTATGGGACAGCACTTGAGTTATTTGATAAGATAGAGAATGTGGCAAATGACAGATACAATAGGTATAAGAGAAAAGCTTTTTTACAGCCTATAGGCGATACAGTTTCTGCAGCCCTAGGCTTAGCTACAGACCCCCATTTGGCTTTGGTGGAAAGCAAGCTTGATGCTTTAATAGATACTTTATCACTGGGAAAATTATCCGACGTGAACAGGGATAAAGTAGTTTTAGGTCTTACTAAACAATTGAAAAACTTGTTCAGGCACGCTTCTAAACACAATAGTGAGGTAGGGAAATCATTTATAAACTCTACCAACGAAATTAACGATCTGACGAACCAGATCGATGCTTTTGTAACTAACTTAACTTCAGAAATATCTAACACCATGGCTTTACATGCGATGCTGCATGAAGCAACTTTAAATTTGTTAGTACTAATAGAATATATAGACACAGCTAGAACATTATTGAAGGGATTGGACGATTTAAAACATGGTGTTTTGTCGGATGTATTTCTTCCGATGGGAGGCCTAAGAGAATTGTTGAAACCTTTGGCAAACAAGTTGAAAGTCCAATCTCCCACTTTGAGGATTTTGGACGATTCCTTGGACAGCTCCTACACTAGAGTAGAAAATTTTTCCTTTAAGAACAATTCTCTGTTAATAACAATTCCACTAATAATTTCACATAATGACGATAACTGCATTGCATATCGACCCCTGAAATTCGGCATACCTATTCACAGTAGCTCGAACGATTCAACAGGGTATACCATGTTAGAGACTGAAATACCCCATATTCTGGCAAAATGTCCCCTTCAGGGAATTTATTTCGAAATGAAAATTCATTCGTTCGAGCAATGCACACAGCTAAAGAATTCAGTGGCATGTTTTACTCCTCCGACTCATATTCTAAAGGGAAAAGAAACTTGTTATTCGGCCATTTTTAAAGATAAAGCTTCTGAAATTGCTCGGTTATGTGTATTCCACACATATCTGACTAAACCAACCCCATTCTTTCATTTAACAATGAATAGGATGCAACACCTACTGGTTGGTCGTACGACCAAAGTGACTTTGGCTTGTCACAAACGACCCAGAACTAGGATGGCTATGAGCCTTTTGGCTATAGTCAAGGTCCCTTGCGACTGTGCCCTAGTTAGTGGATCTTTAGTAATCTCTGCCCCTAGGGATGGATGTATTACTTGGAACCAGACCAGTATATTTGTTGAATCAGGATTTAATTTAGCCATAGCAGCAATTTTTAAAATTCCATTCAAAAATCTAACTGGAGAAACCAAACATGGATCACGAATTCATCTAAATTTGCCCACACCCCAAGATATGCATGCAGCATTGTGACATCTACCCAAATCGATAATAGAGTCAGGAATGAACACAGAGAGGCTGGCTAACGAGCTATTAGTGGCTGACAAAATGGCAAATGATCGGTGGGAAACTCTGAAAAAGTCAGTTAGTACCATGTCGACTCATCCAGCCACTATAAACATAGCGTTGATTATCAGTCTTGGTGTGACAATATTTTCATTTTATTTATTTTATAGGATTCACAAACTGGCAATTATTTGCACGTTTGTGAGGCCCATACAAGCATTTAGATTAAACCTGTCGGCCCCAGTCTTCGAGGACATAAATCTGGGCTTCGATATCCCAACCCCACAGCCTATGACTCAAGACCTACTGCCATATGAGCCCCCAAGTCCAACACAGGCAATTCTCAAAATAGTTGCAGCAGTTATTGCCTTCAAGATCCTGCGATTCCTGTGGAAAAACAGGAGATGTATCTGCAATTATTTGCCTAGATGTTTCATGTGTAAAAGGTGCACGAAAGATGTAAACGATGAATCAGCCTCTTGGATCACTCTGAGATTGCACTCGGATGAGAGTCTGGTTTCAATACGTTTGATGCAAATCCCATTTGAAGTCAATTCTATACTTGGATCTTCCCCAGCCCCGCCTCTAAGGTTGGAAAAGTCTCATGTCAGTTGGTGCTGCTGTTGCAATCTATCATTGGACCTCCGTTGGAAGGCTGCTCTATCCCTGAAAATCCATAGGGCCAACAAACAGATCTTGCTTCCAACCAACGTAAAGGTGGATAGGAGGTACAGAAGCGAACTGGCAGCCATCATGGAGCCATCATCAGAGGCAATGTATGTCCTGGTGATTGAGTCCAGGAACGGATCCTACCAGATCCCGTGGATCAACGACCCCAATGGGTCCAACGTGAACATGTAAGTCTATATATAATTAATATATGGACTGAAACAATAGTGATTCTTGCCCTTATAGACGTGTAGGGTGTTCTTTTCTCACGAATATTTTATATCCGTCTTTTCTTCTTGTTAATGTATATTGATGTTTTACTTTCTGTGATGTGGCTTTCATGGGAAATATTGGCACAAAAGAACTGTGAAATTTTAAAATAATCATTTACAAAATACCCAAAGTATTATGCAACCTGTCATTGGTATGTGGTCGATGCTTTCTTACAGGAGCACGGCGGCGTACTTGTCGGCAAGAGAAAGTGGCCAAGAAGAGGAGATGCTAATAGTTCCCCACGCCACGAATGTGACAAGATCACCCAAGGAGTGCCAGATATAATTTTACATTACAAGGACATTAACATTTTATTTAATATTTAATTCAAGTGGCAAATGGATCGCCCCCATTTGTCAAGGTGAACAGCAACAGCACCTTTACTAAAAAATATTGACTTTAATTTCTCTTGAATGAGAGGAAGGACTTTACTTGTTTATACAAGCTAAATTTTTTTCCTGGGTTCTTTGGAATTCAGTCGATAACTTTAAATGATATTTCATGCAACAGACAAGCGTTATTGTCTGATTTTATTCATTGCATTTCTTTTTGCTTTTATTTTGATTCTCTTACTTGTGTGTGATTTATATGTGTTGATCGATGACAACTTTATGTACATACAGGATTGGTTAGGCCATTAATGCCTACGATTAGGTTGTATCATCGACTCTGTTTGCTTTGATTACACTGAGTAGGTACTCAGCTCTCTTGGTATATGTGTAGTTTTAGTGTAGATCTAATTACCAGACATAACAGTTAATATGCTTAGGGGAACTACTTTGATTTATACATCGAGGATTGAGATAACCCATATGGCTCTCTTAAGTGTTTTGTTTATTTAGCGCCACACGACAGTGGCATATGGGTGCATAGTGATTTACTGCGCACTAAGTACTGTTTACGTAATAGGATACCCCCTGAGGATACGATGCGATGGCCATAAGCCAGGGTGTAATCACACCAACAGGGGACGACTATGTAAGTGCAGACTCTTAAAGGAGTCACTAGATCTGTTTCCAGTAAGGACAGATGGTTTCTTTTTACTCGTGTAAATGGCGTGAGTAGGATTGACATACCATAAACCAAGAGATTTATATGATCATATGACTAGGATGGATATGATACGTCAGCAATACTAAGTCTAGCGGATCAGTCGCTTTATTACTTGAAGTTGTAGTGTTATTAGCTAGCCATATGTACCCACGGGTAATTATTTTGCATGTATTTTACTGCAAGTAGATGCAGTGAGAAGATATTTTTGCTATGCGATTGAAAAATCGAGCGTAGCGACGGGGTGAACCGTCATCCTTGTAGGAGTAGAAGGGGATGGGGTTAACCTGTTACATAACCAACAAGCGAGGCCAGTTGATTACATATCAGGCCTTGCGGGATTATTGAATTTATTTATCTCCGGGTATTTATTTAAAAAGGAGATAACTAAATGTATCGGTAAATTTTTTTTTGTATATTACTAGATTAGACAAGATCTAATTTGGAATAAGGAATAGGCTATGGACCAGGAATGGGAAGCGGGTAGTTGGAATATACCAATACTCTTGCTCATTCGGCAATGGATCCTTGCCTATGTGCGTGTAGGTAGACAACAGTAGAATATAACAATCTCTTTGTGAAAAGCTTTGTAGCCCTTAGTACGGGTGTGTGTTCGGCTCAGCGGTGGCGTTCTCAATGGTTCACCGCACAAATGACCAGCTATTTATACTTGGTAGGTGTCCGGTCCAAAACCGATTCGACGGTGGCGCCGGCTGGTGTCACTGTTTGGACCGACCTATTGGGAATTTAACACAGGAAAAATTAAAACGACGTAGATCGTTCCTGTTTGCACCGGACTATTTAAATTTTAACATAGGATCCCAATATATTTCAGGATTCCACGCGTGTTGGTATACGCGATGTTCTTTTATTATGTGTGATTAGAGTAAAATTCTCAGATTGGACCGTACTATTGGGAATTTAACTTTGGAATTTGGTTTTTCATAGGGTTAACACTTGCGGTGTTTGCAGATCTTGTCATTTTTTTTATGACATGGAACCCTTTGTGTAGGATATTAGCCAGATTTTTCAAGCTATTACGACCTTAGTATTAGCAGTTCTTTCACTTTTTGAGTTTACACTCTTACATGTTCATAACGACGTTTTTAAATCTTTATGAATTTATTGAAAATGTTTTACAAAATGGTAATTAAATCGTATGATTTACTTCTATGTATTTAATATCTTTTTGCGCACAATGTAACCGCGCATATGGCTTGGTATGGATAACTAGGTAACAGCACAGCTATTTAGAATTATTAATTCTTAATATTTTAATTTTTCAAAAATTCCTAAAAATTTTCTTGTAAGTTTTTAGGGTACACCCTCACTCGATACTTTGTATCTGATTGAGGGCGGGGGGGGGGGGCAGTGTTATGTAACATTACGTAACATTGTGTAACCTCATTATATTTATATTATTATTAATTATCACCTATTATCACATTACTTTAAATCGCTAATTATACTTAACTAGCTAGGACTGTGCAAGTCTACTTATACATGCTAGGCCATGGATATTACGTAAGGGCTCCGCCCACTCATTATTATGCATGTACCCTCCTGGAGGAGCCTGTATCTTAGTTACCATTAAATCAGTTGCTTAGCTCTTCTCACGAAGACCACACGTTCGTTAGACTTCTTCCATTAGACCATTACAACAGTTGTGCGTTTATATGCTGGCGCTTCATTGAAGCTATCTTCAAATCTTGCTGCAAATGACATCTATGCTCTAAAACCTACCGTCATCTACTTTACGTCTGGCCTCTGTACGATCACCAGGAAAGAGAAAGGACTGGTTAGAGTGGCCCACCCAACTATCCTACAAGCCTCAACGGCCTACGCAGATGACATGGATTGGGTACAACAACAAGTAGATCACATTCTATTCCCTTACACCACCAAGGTAGTGTTCTGCACCGTGACAGGGATGGACCTGTCATGGTATAATTATCGAGACCCCGCTGCCCGTGAGGCAACGCAGGCCCAGCTCGACAACACTGTGATACAGGTGAATTGCAATATCGCTGCCAAGAATGACACAAACTACCTAGCGACCCCCCCACTACACGATTACATACACCATAATGCCAACCACTTCAAGACCAACCATTATTGGAAATTGGACATTGATGGATGCCACCTCACCACCATTGGCCTACAGAAATGGGCAAAACACCTTGGCAAACACATTGTGCGTCTGGGAGAATAAACATTATCAACCATGAAGGAATAAGTACTATTTTCCTTATCTGACCCCCTTCATCGAAGGGGGCAGACACACTATCTCCATATATATATATATATAATATTATGTGATGTGATAATGTGATGTGATAATGTGAGATTTATGTTTATAGATGATGTAGTCATAATCATACTATATGACCAGACTTACTCACTCAGGGACCACGACTCGCGAAAACCTGATCCTTAGCTATATGTTTGATGTTTGATGCCTATGTTTAAGCACTGTGTATATGACCAGGCCTATCTGCCCAGAGACCATGAGTCGCACAAACTTGTTCCTTAGTTATATATTGGATGTTTATGTTCGAAGCTTATGTGATGACTTACTTACCCTCACTGTACAAAATTACTTTGTAAGCTCATGTCCGAAGCTTATATGAGTACAAAACGTGATCAAACCTATCTACTTAGAGTACATATAATTACCCAGAGAGACGTAAGTGGTAAATATAAAACACAGTGCTACTCCAGACTAGTCGTATACATATTCAGACTATCCTAGATCACACAGCGAGAATAATATACACTGATACTCAAACTAGAGATGTTTAGTTGGTCATGAGCCAAAATTATTCATGCACACTGCATATGATCTATTGTGTTATATTGTACTAGTCATTAAGTCCTATTTACATTGATAGTCAGAGGAAAAGGTCTAGACGAGTTAAAACCTTAGTACCTTAGTGACCACTAGTCACACAAAACTTGGCTAACAATTATTTGTGCTAGCAATACAAAAGAAACCCGAGTTACCTTGCTTTGATAGGTTAGATAAAGACAAATTTATGACCGTGTATTCTAAACTGGTTAATCACAAGCTAGACATATATATGCACGTTGCATCACTTGCGATGACGGCGGTACCTACGGACGTGTATTACTAGGCTGAGGCACACGACCGATTTAAAAGACTAAATATGGGATTTTACCAAAAAATTTTAAGACATACCGTTTACTGAAGACTCCAGGAACATCTTGAATGAACTTTGGATGTTTATTAGCTATAATCTGTCACTGTGGTTATAGTTCAATCCTCCCAAGTGAACGGTAATAGGGGACTGTGTGTACATATTCCCGCCTTCCTCAATCATCGCCCTTGTTTACATCGAAGTCACAGGATGACTGTCTGTCACACGCTGGTCAATGGTCGTAAAGAATAAGTGTCAACCTACAATCTGATCCGGCCTATGGAAAAAGGAAAGCTTCTGGATTTGAAGGAACTTCACCTGTACATAAAAAAGCAAGCAAAGGTATTAGTATTGACATCCCTGTTGATATAAACTCTGATCCGAGTGTTACTACTGAAAAGTCACAAGAAATGGCTGGGTCGGAAAGCGAAGGGGTTACTTTCCCCCAACTAGTATTGAGCCATAATGAACTCGCAGAATATGCCACCAAAACTAAAGACTTTTTAGATGACTTAACGAAATCACATGGTGATGAAATTCAAGACAAGGTAGAGATGAAACGCTTGACCAAAGATCTAATCAAGCAGGTGAAGTCGCTTGAGTCAACCGTTGATAACTTGCAATACGAACTTAAAATACAAAAAGAAATGAACAACGATTTTGATACGAGGCGTAGACAAAAGTCTCTGATATTCAATGGTGTGAGAGGCAGGCATAATGTGGATCTAATTGATATGTGCACCAAAATTATTAAACTTGCATTACCAGAATTTAACCCCGGTAGGTTGGACGAGGTATACAGGCTTACCAGTAAGAATAGGACATACTCAAACAGGCCCGATCCCATTATGGTTAACTTCATCGCCCTGAGTGACAAGAAGATGTTTCTGGCAAACAAAGCCAGAATTTTTTATCATTCAGTTTTCCCAGATGACCAGTTCCCCTCTCATAAGTTCTGGTCGTTCGAAGACGATTTAAACCCGGACGTACGACGGACACGAAATCTCTTAAGACAAATTGCCAAGCAAGCCGCTGAAAAGAAAATTGACTTATACGCTAAAGCAAAGGGGGACAAGGTAGAGATTAAAGGAAAGACCTACACTGTAAATGAACTCGATTGCATCCCAGTAGAAATTCAACCAGCAAACATCAAAGTCCAGAAGGTGGGCGGGGTCATCGCGTACCAGGGACAACAGGCATGGCCGAGTAACCTGTATAACACCAAGATAAGAATGAAGAAGCTTGAATTTACATCGGTAGAACATTGTTTCATGTACAAGAAGGCTCTAAACAATGGACATTTCGCCGCATCTCGCACTATTTATTCTATGAGGGACCCTTTTCAGATCAAAGAGAAGGGCTCCAAATTATCAGTCAACGACGAATGGAAGTCGAAAGAAGCGCAATATATGAAGTCAATCATTCGCCTAAAGTTTGACCAAAATTCTGCAATTCGCAAGTTGCTCCTAGAAACTGGTGATATTGAATTGGTGGAAACGACTGGAGATCGTTTCTGGGGGTGTGGTTATTTCTTAGGCTCTGTTCACCTTCGCACCCATACTTGGGACACGTCTGGATTTAACAAGCAGGGCAAGATTTTGATGGAGATCAGAGAGGAAATGAAAGAAAAGTACCGAAACGAACTGAATGAGGTTACGATTACGTCCCCGCCCCCTCGGGTCGTCACCCCCTCCAAGCTTTCGCCCAAATCAAGAAATATGAAACATCGCAGAGTTTTCGAGAAGTCGCCTGCCCCAGAAGAAAAGATACTGAATACAAATAGGCAACTCACCTCCATGAAGGGTCGCAATCTCAACACATCCATGGACGAGGACTCGAGCGATGAGCAGGATTCCAGTGACGACAGTTCAGCTATTGAGATGGAAGTTGAATCGGTAAATACTGACGTAAAACAGCCAACAAGTGAAACTATTACCCCGGCGAGTGCCAAGAAATCGCCTGCAGCTGGACTTTTTCGTCTGGATATGAGCAGAGTGGCCATATCACTTGATGAAACTATCACCGAGCATAATATGAACACTCGACGCACAAAGCCAAGAAAAGGGAACAAGTAGGATAAACTAGAACTAAAACTAAAAGTAACGTGCTCCTCCGTCAACACCAAGTAGCTAATGGCGGACGGAAGTGATTTTACCTCGCTGATCGATCTCACTCTCTAAAATATCTGCTATGTTTCTAAATGTGTCAATGTATGGTATTATACTTGATTATTCATGAGGTTTATATTTAAAATAATGTCTCGATATATACTGGTCTATGGGACCGTCTAGTGTTATCCCTATGAAGGGGTCCGCACATGTAAAAGTTTACAAACAAACCTCCACGAGGTCAATAGATAGGTCAAGGTCGTTCACCCACAAGGAGATTGATTTCCACAAAAATAGTTTTCTCCCTGTTTAGATGGATTTAGTACACTTTTGTTAGATAGTTGATATTATGATATTTAACTATAGAACTGGAAATTTTTTTTCTTGACCTAAATATTGAGGGTTTGAAGAGTCGATACGACGTTGGTACTATTTTCTACCATTAAGAGCTTCATGTGTATTTTCTGCGGTACCAATTCAAAATGGCGGATGAAGTTGGTTTTACACGCGCCTTGAGGATTATGACAAACTAATTATGTATGTATCTTTCTGGTTTCTACCATAAACTTGTCTTGATTTTTGTTGATGTATGGTACCTACTATCCCCACATTATGTGGAAATTGTGAATACCAAAGAAGGAAGGGTAAAATTTGACAGCTAGTTTTATAGTCAGAAAATCGGTTGCCGTACGTTACATGAGCACATTGCTTACCCCAATGAGGGAACGATTCTGTAACTTGTTTTTATATTGGGCTATTGTTTGTTTTAACTGTCGCTTATTATTGTTGCTTAGAACCATGCTACATGAATGCTCATGTGTTTCAAGCGTTTGCCAAGTATTGATATTAGTGAAAATGGCTGAGGAGCGCAATGGTATTGGTTGATATGACAGAACTCTCTAAACTCAAGGGACTGACGATTCTATCTCTAAATATAAGATCTCTAAGAAATAAAATAGGCGAGATTAATGATACACTCCTAGGTAAAAATACAAATATACTATTATTACAGGAGACCGGGTTGACCAAACTGATAGCCAGTTATTATTTGGAAACCGCTTTAATATTTTTAAGGAGGATCGTTCTACCTTGTCTGGTAATGAGATCAAAAAAGGAGGTGGTTTGGGTTGTTTTATCGATAATACATATCAGGCAGACCCGTGGGTGTTCTCTGACCTAAATGTATGTAATGAGAACATTGAGACCCAAATAATCAAATGTAAACCTGGTAATAGGAAATCAATAATACTCTGTAATACATATCGCCCGCCATCAGGGAATAAGAGGTCATTTATTGAGCATTTGCAGAATATTTTGAATTCGGTCAAAGAGAGATGTTGGCATGGAAATATACTGCTATGCGGAGATATAAATATCGACATGAACGATAAAAAAAATGATTCAGTAATTGAATTTAAGCATTTGTTGGGAGAAATGTCACTAAATCAATTCATCTCTGAGGGTACTCGGCAAATGATAGGTAAAAGCAGTTTGTTGGATATCATGGCATCAAATTATCCCCATGTCAACACCTCAGGTGTATTAGAGATGAATATATCTGATCACAATGCTGTCTTCATAAACATAAAAAAAGGCAAGAGCACGATCGACAAACAAGTCAAACTGTCGCGAAATTATGGATGAATTGATATGTTAAATTTTAAGACCTATTGTAACAAATTATCAACTGACGATATGATTATTCCTGAAGAAAATCCAGAGCCTGATATTATATGGTCGAACTTAAAAACTAAGTTAACTGCCTACCTGGATGATAAATGTCTTTATGTAAAAAAAACGGTCATAAGAA